>CAWWDK010000038.1:0-166550 GCA_963942575.1 Priocnemis perturbator
TATGACACTTGATTCGCACGAATCCGTTGAGAAATGGCCGAGATACGCCGTGTTACACTTCCGGACGATGAAATCTTGCTAGTTCTCACGTTTTGCAAGCGAAACGCACGATGCACCGCGTTTCGTTCAATTCGTTCAAGAACTCTCGTATCTCGGACATCCGCGAGTGGTTCGCGTCGAAAACGTGGTCCCCGTTTGTTTTAGACGCTAAAAACGCGTATGACACTTGATTCGCATGAATCCGTTGAGAAATGGTCGAGATACGCCGTATTACACTTCCGGACGATGAAATCTTGCTAGTTCTCACGTGTTGCAAGCGAAAGGCACGATGCACCGCGTTTCGTTCAATTCGTTCAAGAACTCTCGCATCTTGGACATCCGCGAGGGTTTCGCGTCGAAAACGTGGTCCCCGTCTGTTTTAGACGCTAAAAACGCGTATGACACTTGATTCGCACGAATCCGTTGAGAAATGGCCGAGATACGCCGTGTTACACTTCCGGACGATGAAATCTTGGTAGTTCTCACGTTCTGCAAGCGAAACGCACGATGCACCGCGTTTCGTTCAATTCGTTCAAGAACTCTCGTATCTCGGACATCCGCGAGTGTTTCGCGTCGAAAAAGTGGTCCCCGTCTGTTTTAGACGCTATAAACGCGTATGACACTTGATTCGCACGAATCCGTTCAGAAATGGCCGAGATACGCCGTGTTACACTTCTGGACGATGAAATCTTGCTAGTTCTCACGTTTTGCAAGCGAAACGCACGATGCACCGCGTTTCGTTCAATTCGTTCAAGAACTGTCGTATCTCGGACATCCGCAAGTGTTTCGCGTCGAAAACGTGGTCCCCATTTGTTTTAGACGCTAAAAACGCGTATGACACTTGATTCGCACGAATCCGTTGAGAAATGGCCGAGATACGCCGTGTTACACTTCCGGACGATGAAATCTTGCTAGTTCTCACGTTTTGCAAGCGAAAGGCACGATGCACCGCGTTTCGCTCAATTCGTTCAAGAACTCTCGTATCTCGGACATCCGCGAGTGTTTCGCGTCGAAAACGTGGTCCCCGTCTGTTTTAGACGCTAAAAACGCTTATGACACTTGATTCGCACGAATCCGTTGAGAAATGGCCGAGATACGCCGTGTTACACTTCCGGACGATGAAATCTTGCTAGTTCTCACGTTTTGCAAGCGAAACGCACGATGCACCGCGTTTTGTTCAATTCGTTCAAGAACTCTCGTATCTCGGACATCCGCGAGTGTTTCGCGTCGAAAACGTGGTCCTCGTCTGTTTTAGGCGCTAAAAACGATTATGACACTTGATTCGCACGAATCCGTTGAGAAATGGCCGAGATACGCCGTGTTACACTTCCGGACGATGAAATATTGCTAGTTCTCACGTTTTGCTAGCGAAACGCACGATGCACCGCGTTTCGTTCAATTCGTTCAAGAACTCTCGTATCTCGGACATCCGCGAGTGTTTCGCGTCGAAAACGTGGTCCCGGTCTGTTTTAGACGCTAAAAACGCGTATGACACTTGATTCGCATGAATCCGTTGAGAAATGGTCGAGATACGCCGTGTTACACTTCCGGACGATGAAATCTTGCTAGTTCTCACGTGTTGCAACCGAAAGGCACGATGCACCGCGTTTCGTTCAATTAGTTCAAGAACTCTCGTATCTCGGACATCCGCGAGTGTTTCGCGTCGAAAACGTGGTCCCCGTCTGTTTTAGACGCTAAAAACGCGTATGACACTTGATTCGCACGAATCCGTTGAGAAATGGCCGAGATACGCCGTGTTACACTTCCGGACGATGAATACGTTTAATTCGTTCAAGAACTCTCGTATCTCGGACATCCGCGAGTGTTTCGCGTCGAAAACGTGGTCCCCGTCTGTTTTAGACGCTAAAGGCGCGTATGACACTTGATTCGCACGAATCCGTTGAGAAATGGCCGAGGTACGCCGTGTTACTCTTCCGGACGATGAATTCGTTCAATTCGTTGAAGAACTTTCGTATCTCGGACATCCGCGAGTGTTTCGCGTCGAAAACGTGGTCCCCGTCTGTTTTAGACGCTATAAACGCGTATGACACTTGATTCGCACGAATCCGTTGAGAAATGGCCGAGATACGCCGTGTTACACTTCGGACGATGAAATCTTGCTAGTTCTCACGTTTTGCAAGCGAAACGCACGATGCACCGCGTTTCGTTCAATTCCTTCGAGAATTCTCGTATCTCGGACACCCGCGAGTGTTCCGCGTCGAAAACGTGGTGCCCGTCTGTTTTAGACGCTAAAAACGCGTATGACACTTGATTCGCACGAATCCGTTGAGAAATGGCCGACATACGCCGTGTTACACTTCCGGACGATGAATACGTTCATTTCGTTCAATAACTCTCGTATCTCGGACATCCGCGAGTGTTTCGCGTCGAAAACGTGGTCCCCGTCTGTTTTAGACGCTATAAACGCGTATGACACTTGATTCGCACGAATCCGTTGAGAAATGGCCGAGGTACGCCGTGTTACACTTCCGGACGATGAAATCTTGCTAGTTCTCACGTTTTGCAAGCGAAGCGCACGATGCACCGCGTTTCGTTCAATTCGTTCAAGAACTCTCGTATCTCGGACATCCGCGAGTGTTTCGCGTCGAAAACGTGGTCCCCGTCTGTTTTAGACGCTAAAAACGCGTATGACACTTGATTCGCACGAATCCGTTGAGAAATGGCCGAGATATGCCGTGTTACACTTCCAGACGATGAAATCTTGCTAATTCTCACGTTTTGCAAGCGAAACGCACGATGCACCGCGTCTCGTTCAATTCATTCAAGAACTCTCGTATCTCGGACATCCGCGAATGTTGCGCGTCGAAAACGTGGTCCCCGTCTGTTTTGGACGCTAAAAACGCGTATGACACTTGATTCGTACGAATCCGTTGAGTAATGGCCGAGATACGCCGTGTTACACTTCCGGACGATGAAATCCTGCTAGTTCTCACGTTTTGCAAGCAAAAGGCACGATGCACCGCGTTTCGTTCAATTCGTTCAAGAACTCTCGTATCTCGAACATCCGCGAGTGTTTCGCGTGGAAAACGTGGTCCCCGTCTGTTTTAGATACTAAAAACGCGTATGAAACTTGATTCGCACGTATCCGTTGAGAAAAGGCCGAGATACGCCGTGTTACACTTACGGAGATGAAATCTTGCTAGTTCTCACGTTTTGCAAGCGAAACGCACGATGCACCGCATTTCGTTCAATTGGTTCAAGAACTCTCGTATCTCGGACATCCGCGAGTGTTTCGCGTCGAAAACGTCGTCCCCGTCTGTTTTAGACGCTGAAAACGTGTATGAAACTTGATTCGCACGAATCCGTTGAGAAATGGCCGAGATACGCCGTGTTACATTTCCGGACGATGAAATCTTGCTAGTTCTCAAGTTTTGCAAGCGAAACGCACGATGCACCGCGTATCGTTCAATTCGTTCAAGAACTCTCGTATCTCGGACATCCGCGAGTGTTTCGCATCGAAAACGTGGTCCTCGTCTGTTTTAGACGCTAAAAACGCGTATGACACTTGATTCGCACGAATCCGTTGAGAAATGGCCGAGATACGCCGTGTTACACTTCCGGACGATGAAATCTTGCTCGTTCTCACGTTTTGCAAGCGAAACGCACGATGCACCGCGTTTCGTTCAATTCGTTCAAGAACTCTCGTATCTCGGACATCCGCGAGTGTTTCGCGTCGAAACCGTGGTCCCCGTCTGTTTTAGACGCTAAAAGCGCGTATGACACTTGATTCGCACGAATTCGTTGAGAAATGGCCGAGATACGCCGTGTTACACTTCCGGACGATGAAATCCTGCTAGTTCTCACGTTTTGCAAGCGAAAGGCACGATGCACCGCGTTTCGTTCAATTCGTTCAAGAACTCTCGTATCTCGGACATCCGCGAGTGTTTCGCGTCGAAAACGTGGTCCCCGTCTGTTTTAGACGCTAAAAACGCGTATGACACTTGATTCGCACGAATCCGTTGAGAAATGGCCGAGATACGCCCTGTTACACTTGCGGACGATGAATTCGATCAATTCGTTCAAGAACTCTGGTATACGGACATCCGCGAGTGTTTCACGTCGAAAACGTGGTCCCCGTCTGTTTTAGACGCTAAAAACGCGTATGACACTTGATTGGCACGAATCCGTTGAGAAATGGCCGAGATACGCCGTGTTACACTTCCGGACGATCAATTCGTCCAATTCGTTCAAGAACTTTCGTATCTCGCACATCCACGAGTGTTTCGCGTCGAAAACGTGGTCCCCGTCTGTTTTAGACGCTATAAACGCGTATGACACTTGATTCGCACGAATCCGTTGAGAAATGGCCGAGATACGCCGTGTTACACTTCGGGACGATGAAATCTTGCTAGTTCTCACGTTTTGCAAGCGAAACGCATGATGCACCGCGTCTCGTTCAATTCATTCAAGAACTCTCGTATCTCGGACATCCGCGAATGTTGCGCGTCGAAAACGTGGTCCCCGTCTGTTTTGGACGCTAAAAACGCGTATGACACTTGATTCGAACGAATCCGTTGAGAAATGGCCGAGATACGCCGTGTTACACTTCCGGACGATGAAATCCTGCTAGTTCTCACGTTTTGCAAGCGAAAGGCACGATGCACCGCGTTTTGTTCAATTCGTTCAAGAACTCTCGTATCTCGGACATCCGCGAGTGTTTCGCGTCGAAAACGTGGTCCCCGTCTGTTTTAGATACTAAAAACGCGTATGAAACTTGATTCGCACGAATCCGTTGAGAAAAGGCCGAGATACGCCGTGTTACACTTACGGAGATGAAATCTTGCTAGTTCTCACGTTCTGCAAGCGAAACGCACGATGCACCGCGTTTCGTTCAATTCGTTCAAGAACTCTCGTATCTCGGACATCCGCGAGTGTTTCGCGTCGAAAACGTGGTCCCCGTCTGTTTTAGACGCTAAAAACGCGTATGACACTTGATTCGCACGAATCCGTTGAGAAATGGCCGAGATACGCCGTGTTACACTTCCCGACGATGAAATCTTGCTAGTTCTCACGTTCTGCAAGCGAAACGCACGATGCACCGCGTTTCGTTCAATTCGTTCAAGAACTCTCGTATCTCGGACATCCGCGAGTGTTTCGCGTCGAAAACGTGGTCCCCGTCTGTTTTAGACGCTAAAAACGCGTATGACACTTGATTCGCACGAATCCGTTGAGAAATGAACGAGACACGCCGTGTTACACTTCCGGACGATGAAATCTTGCTAGTTCTCACGTTCTGCAAGCGAAACGCACGATGCACCGCGTTTCGTTCAATTTGTTCAAGAACTCTCGTAACTCGGACATCCGCGAGTGTTTCGCGTCGAAAACGTGGTCCCCGTCTGTTTTAGACGCTAAAAACGCGTATGACACTTGATTCGCACGAATTCGTTGAGAAATAGCCGAGATACGCCGTGTTACACTTCCGGACGATGAAATCCTGCTAGTTCTCACGTTTTGCAAGCGAAAGGCACGATGCACCACGTTTCGTTCGATTCGTTCAAGAACTCTCGTATCTCGGACATCCGCGAGTGTTTCGCGTCGAAAACGTGGTCCCCGTCTGCTTTAGACGCTAAAAACGCGTATGACACTTGATTCGCACGAATCCGTTGAGAAATGGCCGAGATACGCCGTGTTACACTTCCGGACGATGCGTTCGTTCAATTGGTTCAAGAACTCTCGTATCTCGGACATCCGCGAGAGTTTCGCGTCGAAAACGTGGTCCCCGTCTGTTTTAGACGCTAAAAACGCGTATGACACTTGATTCGCACGAATCCGTTGAGAAATGGCCGAGATACGCCGTGTTACACTTACGGAGATGAAATCTTGCTAGTTCTCACGTTTTGCAAGCGAAACGCACGATGCACCGCATTTCGTTCAATTGGTTCAAGAACTCTCGTATCTCGGACATCCGCGAGTGTTTCGCGTCGAAAACGTGGTCCCCGTCTGTTTTAGACGCTAAAAACGCGTATGACACTTGATTCGCACGAATTCGTTGAGAAATGGCCGAGATACGCCGTGTTACACTTCCGGACGATGAAATCCTGCTAGTTCTCACGTTTTGCAAGTGAAAGGCACGATGCACCGCGTTTCGTTATATTCGTTCAAGAACTCTCGTATCTCGGACATCCGCGAGTGTTTCGCGTCGAAAATGTGGTCCCCGTCTGTTTTAGACGCTAAAAACTCGTATGACACTTGATTCGCACGAATCCGTTGAGAAATGGCCGAGATACGCCGTGTTACACTTCCCGACGATGAAATCTTGCTAGTTCTCACGTTCTGCAAGCGAAACGCACGATGCACCGCGTTTCGTTCAATTCGTTCAAGAACTCTCGTATCTCGGACATCCGCGAGTGTTTCGCGTCGAAAACGTGGTCCCCGTCTGTTTTAGACGCTAAAAACGCGTATGACACTTGATTCGCACGAATCCGTTGAGAAATGGCCGAGATACGCCGTGTTACACTTCCCGACGATGAAATCTTGCTAGTTCTCACGTTCTGCAAGCGAAACGCACGATGCACCGCGTTTCGTTCAATTCGTTCAAGAACTCTCGTATCTCGGACATCCGCGAGTGTTTCGCGTCGAAAACGTGGTCCCCGTCTATTTTAGACGCTAAAAACGCGTATGACACTTGATTCGCACGAATCCGTTGAGAAATGACCGAGACACGCCGTGTTACACTTCCGGACGATGAAATCTTGCTAGTTCTCACGTTCTGCAAGCGAAACGCACGATGCACCGCGTTTCGTTCAATTTGTTCAAGAACTCTCGTAACTCGGACATCCGCGAGTGTTTCGCGTCGAAAACGTGGTCCCCGTCTGTTTTAGACGCTAAAAACGCGTATGACACTTGATTCGCACGAATTCGTTGAGAAATAGCCGAGATACGCCGTGTTACACTTCCGGACGATGAAATCCTGCTAGTTCTCACGTTTTGCAAGCGAAAGGCACGATGCACCACGTTTCGTTCGATTCGTTCAAGAACTCTCGTATCTCGGACATCCGCGAGTGTTTCGCGTCGAAAACGTGGTCCCCGTCTGCTTTAGACGCTAAAAACGCGTATGACACTTGATTCGCACGAATCCGTTGAGAAATGGCCGAGATACGCCGTGTTACACTTCCGGACGATGCGTTCGTTCAATTGGTTCAAGAACTCTCGTATCTCGGACATCCGCGAGAGTTTCGCGTCGAAAACGTGGTCCCCGTCTGTTTTAGACGCTAAAAACGCGTATGACACTTGATTCGCACGAATCCGTTGAGAAATGGCCGAGATACGCCGTGTTACACTTCCGAACGATGAAATCTTGCTCGTTCTCACGTTTTGCAAGCGAAACGCATGATGCACCGCGTTTCGTTCAATTCGTTCAAGAACTCTCGTATTTCGGACATCGGCGAGTTTTTCGCTTCGAAAACATGGTCCCCGTCTGTTTTAGACGCTAAAAACGTGTATGACACTTAATTCGCACGAATCCGTTGAGAAATGGCCGAGATACGCCGTGTTACACTTCCGGACGATGAAATCTTGCTAGTTCTCACGTTTTGCAAGCGAAACGAACGATGCACCGCGTTTCGTTCAATTCGTTAAAGAACTCTCGTATCTCGGACATCCGCGAGTGTTTCGCGTCGAAAACGTGGTCCCCGTCTGTTTTAGACGCTAAAAACGATTATGACACTTGATTCGCACGAATCCGTTGAGAAATGGCCGAGATACGCCGTGTTACACTTCCGGACGATGAATACGTTCAATTCGTTCAAGAACTCTCGTATCTCGGACATCCACGAGTGTTTCGCGTCGAAAACGTGGTGCCCGTCTGTTTTAGATGCTAAAAACGCGTATGACACTTGATTTGCACGAATCCGTTGAGAAATGGCCGAGATACGCCGTGTTACACTTGCGGACGATGAATTCGATCAATTCGTTCAAGAACTCTCGTATCTCGGACATCCGCGAGTGTTTCGCGTCGAAAACGTGGTCCCCGTCTGTTTTAGACGCTAAAAACGCTTATGACACTTGATTCGCACAAATCCGTTGAGAAATGGCCGAGATACGCCGTGTTACACTTCCGGACGATGAAATCTTGCTAGTTCTCACGTTCTGCAAGCGAAACGCACGATGCACCGCGTTTCGTTCAATTCGTTCAAGATCCCTCGTATCTCGGACATCCGCGAGTGCTTCGCGTCGAAAACGTGGTCCCCGTCTGTTTTCGACGCTAAAAACGCGCATGACACTTGATTCGCACGAATCCGTTGAGAAATGGCCGAGATACGCCGTGTTACACTTCCGGACGATGAAATCTTGCTAGTTCTCACGTTTTGCAAGCGAAACGCACTATGCACCGCGGCTCGTGCAATTCATTCAAGAACTCTCGTATCTCGGACATCCGCGAATGTTTCGCGTCGAAAACGTGGTCCCCGTCTGTTTTAGACGCTAAAAACGCGTATGACACTTGTTTCGCACGAATCCGTTGAGAAATGGCCGAGATACGCCGTGTTACACTTCCGGACGATGAATTCGTTCAATTCGTACAAGAAGTCTCGTATCTCGGACATCCGCGAGTGTTTAGAGTCGAAAACGTGGTCCCCGTCTGTTTTAGACGCTAAAAACGCGTATGACACTTGATTCGCACGAATCCGTTGAGAAATGGCCGAGATACGCCGTGTTACACTTGCGGACGATGAATACGTTCAATTCGTTCAAGAATTCTCGTATCTCGGACATCCGCGAGTGTTTCGCGTCGAAAACGTGGTCCCCGTCTGTTTTAGACGCCAACAACGCGTATGACACTTGATTCGCACAAATCCGTTGAGAAATGGCCGAGATACGCCGTGTTACACTTCCGGACGATGAATACGTTCAATTCGTTCAAGAACTCTCGTATCTCGGACATCCGCGAGTGTTTCGCGTCGAAAACGTGGTCCCCGTCTGTTTTAGACGCTAACAACGCGTATGACACTTGATTCGCACGAATCCGTTGAGAAATGGCCGAGATACGCCGTGTTACACTTCCGGACGATGAATACGTTCAATTCGTTCAAGAACTCTTGTATCTCGGACATCCGCGAGTGCTTCGCATCAAAAACGTGGTCCCCGTCTGTTTTCGACGCTAAAAACGCGCATCACACTTGATTCGCACGAATCCGTTGAGAAATGGCCGAGATACGCCGTGTTACACTTCCGGACGATGAAATCTTGCTAGTTCTCACGTTCTGCAAGCGAAACGCACGATGCTCCGCGTTTCGTTCAATTCGTTCAAGAACTCTCGTATCTCGGACATCCGCGAGTGTTTAGCGTCGAAAACGTGGTCCCCGTCTGTTTTAGACGCTAAAAACGCGTATGACACTTGA
This sequence comes from Priocnemis perturbator, assembly GCA_963942575.1. Taxonomy (NCBI): domain Eukaryota; kingdom Metazoa; phylum Arthropoda; class Insecta; order Hymenoptera; family Pompilidae; genus Priocnemis; species Priocnemis perturbator. The sequence continues at coordinate 9,399 of CAWWDK010000038.1, forward strand.
TTCGCACGAATCCGTTGAGAAATGGCCGAGATACGCCGTGTTACACTTGCGGACGATGAATACGTTCAATTCGTTCAAGAACTCTCGTATCTCGGACATCCGCGAGTGTTTCGCGACGAAAACGTGGTCCCCGTCTGTTTTAGACGCCAACAACGCGTATGACACTTGATTCGCACGAATCCGTTGAGAAATGGCCGAGATACGCCGTGTTACACTTCCGGACGATGAATACGTTCAATTCTTTCAAGAACTCTCGTATCTCGGACATCCGCGAGTGTTTCGCGTCGAAAAGGTGGTCCCCGTCTGTTTTAGACGCTCTAAATGCGTATGACACTTGATTCGCACGAATCCGTTGAGAAATGGCCGAGATACGCCGTGTTGCACTTCCGGACGATGAATTCGTTCAATTCGTTCAAGAACTCTCGTATCTCGGATATCCGCGAGTGTTTCGTGTCGAAAACGTGGTCCCCGTCTGTTTTAGACGCTAAAGACGCGTATGACACTTGATTCGCACGAATCCGTTGAGAAATGGCCGAGATACGCCGTGTTGCACTTCCGGACGATGAATTCGTTCAATTCGTTCAAGAACTCTCGTATCTCGGACATCCGCGTTTGATTCGCGTCGAAAACATGGTCCCCGTCTGTTTTAGCCGCTAAAAACGCGTATGACACTTGATTCGCACGAATCCGTTGAGAAATGGCCGAGAGACGCCGTGATACACTTCCGGAAGATGAAATCTTGGTAGTTCTCACGTTTTGCAAGCGAAACGCACGATGCAACGCGTTTCGTTCAATTCGTACAAGAACTCTCGTATCTCGGACATCCGCGAGTGTTTCGCGTCGAAAACGCGGTCCCCGTCTGTTTTAGACGCTAAAAACGCGTATGACACTTGATTGGCACGAATCCGTTGAGAAATGGCCGATATACGCCGTGTTACACTTCCGGACGATCAATTCGTCCAAATCGTTCAAGAACTTTCGTATCTCGCACATCAGCGAGTGTATCGCGTCGAAAACGTGGTCCCCGTCTGTTTTAGACGCTATAAACGCGTATGACACTTGATTCGCACGCATCCGTTGAGACATGGCCGAGATACGCCGTGTTACACTTCCGGACGATGAAATCGTTCAATTCGTTCACGAACTCTCGTATCTCCTACATCCGCGAGTGTTTCGCGGCGAAAACGTGGTCCCCGTCTGTTTTAGACGCTAAAAACGCGTATGACACTTGATTCGCACGAATCCGTTGAGAAATGGCCGAGATACGCCGTGTTACACTTCCCGACGATGAAATCTTGCTAGTTCTCACGTTTTGCAAGCGAAACGCACGATGCACCGCGTTTCGTTCAATTCGTTCAAGAACTCTCGTATCTCGGACATCCGCGAGTGTTTCGCGTCGAAAACGTGGTCCCCGTCTGTTTCAGACGCTAAAAACGCGTATGACACTTGATTCGCACGAATCCGTTGAGAAATGGCCGAGATACGCCGTGTTACACTTCCGGACGATGAATTCGTTCAATTCGTTCAAGAACTCTCGTATCTCGGACATCCGCGAGTGTTTCGCATCGAAAACGTGGTCCCCGTCTGTTTCAGACGCTAAAAACGCGTATGACACTTGATTCGCACGAATCCGTTGAGAAATGGCCGAGATACGCCGTGTTACACTTCCGGACGATGAATTCGTTCAATTCGTTCAAGAACTCTCGTATCTCGGACATCCGCGAGTGTTTCGCGTCGAAAACGTGGTCCCCGTCTGTTTTAGACGCTAAAAACGCGTATGACACTTGTTTCGCACGAATCCGTTGAGAAATGGCCGAGATACGCCGTGTTACACTTCCGGACGATGAATACGTTCAATTCGTTCAAGAACTCTCGTATCTCGGACATGCACGAGTGTTTCGCGTCGAAAACGTGGTGCCCGTCTGTTTTAGACGCTAAAAACGCGTATGACACTTGATTCGCACGAATCCGTTCTGAAATGGCCGAGATACGCCGTGTTACACTTCCGGACGATGAAATCTTGCTAGTTCTCACGTTTTGCAAGCGAAACGCACGATGCACCGCGTTTCGCTCAATTCGTTCAAGAACTCTCGTATCTCGGACATCCGCGAGTGTTTCGCGTCGAAAACGTGGTCCCCGTGCGTTATAGACGCTAAAAACGCGTTCGACACTTGATTCGCACGAATCCGTTGAGAAATGGCCGAGATACGCCATGTTACACTTCCGGACGATGAAATCTTGCTAGTTCTCACATTCTGCAAGCGAAACGCACGATGCACCGCGTTTCGTTCAATTCGTTCAAGATCTCTCGTATCTCGGACATCCGCGAGTGTTTCGCGTCGAAAACGTGGTCACCGTCTGTTTTAGACGCTAAAGACGCGTATGACACTTGATTCGCACGAATCCGTTGAGAAATGGCCGAGATACGCCGTGTTACACTTCCGGACGATGAATACGTTCAATTCGTTCAAGAACTCTCGAATCTCGGACATCCGCGAGTGTTTCGCGTCGAAAACGTGGTCCCCGTCTGTTTTAGACGCTAAAAACGATTATGACACTTGATTCGCACGAATCCGTTGAGAAATGGCCGAGATACGCCGTGTTACACTTCCGGACGATGAATACATTCAATTCGTTCAAGAACTCTTGTATCTCGGACATCCGCGAGTGCTTCGCGTCGAAAACGTGGTCCCCGTCTGTTTTCGACGCTAAAAACGCGCATGACACTTGATTCGCACGAATCCGTTGAGAAATGGCCGAGATACGCCGTGTTACACTTCCGGACGATGAATACGTTCAATTCGTTCAAGAACTCTCGAATCTCGGACATCCGCGAATGTTTCGCGTCGAAAACGTGGTCCCCGTCTGTTTTAGACGCTAAAAACGATTATGACACTTGATTCGCACGAATCCGTTGAGAAATGGCCGAGATACGCCGTGTTACACTTCCGGACGATGAATACATTCAATTCGTTCAAGAACTCTTGTATCTCGGACATCCGCGAGTGCTTCGCGTCGAAAACGTGGTCCCCGTCTGTTTTCGACGCTAAAAACGCGCATGACACTTGATTCGCACGAATCCGTTGAGAAATGGCCGAGATACGCCGTGTTACACTTCCGGACGATGAAATCTTGCTAGTTCTCACGTTTTGCAAGCGAACCGCACTATGCACCGCGTCTCGTGCAATTCATTCAAGAACTCCCGTATCTCGGACATCCGCGAATGTTTCGCGTCGAAAACGTGGTCCCCGTCTGTTTTAGACGCTAAAAACGCGTATGACACTTGTTTCGCACGAATCCGTTGAGAAATGGCCGAGATACGCCGTGTTACACTTCCGGACGATGAATTCGTTCAATTCGTTCAAGAACTCTCGTATCTCGGACATCCGCGAGTGTTTAGCGTCGAAAACGTGGTCCCCGTCTGTTTTAGACGCTAAAAACGCGTATGACACTTGATTCGCACGAATCCGTTGAGAAATGGCCGAGATACGCCGTGTTACACTTGCGGACGATGAATACGTTCAATTCGTTCAAGAACTCTCGTATCTCGGACATCCGCGAGTGTTTCGCGTCGAAAACGTGGTCCCCGTCTGTTTTAGACGCCAACAACGCGTATGACACTTGATTCGCACGAATCCGTTGAGAAATGGCCGAGATACGCCGTGTTACACTTCCGGACGATGAATACGTTCAATTCGTTCAAGAACTCTCGTATCTCGGACATCCGCGTTTGATTCGCGTCGAAAACATGGTCCCCGTCTGTTTTAGCCGCTAAAAACGCGTATGACACTTGATTCGCACGAATCCGTTGAGAAATGGCCGAGAGACGCCGTGATACACTTCCGGAAGATGAAATCTTGGTAGTTCTCACGTTTTGCAAGCGAAACGCACGATGCAACGCGTTTCGTTCAATTCGTACAAGAACTCTCGTATCTCGGACATCCGCGAGTGTATCGCGTCGAAAACGCGGTCCCCGTCTGTTTTAGACGCTAAAAACGCGTATGACACTTGATTGGCACGAATCCGTTGAGAAATGGCCGATATACGCCGTGTTACACTTCCGGACGATCAATTCGTCCAAATCGTTCAAGAACTTTCGTATCTCGCACATCCGCGAGTGTATCGCGTCGAAAACGTGGTCCCCGTCTGTTTTAGACGCTATAAACGCGTATGACACTTGATTCGCACGAATCCGTTGAGACATGGCCGAGATACGCCGTGTTACACTTCCGGACGATGAAATCGTTCAATTCGTTCACGAACTCTCGTATCTCCTACATCCGCGAGTGTTTCGCGTCGAAAACGTGGTCCCCGTCTGTTTTAGACGCTAAAAACGCTTATGACACTTGATTCGCACAAATCCGTTGAGAAATGGCCGAGATACGCCTGTTACGTCCTACGTCCTCCACCCGCCTACCCAGTAGCCATACTCTCGCAACGGGCTCATTGCACCATGTATTTGCCCATCATCAATAAGTCGCGCCTAAGCATAATAAGGTTCATCGCTCCGCGTAGCCTTCCGTCGTTAGTAAGTCGCGAATAAGCAGAATAAGAGCCACCGAAATTCCTTCACGGAATGCTGATGCCGAATCAGCCCGCAGGTCATCCACCTAACAAACGATCAGCGTTCCGCGGCCGTGTAGATCCGCGAAGGCCAATGCCAATTCCGCGAAGCGCCTTGCGACCGTCAGCAAGATCTACCATTTAAATAGGCTTACAACCGCAGAGCGAGGGCTCTTGAGTCAACTAAGTTCGGCCACGATCAATCTAAATTCGGCAACTCATAAACCAGCGTTCGACTGCGATCATTCTAAGTTGTTCAATCTTCGCGCAGCAAGTAGTGTTACTCATTAAGCGAACCATTGTAAACCAACCAAGTGCACTTCGAGATAAAGCATCCAGTCCACTATCTGAACATTACTTCACACGATTGTGTCCTTCCTGTGCGTCCACACCAATCCACAACCACACACAATCTCACGCATCCAAAGCTGTAGCCATCCGGACACCTCCTTCTTGCATTCCGCGATACGTCAGTGAGCCGCTCCACTGACGGATCAAAACCCTTTCGGTGCGATCACTCCTTCCGTCCGTCCTCGATCCCCGGTATACCCGGTGAACGCAGGGTGCCAAAAACGAGGACGTAACACGCCGTGTTACAATTCCGGACGATGAATACGTTCAATTCGTTCAAGAACTCTCGTATCTCGGACATTCGCGAGTGTTTCGCGTCGAAAACGTGGTCTCCGTCTGTTTTATACGCTAAAAACGCGTATGACACTTGATTGGCACGAATCCGTTGAGACATGGCCGAGATACGCCGTGTTACACTTCCGGACGATGAAATCGTTCAATTCGTTCACGAACTCTCGTATCTCGTACATCCGCGAGTGTTTCGGGTCGAAAACGTGGTCTCCGTCTGTTTTAGAGGCTATAAACGCGTATGACACTTGACTCGCACGAATCCGTTGAGAAATGGCCGAGATACGCCGTGTTACACTTCCGGACGATGAAATCTTGCTAGTTCTCACGTTTTGCAAGCGAAACGCACTATGCACCGCGTTTCGTTCAATTCGTTCAAGAACTCTCGTATCTCGGACACCCGCGAGTGTTCTGCGTCGAAAACGTGGTGCCCGTCTGTTTTAGACGCTAAAAACGCGTATGACACTTGATTCGCACGAATCCGTTGAGAAATGGCCGAGATACGCCGTGTTACACTTCCCGACGATGAAATCTTGCTAGTTCTCACGTTTTGCAAGCGAAACGCACGATGCACCGCGTTTCGTTCAATTCGTTCAAGAACTCTCGTATCTCGGACATCCGCGAGTGTTTCGCGTCGAAAACGTGGTCCCCGTCTGTTTCAGACGCTAAAAACGCGTATGACACTTGATTCGCACGAATCCGTTGAGAAATGGCCGAGATACGCCGTGTTACACTTCCGGACGATGAATTCGTTCAATTCGTTCAAGAACTCTCGTATCTCGGACATCCGCGAGTGTTTCGCATCGAAAACGTGGTCCCCGTGCGTTTTAGACGCTAAAAACGCGTATGACATTTGATTCGCACGAATCCGTTCTGAAATGGCCGAGATACGCCGTGTTACACTTCCGGACGATGAAATCTTGCTAGTTCTCACGTTTTGCAAGCGAAACGCACGATGCACCGCGTTTCGTTCAATTCGTACAAGAACTCTCGTATCTCGGACATCCGCGAGTGTTTCGCGTCGAAAACGTGGTCCCCGTCTGTTTTAGACGCTAAAAACGCGTATGACACTTGATTCTCACGAATCCGTTGAGAAATGGTCGAGATACGCCGTGTTACACTTACGGACGATGAAATCTTGCTAGTTCTCACGTTCTGCAAGCGAAACGCACGATGCACCGCGTTTCGTTCAATTCGTTCAAGAACTCTCGTATCTCGGACATCCGCGAGTGTTTCGCGTCGAAAACGTGGTCCCCGTCTGTTTTAGACGCTAAAAACACGTATGACACTTGATTCGCACGAATCCGTTGAGAAATGGCCGAGATACGCCGGGTTACACTTCCGGACGATGAAACCTTGCTAGCTCTCACGTTTTGCAAGCGAAACGCACGATGCACCGCGTTTCGTTCAATTCGTTCAAGAACTCTCGTATCTCGGACATCCGCGAGTGTTTCGCGTCGAAAACGTGGTCCCCGTCTGTTTTAGACGCTATAAACGCGTATGGCACTTGATTCGCACGAATCCGTTGAGAAATGGTCGAGATACGCCGTGTTACACTTCCGGACGATGAAATCTTGCTAGTTCTCACGTTTTGCAAGCGAAAGACACGATGCACCGCGTTTCGTTCAATTCGTTCAAAAACTCTCGTATCTTGGACATCCGCGAGGGTTTCGCGTCGAAAACGTGGTCCCCGTCTGTTTTAGACGCTAAAAACTCGTATGACACTTGATTCGCACGAATCCGTTGAGAAATGGCCGAGATACGCCGGGTTACACTTCCGGACGATGAAATCTTGCTAGTTCTCACGTTTTGCAAGCGAAACGCACGATGCACCGCGTTTCGTTCAATTCGTTCAAGAACTCTCGTATCTCGGACATCCGCGAGTGTTTCGCGTCGAAAACGTGGTCCCCGTCTGTTTTAGACGCTAAAAACGCGTATGGCACTTGATTCGCACGAATCCGTTGAGAAATGGTCGAGATACGCCGTGTTACACTTCCGGACGATGAAATCTTGCTAGTTCTCACGTTTTGCAAGCGAAAGGCACGATGCACCGCGTTTCGTTCAATTCGTTCAAAAACTCTCGTATCTTGGACATCCGCGAGGGTTTCGCGTCGAAAACGTGGTCCCCGTCTGTTTTAGACGCTAAAAACGCGTATGACACTTGATTCGCACGAATCCGTTGAGATATGGCCGAGATGCGCCGTGTTACACTTCCGGACGATGAAATCCTGCTAGTTCTCACGTTTTGCAAGCGAAAGGCACGATGCACCGCGTTTCGTTCAATTCGTTCAAGAACTCTCGTATGTCGGACATCCGCGAGTGTTTCGCGTCGAAAACGTGGTCCCCGTCTGCTTTAGACGCTAAAAACGCGTATGACACTTGATTCGCACGAATCCGTTGAGAAATGGCCGAGATACGCCGTGTTACACTTCCGGACGATGAAATCTTGCTAGTTCTCACGTTCTGCAAGCGAAACGCACGATGCTCCGCGTTTCGTTCAATTCGTTCAAGAACTCTCGTATCTCGGACATCCGCGAGTCTTTCGCGTCGAAAACGTGGTCCCCGTCTGTTTTGGACGCTAAAAACGCGTATGACACTTGATTCGCACGAATCCGTTGTGAAATGGCCGAGATACGCCGTGTTACACTTCCGGACGATGAAATCCTGCTAGTTCTCACGTTTTGGAAGCGAAAGGCTCGATGCACCGCGTTTCGTTCAATTCGTTCAGGAACTCTCGTATCTCGGACATCCGCGAGTGTTTCGCGTCGAAAACGTGATCCCCGTCTGTTTTAGATGCTAAAAACGCGTATGAAACTTGATTCGCACGAATCCGTTGAGAAATGACCGAGATACGCCGTGCTACACTTCCGGACGATGAATTCGTTCAATTCGTTCAAGAACTCTCGTATCTCGGACATCCGCGAGTGTTTCGCATCGAAAACGTGGTCCCCGTGCGTTTTAGACGCTAAAAACGCGTATGACACTTGATTCGCACGAATCCGTTCTGAAATGGCCGAGATACGCCGTGTCACACTTCCGGACGATGAAATCTTGCTAGTTCGCACGTTCTGCAAGCGAAACGCACGATGCACCGCGTTTCGTTCAATTCGTTCAAGAACTCTCGTGTCTCGGACATCCGCGAGTGTTTCGCGTCGAAAACGTGGTCCCCGTCTGTTTCAGACGCTAAAAACGCGTATGACACTTGATTCGCACGAATCCGTTGAGAAATGGCCGAGATACGCCGTGTTACACTTCCGGACGATGAATTCGTTCAATTCGTTCAAGAACTCTCGTATCTCGGACATCCGCGAGTGTTTCGCATCGAAAACGTGGTCCCCGTGCGTTTTAGACGCTAAAAACGCGTATGACACTTGATTCGCACGAATCCGTTCTGAAATGGCCGAGATACGTCGTGTTACACTTCCGGACGATGAAATCTTGCTAGTTCTCACGTTTTGCAAGCGAAACGCACGATGCACCGCGTTTCGTTCAATTCGTTCAAGAACTCTCGTATCTCGGACATCCGCGAGTGTTTCGCATCGAAAACGTGGTCCCCGTCTGTTTTAGACGCTAAAAACGCGTGTGACACTTGATTCTCACGAATCCGTTGAGAAATGGTCGAGATACGCCGTGTTACACTTCCGGACGATGAAATCTTGCTAGTTCTCACGTTCTGCAAGCGAAACGCACGATGCACCGCGTTTCGTTCAATTCGTTCAAGAACTCTCGTATCTCGGACATCCGCGAGTGTTTCGCGTCGAAAACGTGGTCCCCGTCTGTTTTAGACGCTAAAAACTCGTATGACACTTGATTCGCACGAATCCGTTGAGAAATGGCCGAGATACGCCGGGTTACACTTCCGGACGATGAAATCTTGCTAGTTCTCACGTTTTGCAAGCGAAACGCACGATGCACCGCGTTTCGTTCAATTCGTTCAAGAACTCTCGTATCTCGGACATCCGCGAGTGTTTCGCGTCGAAAACGTGGTCCCCGTCTGTTTTAGACGCTAAAAACGCGTATGGCACTTGATTCGCACGAATCCGTTGAGAAATGGTCGAGATACGCCGTGTTACACTTCCGGACGATGAAATCTTGCTAGTTCTCACGTTTTGCAAGCGAAAGGCACGATGCACCGCGTTTCGTTCAATTCGTTCAAAAACTCTCGTATCTTGGACATCCGCGAGTCTTTCGCGTCGAAAACGTGGTCCCAGTCTGTTTTGGACGCTAAAAACGCGTATGACACTTGATTCGCACGAATCCGTTGTGAAATGGCCGAGATACGCCGTGTTACACTTCCGGACGATGAAATCCTGCTAGTTCTCACGTTTTGGAAGCGAAAGGCACGATGCACCGCGTTTCGTTCAATTCGTTCAAGAACTCTCGTATCTCGGACATCCGCGAGTGTTTCGCGTCGAAAACGTGATCCCCGTCTGTTTTAGATGCTAAAAACGCGTATGAAACTTGATTCGCACGAATCCGTTGAGAAAAGGCCGAGATACGCCGTGTTACACTTACGGAGATGAAATCTTGCTAGTTCTCACGTTTTGCAAGCGAAACGCACGATGCACTGAATTTCGTTCAATTCGTTCAAGAACTCTCGTATCTCGGACATCCGCGAGTGTTTCGCGTCGAAAACGTGGTCACCGTCTGTTTCAGACGCTAAAAACGCGTATGACACTTGATTCGCACGAATCCGTTGAGAAATGGCCGAGATACGCCGTGTTACACTTCCGGACGATGAATTCGTTCAATTCGTCCAAGAACTCTCGTATCTCGGACATCCGCGAGTGTTTCGCATCGAAAACGTGGTCCCCGTGCGTTTTAGACGCTAAAAACGCGTATGACACTTGATTCGCACGAATCCGTTCTGAAATGGCCGAGATACGCCGTGTTACACTTCCGGACGATGAAATCTTGCTAGTTCTGACGTTTTGCAAGCGAAACGCACGATGCACCGCGTTTCGTTCAATTCGTTCAAGAACTCTCGTATCTCGGACATCCGCGAGTGTTTCGCGTCGAAAACGTGGTCCCCGTCTGTTTTAGACGCTAAAAACGCGTATGACACTTGATTCTCACGAATCCGTTGAGAAATGGCCGAGATACGCCGTGTTACACTTCCGGACGATGAAATCTTGCTAGTTCTCACGTTCTGCAAGCGAAACGCACGATGCACCGCGTTTCGTTCAATTCGTTCAAGAACTCTCGTATCTCGGACACCCGCGAGTGTTCTGCGTCGAAAACGTGGTGCCCGTCTGTTTTAGACGCTAAAAACGCGTATGACACTTGATTCGCACGAATCCGTTGAGAAATGGTCGAGATACGCCGTGTTACACTTCCCGACGATGAAATCTTGCTAGTTCTCACGTTTTGCAAGCGAAACGCACGATGCACCGCGTTTCGTTCAATTCGTTCAAGAACTCTCGTATCTCGGACATCCGCGAGTGTTTCGCGTCGAAAACGTGGTCCCCGTCTGTTTTAGATGCTAAAAACGCGTATGAAACTTGATTCGCACGAATCCGTTCTGAAATGGCCGAGATACGCCGTGTTACACTTCCGGACGATGAAATCTTGCTAGTTCTCACGTTTTGGAAGCGAAAGGCACGATGCACCGCGTTTCGTTCAATTCGTTCAAGAACTCTCGTATCTCGGACATCCGCGAGTGTTTCGCGTCGAAAACGTGGTCCCCGTCTGTTTTAGATGCTAAAAACGCGTATGAAACTTGATTCGCACGAATCCGTTGAGAAAAGGCCGAGATACGCTGTTACACTTACGGAGATGAAATCTTGCTAGTTCTCACGTTTTGCAAGCGAAACGCACGATGCACCGCGTTTCGTTCAATTCGTTCAAGAACTCTCGTATCTCGGACACCCGCGAGTGTTCTGCGGCGAAAACGTGGTGCCCGTCTGTTTTAGACGCTAAAAACGCGTATGACACTTGATTCGCACGAATCCGTTGAGAAATGGCCGAGATACGCCGTGTTACACTTCCCGACGATGAAATCTTGCTAGTTCTCACGTTTTGCAAGCGAAACGCACGATGCACCGCGTTTCGCTCAATTCGTTCAAGAAATCTCGTATCTCGGACATCCGCGAGTGTTTCGCGTCGAAAACGTGGTCCCCGTCTGTTTCAGACGCTAAAAACGCGTATGACACTTGATTCGCACGAATCCGTTGAGAAATGGCCGAGATACGCCGTGTTACACTTCCGGACGATGAATTCGTTCAATTCGTCCAAGAACTCTCGTATCTCGGACATCCGCGAGTGTTTCGCATCGAAAACGTGGTCCCCGTGCGTTTTAGACGCTAAAAACGCGTATGACACTTGATTCGCACGAATCCGTTCTGAAATGGCCGAGATACGCCGTGTTACACTTCCGGACGATGAAATCTTGCTAGTTCTGACGTTTTGCAAGCGAAACGCACGATGCACCGCGTTTCGTTCAATTCGTTCAAGAACTCTCGTATCTCGGACATCCGCGAGTGTTTCGCGTCGAAAACGTGGTCCCCGTCAGTTTTAGACGCTAAAAACGCGTATGACACTTGATTCTCACGAATCCGTTGAGAAATGGTCGAGATACGCCGTGTTACACTTCCGGACGATGAAATCTTGCTAGTTCTCACGTTCTGCAAGCGAAACGCACGATGCACCGCGTTTCGTTCAATTCGTTCAAGAACTCTCGTATCTCGGACACCCGCGAGTGTTCTGCGTCGAAAACGTGGTGCCCGTCTGTTTTAGACGCTAAAAACGCGTATGACACTTGATTCGCACGAATCCGTTGAGAAATGGCCGAGATACGCCGTGTTACACTTCCCGACGATGAAATCTTGCTAGTTCTCACGTTTTGCAAGCGAAACGCACGATGCACCACGTTTCGTTCAATTCGTTCAAGAACTCTCGTATCTCGGACATCCGCGAGTGTTTCGCGTCGAAAACGTGGTCCCCGTCTGTTTCAGACGCTAAAAACGCGTATGACACTTGATTCGCACGAATCCGTTGAGAAATGGCCGAGATACGCCGTGTTACACTTCGGGACGATGAATTCGTTCAATTCGTTCAAGAACTCTCGTATCTCGGACATCCGCGAGTGTTTCGCGTCGAAAACGTGGTCCCCGTCTGTTTTAGATGCTAAAAACGCGTATGAAACTTGATTCGCACGAATCCGTTGAGAAAAGGCAGAGATACGCCGTGTTACACTTACGGAGATGAAATCTTGCTAGTTCTCACGTTTTGCAAGCGAAACGCACGATGCACCGAATTTCGTTCAATTCGTTCAAGAACTCTCGTATCTCGGACATCCGCGAGTGTTTCGCGTCGAAAACGTGGTCACCGTCTGTTTCAGACGCTAAAAACGCGTATGACACTTGATTCGCACGAATCCGTTGAGAAATGGCCGAGATACGCCGTGTTACACTTCCGGACGATGAATTCGTTCAATTCGTCCAAGAACTCTCGTATCTCGGACATCCGCGAGTGTTTCGCATCGAAAACGTGGTCCCCGTGCGTTTTAGACGCTAAAAACGCGTATGACACTTGATTCGCACGAATCCGTTCTGAAATGGCCGAGATACGCCGTGTTACACTTCCGGACGATGAAATCTTGCTAGTTCTGACGTTTTGCAAGCGAAACGCACGATGCACCGCGTTTCGTTCAATTCGTTCAAGAACTCTCGTATCTCGGACATCCGCGAGTGTTTCGCGTCGAAAACGTGGTCCCCGTCTGTTTTAGACGCTAAAAACGCGTATGACACTTGATTCTCACGAATCCGTTGAGAAATGGTCGAGATACGCCGTGTTACACTTCCGGACGATGAAATCTTGCTAGTTCTCACGTTCTGCAAGCGAAACGCACGATGCACCGCGTTTCGTTCAATTCGTTCAAGAACTCTCGTATCTCGGACATCCGCGAGTGTTTCGCGTCGAAAACGTGGTCCCCGTCTGTTTTAGACGCTAAAAACTCGTATGACACATGATTCGCACGAATCCGTTGAGAAATGGCCGAGATACGCCGGGTTACACTTCCGGACGATGAAATCTTGCTAGTTCTCACGTTTTGCAAGCGAAACGCACGATGCACCGCGTTTCGTTCAATTCGTTCAAGAACTCTCGTATCTCGGACATCCGCGAGTGTTTCGCGTCGAAAACGTGGTCCCCGTCTGTTTTAGACGCTAAAAACGCGTATGGCACTTGATTCGCACGAATCCGTTGAGAAATGGTCGAGATACGCCGTGTTACACTTCCGGACGATGAATTCGTTCAATTCGTTCAAGAACTCTCGTATCTCGGACATCCGCGAGTGTTTCGCATCGAAAACGTGGTCCCCGTGCGTTTTAGACGCTAAAAACGCGTATGACACTTGATTCGCACGAATCCGTTCTGAAATGGCCGAGATACGCCGTGTTACACTTCCGGACGATGAAATCTTGCTAGTTCTCACGTTTTGGAAGCGAAAGGCACGATGCACCGCGTTTCGTTCAATTCGTTCAAGAACTCTCGTATCTCGGACATCCGCGAGTGTTTCGCGTCGAAAACGTGGTCCCCGTCTGTTTTAGATGCTAAAAACGCGTATGAAACTTGATTCGCACGAATCCGTTCTGAAATGGCCGAGATACGCCGTGTTACACTTCCGGACGATGAAATCTTGCTAGTTCTCACGTTTTGGAAGCGAAAGGCACGATGCACCGCGTTTCGTTCAATTCGTTCAAGAACTCTCGTATCTCGGACATCCGCGAGTGTTTCGCGTCGAAAACGTGGTCCCCGTCTGTTTTAGATGCTAAAAACGCGTATGAAACTTGATTCGCACGAATCCGTTGAGAAAAGGCCGAGATACGCTGTTACACTTACGGAGATGAAATCTTGCTAGTTCTCACGTTTTGCAAGCGAAACGCACGATGCACCGCGTTTCGTTCAATTCGTTCAAGAACTCTCGTATCTCGGACACCCGCGAGTGTTCTGCGTCGAAAACGTGGTGCCCGTCTGTTTTAGACGCTAAAAACGCGTATGACACTTGATTCGCACGAATCCGTTGAGAAATGGCCGAGATACGCCGTGTTACACTTCCCGACGATGAAATCTTGCTAGTTCTCACGTTTTGCAAGCGAAACGCACGATGCACCGCGTTTCGCTCAATTCGTTCAAGAAATCTCGTATCTCGGACATCCGCGAGTGTTTCGCGTCGAAAACGTGGTCCCCGTCTGTTTCAGACGCTAAAAACGCGTATGACACTTGATTCGCACGAATCCGTTGAGAAATGGCCGAGATACGCCGTGTTACACTTCCGGACGATGAATTCGTTCAATTCGTCCAAGAACTCTCGTATCTCGGACATCCGCGAGTGTTTCGCATCGAAAACGTGGTCCCCGTGCGTTTTAGACGCTAAAAACGCGTATGACACTTGATTCGCACGAATCCGTTCTGAAATGGCCGAGATACGCCGTGTTACACTTCCGGACGATGAAATCTTGCTAGTTCTGACGTTTTGCAAGCGAAACGCACGATGCACCGCGTTTCGTTCAATTCGTTCAAGAACTCTCGTATCTCGGACATCCGCGAGTGTTTCGCGTCGAAAACGTGGTCCCCGTCTGTTTTAGACGCTAAAAACGCGTATGACACTTGATTCTCACGAATCCGTTGAGAAATGGTCGAGATACGCCGTGTTACACTTCCGGACGATGAAATCTTGCTAGTTCTCACGTTCTGCAAGCGAAACGCACGATGCACCGCGTTTCGTTCAATTCGTTCAAGAACTCTCGTATCTCGGACACCCGCGAGTGTTCTGCGTCGAAAACGTGGTGCCCGTCTGTTTTAGACGCTAAAAACGCGTATGACACTTGATTCGCACGAATCCGTTGAGAAATGGCCGAGATACGCCGTGTTACACTTCCCGACGATGAAATCTTGCTAGTTCTCACGTTTTGCAAGCGAAACGCACGATGCACCACGTTTCGTTCAATTCGTTCAAGAACTCTCGTATCTCGGACATCCGCGAGTGTTTCGCGTCGAAAACGTGGTCCCCGTCTGTTTCAGACGCTAAAAACGCGTATGACACTTGATTCGCACGAATCCGTTGAGAAATGGCCGAGATACGCCGTGTTACACTTCGGGATGATGAATTCGTTCAATTCGTTCAAGAACTCTCGTATCTCGGACATCCGCGAGTGTTTCGCGTCGAAAACGTGGTCCCCGTCTGTTTTAGATGCTAAAAACGCGTATGAAACTTGATTCGCACGAATCCGTTGAGAAAAGGCAGAGATACGCCGTGTTACACTTACGGAGATGAAATCTTGCTAGTTCTCACGTTTTGCAAGCGAAACGCACGATGCACCGAATTTCGTTCAATTCGTTCAAGAACTCTCGTATCTCGGACATCCGCGAGTGTTTCGCGTCGAAAACGTGGTCACCGTCTGTTTCAGACGCTAAAAACGCGTATGACACTTGATTCGCACGAATCCGTTGAGAAATGGCCGAGATACGCCGTGTTACACTTCCGGACGATGAATTCGTTCAATTCGTCCAAGAACTCTCGTATCTCGGACATCCGCGAGTGTTTCGCATCGAAAACGTGGTCCCCGTGCGTTTTAGACGCTAAAAACGCGTATGACACTTGATTCGCACGAATCCGTTCTGAAATGGCCGAGATACGCCGTGTTACACTTCCGGACGATGAAATCTTGCTAGTTCTGACGTTTTGCAAGCGAAACGCACGATGCACCGCGTTTCGTTCAATTCGTTCAAGAACTCTCGTATCTCGGACATCCGCGAGTGTTTCGCGTCGAAAACGTGGTCCCCGTCTGTTTTAGACGCTAAAAACGCGTATGACACTTGATTCTCACGAATCCGTTGAGAAATGGTCGAGATACGCCGTGTTACACTTCCGGACGATGAAATCTTGCTAGTTCTCACGTTCTGCAAGCGAAACGCACGATGCACCGCGTTTCGTTCAATTCGTTCAAGAACTCTCGTATCTCGGACATCCGCGAGTGTTTCGCGTCGAAAACGTGGTCCCCGTCTGTTTTAGACGCTAAAAACTCGTATGACACATGATTCGCACGAATCCGTTGAGAAATGGCCGAGATACGCCGGGTTACACTTCCGGACGATGAAATCTTGCTAGTTCTCACGTTTTGCAAGCGAAACGCACGATGCACCGCGTTTCGTTCAATTCGTTCAAGAACTCTCGTATCTCGGACATCCGCGAGTGTTTCGCGTCGAAAACGTGGTCCCCGTCTGTTTTAGACGCTAAAAACGCGTATGGCACTTGATTCGCACGAATCCGTTGAGAAATGGTCGAGATACGCCGTGTTACACTTCCGGACGATAAATTCGTTCAATTCGTTCAAGAACTCTCGTATCTCGGACATCCGCGAGTGTTTCGCATCGAAAACGTGGTCCCCGTGCGTTTTAGACGCTAAAAACGCGTATGACACTTGATTCGCACGAATCCGTTCTGAAATGGCCGAGATACGCCGTGTTACACTCCCGGACGATGAAATCTTGCCAGTTCTCACGTTTTGCAAGCGAAACGCACGATGCACCGCGTTTCGTTCAATTCGTACAAGAACTCTCGTATCTCGGACATCCGCGAGTGTTTCGCGTCGAAAACGTGGTCCCCGTCTGTTTTAGACGCTAAAAACGCGTATGACACTTGATTCTCACGAATCCGTTGAGAAATGGTCGAGATACGCCGTGTTACACTTCCGGACGATGAAATCTTGCTTGTTCTCACGTTCTGCAAGCGAAACGCACGATGCACCGCGTTTCGTTCAATTCGTTCAAGAACTCTCGTATCTCGGACATCCGCGAGTGTTTCGCGTCGAAAACGTGGTCCCCGTCTGTTTTAGACGCTAAAAACTCGTATGACACTTGATTCGCACGAATCCGTTGAGAAATGGCCGAGATACGCCGGGTTACACTTCCGGACGATAAAATCTTGCTAGTTCTCACGTTTTGCAAGCGAAACGCACGATGCACCGCGTTTCGTTCAATTCGTTCAAGAACTCTCGTATCTCGGACATCCGCGAGTGTTTCGCGTCGAAAACGTGGTCCCCGTCTGTTTTAGACGCTAAAAACGCGTATGGCACTTGATTCGCACGAATCCGTTGAGAAATGGTCGAGATACGCCGTGTTACACTTCCGGACGATGAAATCTTGCTAGTTCTCACGTTTTGCAAGCGAAAGACACGATGCACCGCGTTTCGTTCAATTCGTTCAAAAACTCTCGTATCTCGGACATCCGCGAGTGTTTCGCGTCGAAAACGTGGTCCCCGTCTGTTTTAGACGCTAAAAACGCGTATGGCACTTGATTCGCACGAATCCGTTGAGAAATGGTCGAGATACGCCGTGTTACACTTCCGGACGATGAAATCTTGCTAGTTCTCACGTTTTGCAAGCGAAAGACACGATGCACCGCGTTTCGTTCAATTCGTTCAAAAACTCTCGTATCTTGGACATCCGCGAGGGTTTCGCGTCGAAAACGTGGTCCCCGTCTGTTTTAGACGCTAAAAACGCGTATGACACTTGATTCGCACGAATCCGTTGAGATATGGCCGAGATGCGCCGTGTTACACTTCCTGGACGATGAAATCCTGCTAGTTCTCACGTTTTGGAAGCGAAAGGCACGATGCACCGCGTTTCGTTCAATTCGTTCAAGAACTGTCGTATCTCGGACATCCGCGAATGTTTCGCGTCGAAAACGTGGTCCCCGTCTGTTTTAGACGCTAAAAACGCGTATGACACTTGTTTCGCACGAATCCGTTGAGAAATGGCCGAGATACGCCGTGTTACACTTCCGGACGATGAATACGTTCAATTCGTTCAAGAACTCTCGTATCTCGGACATCCACGAGTGTTTCGCGTCGAAAACGTGGTGCCCGTCTGTTTTAGACGCTAAAAACGCGTATGACACTTGATTCGCACGAATCCGTTGAGAAATGGCCGAGATACGCCGTGTTACACTTCCCGACGATGAAATCTTGCTAGTTCTCACGTTTTGCAAGCGAAACGCACGATGCACCGCGTTTCGTTCAATTCGTTCAAGAACTCTCGTATCTCGGACATCCGCGAGTGTTTCGCGTCGAAAACGTGGTCCCCGTCTGTTTCAGACGCTAAAAACGCGTATGACACTTGATTCTCACGAATCCGTTGAGAAATGGTCGAGATACGCCGTGTTACACTTCCGGACGATGAAATCTTGCTAGTTCTCACGTTCTGCAAGCGAAACGCACGATGCACCGCGTTTCGTTCAATTCGTTCAAGAACTCTCGTATCTCGGACATCCGCGAGTGTTTCGCGTCGAAAACGTGGTCCCCGTCTGTTTTAGACGCTAAAAACTCGTATGACACTTGATTCGCACGAATCCGTTGAGAAATGGCCGAGATACGCCGGGTTACACTTCCGGACGATGAAATCTTGCTAGTTCTCACGTTTTGCAAGCGAAACGCACGATGCACCGCGTTTCGTTCAATTCGTTCAAGAACTCTCGTATCTCGGACATCCGCGAGTGTTTCGCGTCGAAAACGTGGTCCCCGTCTGTTTTAGACGCTAAAAACGCGTATGGCACTTGATTCGCACGAATCCGTTGAGAAATGGTCGAGATACGCCGTGTTACACTTCCGGACGATGAAATCTTGCTAGTTCTCACGTTTTGCAAGCGAAAGGCACGATGCACCGCGTTTCGTTCAATTCGTTCAAAAACTCTCGTATCTTGGACATCCGCGAGGGTTTCGCGTCGAAAACGTGGTCCCCGTCTGTTTTAGACGCTAAAAACGCGTATGACACTTGATTCGCACGAATCCGTTGAGATACGGCCGAGATGCGCCGTGTTACACTTCCGGACGATGAAATCCTGCTAGTTCTCACGTTTTGCAAGCGAAAGGCACGATGCACCGCGTTTCGTTCAATTCGTTCAAGAACTCTCGTATCTCGGACATCCGCGAGTGTTTCGCGTCGAAAACGTGGTCCCCGTCTGTTTTAGACGCTAAAAACTCGTATGACACTTGATTCGCACGAATCCGTTGAGAAATGGCCGAGATACGCCGGGTTACACTTCCGGACGATGAAATCTTGCTAGTTCTCACGTTTTGCAAGCGAAACGCACGATGCACCGCGTTTCGTTCAATTCGTTCAAGAACTCTCGTATCTCGGACATCCGCGAGTGTTTCGCGTCGAAAACGTGGTCCCCGTCTGTTTTAGACGCTAAAAACTCGTATGACACATGATTCGCACGAATCCGTTGAGAAATGGCCGAGATACGCCGGGTTACACTTCCGGACGATGAAATCTTGCTAGTTCTCACGTTTTGCAAGCGAAACGCACGATGCACCGCGTTTCGTTCAATTCGTTCAAGAACTCTCGTATCTCGGACATCCGCGAGTGTTTCGCGTCGAAAACGTGGTCCCCGTCTGTTTTAGACGCTAAAAACGCGTATGGCACTTGATTCGCACGAATCCGTTGAGAAATGGTCGAGATACGCCGTGTTACACTTCCGGACGATAAATTCGTTCAATTCGTTCAAGAACTCTCGTATCTCGGACATCCGCGAGTGTTTCGCATCGAAAACGTGGTCCCCGTGCGTTTTAGACGCTAAAAACGCGTATGACACTTGATTCGCACGAATCCGTTCTGAAATGGCCGAGATACGCCGTGTTACACTCCCGGACGATGAAATCTTGCCAGTTCTCACGTTTTGCAAGCGAAACGCACGATGCACCGCGTTTCGTTCAATTCGTACAAGAACTCTCGTATCTCGGACATCCGCGAGTGTTTCGCGTCGAAAACGTGGTCCCCGTCTGTTTTAGACGCTAAAAACGCGTATGACACTTGATTCTCACGAATCCGTTGAGAAATGGTCGAGATACGCCGTGTTACACTTCCGGACGATGAAATCTTGCTTGTTCTCACGTTCTGCAAGCGAAACGCACGATGCACCGCGTTTCGTTCAATTCGTTCAAGAACTCTCGTATCTCGGACATCCGCGAGTGTTTCGCGTCGAAAACGTGGTCCCCGTCTGTTTTAGACGCTAAAAACTCGTATGACACTTGATTCGCACGAATCCGTTGAGAAATGGCCGAGATACGCCGGGTTACACTTCCGGACGATAAAATCTTGCTAGTTCTCACGTTTTGCAAGCGAAACGCACGATGCACCGCGTTTCGTTCAATTCGTTCAAGAACTCTCGTATCTCGGACATCCGCGAGTGTTTCGCGTCGAAAACGTGGTCCCCGTCTGTTTTAGACGCTAAAAACGCGTATGGCACTTGATTCGCACGAATCCGTTGAGAAATGGTCGAGATACGCCGTGTTACACTTCCGGACGATGAAATCTTGCTAGTTCTCACGTTTTGCAAGCGAAAGACACGATGCACCGCGTTTCGTTCAATTCGTTCAAAAACTCTCGTATCTCGGACATCCGCGAGTGTTTCGCGTCGAAAACGTGGTCCCCGTCTGTTTTAGACGCTAAAAACGCGTATGGCACTTGATTCGCACGAATCCGTTGAGAAATGGTCGAGATACGCCGTGTTACACTTCCGGACGATGAAATCTTGCTAGTTCTCACGTTTTGCAAGCGAAAGACACGATGCACCGCGTTTCGTTCAATTCGTTCAAAAACTCTCGTATCTTGGACATCCGCGAGGGTTTCGCGTCGAAAACGTGGTCCCCGTCTGTTTTAGACGCTAAAAACGCGTATGACACTTGATTCGCACGAATCCGTTGAGATATGGCCGAGATGCGCCGTGTTACACTTCCTGGACGATGAAATCCTGCTAGTTCTCACGTTTTGGAAGCGAAAGGCACGATGCACCGCGTTTCGTTCAATTCGTTCAAGAACTGTCGTATCTCGGACATCCGCGAATGTTTCGCGTCGAAAACGTGGTCCCCGTCTGTTTTAGACGCTAAAAACGCGTATGACACTTGTTTCGCACGAATCCGTTGAGAAATGGCCGAGATACGCCGTGTTACACTTCCGGACGATGAATACGTTCAATTCGTTCAAGAACTCTCGTATCTCGGACATCCACGAGTGTTTCGCGTCGAAAACGTGGTGCCCGTCTGTTTTAGACGCTAAAAACGCGTATGACACTTGATTCGCACGAATCCGTTGAGAAATGGCCGAGATACGCCGTGTTACACTTCCCGACGATGAAATCTTGCTAGTTCTCACGTTTTGCAAGCGAAACGCACGATGCACCGCGTTTCGTTCAATTCGTTCAAGAACTCTCGTATCTCGGACATCCGCGAGTGTTTCGCGTCGAAAACGTGGTCCCCGTCTGTTTCAGACGCTAAAAACGCGTATGACACTTGATTCTCACGAATCCGTTGAGAAATGGTCGAGATACGCCGTGTTACACTTCCGGACGATGAAATCTTGCTAGTTCTCACGTTCTGCAAGCGAAACGCACGATGCACCGCGTTTCGTTCAATTCGTTCAAGAACTCTCGTATCTCGGACATCCGCGAGTGTTTCGCGTCGAAAACGTGGTCCCCGTCTGTTTTAGACGCTAAAAACTCGTATGACACTTGATTCGCACGAATCCGTTGAGAAATGGCCGAGATACGCCGGGTTACACTTCCGGACGATGAAATCTTGCTAGTTCTCACGTTTTGCAAGCGAAACGCACGATGCACCGCGTTTCGTTCAATTCGTTCAAGAACTCTCGTATCTCGGACATCCGCGAGTGTTTCGCGTCGAAAACGTGGTCCCCGTCTGTTTTAGACGCTAAAAACGCGTATGGCACTTGATTCGCACGAATCCGTTGAGAAATGGTCGAGATACGCCGTGTTACACTTCCGGACGATGAAATCTTGCTAGTTCTCACGTTTTGCAAGCGAAAGGCACGATGCACCGCGTTTCGTTCAATTCGTTCAAAAACTCTCGTATCTTGGACATCCGCGAGGGTTTCGCGTCGAAAACGTGGTCCCCGTCTGTTTTAGACGCTAAAAACGCGTATGACACTTGATTCGCACGAATCCGTTGAGATACGGCCGAGATGCGCCGTGTTACACTTCCGGACGATGAAATCCTGCTAGTTCTCACGTTTTGCAAGCGAAAGGCACGATGCACCGCGTTTCGTTCAATTCGTTCAAGAACTCTCGTATCTCGGACATCCGCGAGTGTTTCGCGTCGAAAACGTGGTCCCCGTCTGTTTTAGACGCTAAAAACTCGTATGACACTTGATTCGCACGAATCCGTTGAGAAATGGCCGAGATACGCCGGGTTACACTTCCGGACGATGAAATCTTGCTAGTTCTCACGTTTTGCAAGCGAAACGCACGATGCACCGCGTTTCGTTCAATTCGTTCAAAAACTCTCGTATCTTGGACATCCGCGAGGGTTTCGCGTCGAAAACGTGGTCCCCGTCTGTTTTAGACGCTAAAAACGCGTATGGCACTTGATTCGCACGAATCCGTTGAGAAATGGCCGAGATACGCCGGGTTACACTTCCGGACGATGAAATCTTGCTAGTTCTCACGTTTTGCAAGCGAAACGCACGATGCACCGCGTTTCGTTCAATTCGTTCAAGAACTCTCGTATCTCGGACATCCGCGAGTGTTTCGCGTCGAAAACGTGGTCCCCGTCTGCTTTAGACGCTAAAAACGCGTATGACACTTGATTCGCACGAATCCGTTGAGAAATGGCCGAGATACGCCGTGTTACACTTCCGGACGATGAAATCTTGCTAGTTCTCACGTTCTGCAAGCGAAACGCACGATGCTCCGCGTTTCGTTCAATTCGTTCAAGAACTCTCGTATCTCGGACATCCGCGAGTCTTTCGCGTCGAAAACGTGGTCCCCGTCTGTTTTGGACGCTAAAAACGCGTATGACACTTGATTCGCACGAATCCGTTGTGAAATGGCCGAGATACGCCGTGTTACACTTCCGGACGATGAAATCCTGCTAGTTCTCACGTTTTGGAAGCGAAAGGCACGATGCACCGCGTTTCGTTCAATTCGTTCAAGAACTCTCGTATCTCGGACATCCGCGAGTGTTTCGCGTCGAAAACGTGGTCCCCGTCTGTTTTAGACGCTAAAAACTCGTATGACACTTGATTCGCACGAATCCGTTGAGGAATGGTCGAGATACGCCGTGTTACCCTTCCGGACGATGAAATCTTGCTAGTTCTCACGTTTTGCAAGCGAAAGGCACGATGCACCGCGTTTCGTTCAATTCGTTCAAAAACTCTCGTATCTTGGACATCCGCGAGGGTCTCGCGTCGAAAACGTGGTCCCCGTCTGTTTTAGACGCTAAAAACGCGTATGACACTTGATTCGCACAAATCCGTTGAGATATGGCCGAGATGCGCCGTGTTACACTTCCGGACGATGAAATCCTGCTAGTTCTCACGTTTTGCAAGCGAAAGGCACGATGCACCGCGTTTCGTTCAATTCGTTCAAGAACTCTCGTATCTCGGACATCCGAGAGTGTTTCGCGTCGAAAACGTGGTCCCCGTCTGCTTTAGACGCTAAAAACGCGTATGACACTTGATTCGCACGAATCCGTTGAGAAATGGCCGAGATACGCCGTGTTACACTTGCGGACGATGAATTTGATTAATTCGTTCAAGAACTCTCGTATCTCGGACATCCGCGAGTGTTTCCCGTCGAAAATGTGGTCCCCGTCTGTTTTAGACGCTAAAAACGCGTATGACACTTGATTCGCACGAATCCGTTGAGAAAAGGCCGAGATTCGCCGTGTTACACTTCCGGACGATGAAATCTTGCTAGTTCTCACGTTTTGGAAGCGAAACGCACGATGCACCGCGTTTCGTTCAATTCGATCAAGAACTCTCGCATCTCCGACATCCACGAATGTTTCGCGTCGAAAACGTGGTCCCCGTCTGTTTTAGACGCTAAAAACGCGTATAACACTTGATTCGCACGAATCCGTAGAGAAAAGGCTGAGATACGCCGTGTTACACTTCCGGACGTTGAATTCGTTCAATTCGTTCAAGAACTCTCGTATCTCGGACATCCGCGAGTGTTTCGCGTCGAAAACGTGGTCCCCGTCTGTTTTAGACGCTAAACACGCGTATGAAACTTGATTCGCACGAATCCGTTGACAAATGGCCGAGATACGCCCTGTTACACTTCCGGACGATGAATTCGTTCAATTCGTTCAAGAACTCTCGTATCTCGGACACCCGCGAGTGCTTCGCGTCGAAAACGTGGTCCCCGTCTGTTTTAGATGCTAAACACGCGTATGACACTTGATTCGCACGAATCCGTTGAGAAATGGCCGAGATACGCCGAGTTACACTTCCGGACGATGAAATCTTGCTAGTTCTCACGTTTTGCAAGGGAAACGCACGATGCAACGCGTGTCGTTCAATTCGTTCAAGAACTCTCGTATCTCGGACATTCGCGAGTGTTTCGCGTGGAAAAAGTGGTCCCCGTCTGTTTTAGACGCTACAAACGCGTATGACACTTGATTCGCACGAATCCGTTGAGACATGGCCGAGATACGCCATGTTACACTTCCGGACGATGAAATCGTTCAATTCGTTCACGAACTCTCGTATCTCGGACATCCGCGAGTGTTTATCGTCGAAAACGTGTTCCCCGTGTGCTTTAGACGCTAAAAACGCGTATGAAACTTGATTCGCACGAATGCGTGAGAAAAGGCTGAGATACGCCGTGTTACACTTCCGGACGATGAAATCTTGCTAGTTCTTACGTTTTGCAAGCGAAACGCATGATGCACCGCGTTTCGTTCAATTCGTTCAAGAACTCTCGTATCTCGAACATCCGCGAGTGTTTCGCGTCGAAAACGTGGTCCCCGTCTGTTTTAGACGCTAAAAACGCGTATAACACTTGATTCGCACGAATCTGTTGAGAAATGGCCGAGATACGCCGTGTTACACTCCCGGACGATGAATTCGTTCAATTCGTTCAAGAAGTCTCGTATCTCGGACATCCGCGAGTGTTTCGCGTCGGAAACGTCGTCCCCGTCTGTTTTAGACGCTGAAAACGTGTATGACACTTGATTCGCACGAATCCGTTGAGAAATGGCCGAGATACGCTGTGTTACACTTCCGGACGATGAAATCTTGCTAGTTCTCACGTTTTGCAAGCGAAACGCACGATGCACCGCGTTTCGTTCAATTCGTTCAAGAACTCTCGTATCTCGGACATCCGCCAGTGTTTCGCGTCGAAAACGTGGTCTCCGTCTGTTTTATACGCTAAAAAAGCGTATGACACTTAATTCGCACGAATCCGTTGAGACATGGCCGAGATACGCCATGTTACACTTCCGGACGATGAATTCGTTCAATTCGTTTAAGAACTCTCGTATCTCGGACATCCGCGAGTGTTTCGCGTCGAAAACGTGGTCCCCATCTGTTTTAGACGCTAAAAACGCTTATGACACTTGATTCGCACAAATCCGTTGAGAAATCGCCGAGATACGCCGTGTTACAATTCCGGACGATGAATACGTTCAATTCGTTCAAGAACTCTCGTATCTCGGACATCCGCGAGTGTTTCGCGTCGAAAACGTGGTCCCCGTCTGTTTTAGAAGCTAAACACGCGTATGAAACTTGATTCGCACGAATCCGTTGAGAAATGGCCGAGATACGCCCTGTTACACTTCCGGACGATGAATTCGTTCAATTCGTTCAAGAACTCTCGTATCTCGGACATCCGCGAGTGTTTC
Organism: Priocnemis perturbator; assembly: GCA_963942575.1. Lineage (NCBI taxonomy): Eukaryota > Metazoa > Arthropoda > Insecta > Hymenoptera > Pompilidae > Priocnemis > Priocnemis perturbator. The sequence continues at coordinate 35,243 of CAWWDK010000038.1, forward strand.
GCGTCGAAAACGTCGTCCCCGTCTGTTTTAGACGCTGAAAACGTGTATGAAACTTGATTCGCACGAATCCGTTGAGAAATGGCAGAGATACGCCGTGTTACACTTCCGGACGATTAAATCTTGCTAGTTCTCACGTTTTGCAAGCGAAACGCACCATACACCGCGTTTCGTTCAATTCGTTCAAGAACTCTCGTATCTCGGACATCCGCGAATGTTTCGCGTCGAAAACGTGGTCCCCGTCTATTTTAGACGCTAAAAACGCGTATGACACTTGATTCGCACGAATCCGTTGAGAAATGGCCCAGATACGCCGTGTTACACTTCCACACGATGAATTCGTTCAATTCGTCCAAGAACTCTCGTATCTCGGACATCCGCGAGTGTTTCGCGTCGAAAACGTGGTCCCCGTCTGTTTTAGACGCTAAAAACGCGTATGACACTTGATTCGCACGAATCCGTTGAGAAATGGCAGAGATACGCCGTGTTACACTTCCGGATGATGAATTCGTTCAATTCGTTCAAGAACTCTCGTATCTCGGACATCCGCGAGAGTTTTGCGTCGAAAACGTGGTCCCCATCTGTTCTAGACGCTAAAAACGTTTATGACACTTGATTCGCACAAATCCGTTGAGAAATGGCAGAGATACGCCGTCTTGCACTTCCGGACGATGAATTCGTTCAATTCGTTCAAGAACTCTCGTATCTCGGACATCCGCGAGTGTTTCGCGTCGAAAACGTCGTCCCCGTCTGTTTTAGACGCTGAAAACGTGTATGAAACTTGATTCGCACGAATCCGTTGAGAAATGGCAGAGATACGCCGTGTTACACTTCCGGACGATGAAATCTTGCTATTTCTCACGTTTTGCAAGCGAAACGCACGATGCACCGTGTTTCGTTCAATTCGTCCAAGAACTCTCGTATCTCGGACATCCGCGAGTGTTTCGCGTCGAAAACGTGGTCCCCGTCTGTTTTAGATGCTAAACACGCGTATGACACTTGATTCGCACGAATCCGTTGAGAAATGGCCTAGATACGCCGAGTTACACTTGCGGACGATGAAATCTTGCTATTTCTCACGTTTTGCAAGCGAAACGCAGGATGCACCGTGTTTCGTTCAATTCATTCAAGAACTCTCGTATCTCGGACATCCGCGAGTGTTTCGCGTCGAAAACGTGGTCCCCGTCTGTTTTAGATGCTAAACACGCGTATGACACTTGATTCGCACGAATCCGTTGAGAAATGGCCTAGATACGCCGAGTTACACTTGCGGACGATGAAATCTTGCTAGTTCTCACGTTTTGCAAGCGAAACGCACGATGCACCGCATTTCGTTCAATTCGTTCAAGAACTCTCGTATCTCGGACAACCGCGAGTGTTTCGCGTCGAAAACGTCGTCCCCGTCTGTTTTAGACGCTGAAAACATGTATGAAACTTGATTCGCACGAATCCGTTGAGAAATGGCAGAGATACGCCGCGTTAGACTTCCGGACGTTGAAATCTTGCTAGTTCTCACGTTTTGCAAGCGAAACACACGATGCACCGCGTTTCGTTCAATTCGTTCAAAAACTCTCGTATTTCGGACATCCGCGAGTGTTTCGCGTCGAAAACGTGGTCTCCGTCTGTTTTATACGCTAAAAACGCGTATGACACTTGATCGCACGAATCCGTTGAGACATGGCCGAGATACGCCGTGTTACACTTCCGGACGATCAAATCGTTCAATTCGTTCACGAACTCTCGTATCTCGGACATCCGCGAGTGTTTCGCGTCGAAAACGTGGTCCCCGTGTGCTTTAGACGCTAAAAACTCGTACGAAACTTGATTCGCACGAATCCGTTGAGAAAAGGCTGAGATACGCCGTGTTACACTTCCGGATGATGAATTCGTTCAATTCGTTCAAGAACTCTCGTATCTCGGACATCCGCGAGTGTTTTGCGTCGAAAACGTGGTCCCCATCTGTTCTAGACGCTAAAAACTTTTATGACACTTGATTCGCACAAATCCGTTGAGAAATGGCCGAGATACGCCGTGTTACACTTCCGGACGATTAACACGTTCAATTCGTTCAAGAACTCTCGTATCCCGGACATCCGCGAGTCTTTCGCGTCGAAAACGTGGTCCCCGTCTGTTTTAGACGCTAAAAACGCGTATGACACTTGATTCGCACGTATCCGTTGAGAAATGGCAGAAATACGCCGTGTTACACTTCCGGCCGATGAAATCTTGCTAGTTCTCACGTTTTGCAAGCGAAACGCACGATGCACCGCATTTCGTTCAATTCGTTCAAGAACTCTCGTATCTCGGACATCCGCGAGTGTTTCGCGTCGAAAACGTCGTCCCGTCTGTTTTAGACGCTGAAAACATGTATGAAACTTGATTCGCACGAATCCGTTGAGAAATGGCAGAGATACGCCGCGTTAGACTTCCGGACGATGAAATCTTGCTAGTTCTCACGTTTTGCAAGCGAAACACACGATGCACCGCGTTTCGTTCAATTCGATCAAGAACTCTCGTATCTCGGACATCCGCAAGTGTTTCGCGTCGAAAACGTGGTCTCCGTCTGTTTTATACGATAAAATTGCGTATGACACTTGATCGCACGAATCCGTTGAGACATGGCCGAGATACGCCGTGTTACACTTCCGGACGATGAAATCGTTCAATTCGTTCACGAACTCTCGTATCTCGGACATCCGCGAGTGTTTCGCGTCGAAAACGTGGTCCCCGTGTGCTTTAGACGCTAAAAACTCGTACGAAACTGATTCGCACGAATCCGTTGAGAAATGGCTGAGATACGCCGTGTTACACTTCCGGACGATGAATTCGTTCAATTCGTTCAAGAACTCTCGTATCTCGGACATCCGCGAGTGTTTCGCGTCGAAAACGTGGTCCCCATCTGTTTTAGACGCTAAAAACGCTTATGACACTTGATTCGCACAAATCCGTTGAGAAATGGCCGAGATACGCCGTGTTACACTTCCGGACGATGAATACGTTCAATTCGTTCAAGAACTCTCGTATCTCGGACATCCGCGAGTGTTTCGCGTCGAAAACGTGGTCCCCATCTGTTTTAGACGCTAAAAACGCGTATGACACTTGATTCGCACGAATCCGTTGAGAAATGGCAGAGATACGCCGTCTTGCACTTCCGGACGATGAATTCGTTCAATTCGTTCAAGAACTCTCGTATCTCGGACATCCGCGAGTGTTTCGCGTCGAAAACGTCGTCCCCGTCTGTTTTAGACGCTGAAAACCTGTATGAAACTTGATTCGCACGAATCCGTTGAGAAATGGCAGAGATACGCCGTGTTACACTTCCGGACGATGAAATCTTGCTATTTCTCACGTTTTGCAAGTGAAACGCACGATGCACCGTGTTTCGTTCAATTCGTCCAAGAACTCTCGTATCTCGGACATCCGCGAGTGTTTCGCGTCGAAAACGTGGTCCCCGTCTGTTTTAGATGCTAAACACGCGTATGACACTTGATTCGCACGAATCCGTTGAGAAATGGCCGAGATACGCCGAGTTACACTTGCGGACGATGAAATCTTGCTATTTCTCACGTTTTGCAAGCGAAACGCACGATGCACCGTGTTTCGTTCAATTCATTCAAGAACTCTCGTATCTCGGACATCCGCGAGTGTTTCGCGTCGAAAACGTGGTCCCCGTCTGTTTTAGATGCTAAACACGCGTATGACACTTGATTCGCACGAATCCGTTGAGAAATGGCCGAGATACGCCGAGTTACACTTGCGGACGATGAAATCTTGCTATTTCTCACGTTTTGCAAGCGAAACGCACGATGCACCGTGTTTCGTTCAATTCATTCAAGAACTCTCGTATCTCGAACATCCGCGAGTGTTTCGCGTCGAAAACGTGGTCCCCGTCTGTTTTAGACGCTAAAAACGCGTATAGCACTTGATTCGCACGAATCTGTTGAGAAATGGCCGAGATACGCCGTGTTACACTCCCGGACGATGAATTCGTTCAATTCGTTCAAGAACTCTCGTATCTCGGACATCCGCGAGTTTTTCGCGTCGAAAACGTGGTCCCCATCTGTTTTAGACGCTAAAAACGCTTATGACACTTGATTCGCAAAAATCCGTTGAGAAATCGCCGAGATACGCCGTGTTACAATTCCGAACGATGAATACGTTAAATTCGTTCAAGAACTCTCGTATCTCGGACATCCGCGAGTGTTTCGCGTCGAAAACGTGGTCCCCGTCTGTTTTAGAAGCTAAACACGCGTATGAAACTTGATTCGCACGAATCCGTTGAGAAATGGCCGAGATACGCCCTGTTACACTTCCGGACAATGAATTCGTTCAATTCGTTCAAGAACTCTCGTATCTCGGACATCCGCGAGTGTTTCGCGTCGAAAACGTCGTCCCCGTCTGTTTTAGACGCTGAAAACATGTATGAAACTTGATTCGCACGAATCCGTTGAGAAATGGCAGAGATACGCCGCGTTACACTTCCGGACGATGAAATCTTGCTAGTTCTCACGTTTTGCAAGCGAAACACACGATGCACCGCGTTTCGTTCAATTCGTTCAAAAACTCTCGTATTTCGGACATCCGCGACTGTTTCGCGTCGAAAACGTGGTCTCCGTCTGTTTTATACGCTAAAAACGCGTATGACACTTGATCGCACGAATCCGTTGAGACATGGCCGAGATACGCCGTGTTACACTTCCGGACGATGAAATCGTTCAATTCGTTCACGAACTCTCGTATCTCGGACATCCGCGAGTGTTTCGCGTCGAAAACGTGGTCCCCATCTGTTTTAGACGCTAAAAACGCGTATGACACTTGATTCGCACGAATCCGTTGAGAAATGGCAGAGATACGCCGTCTTGCACTTCCGGACGATGAATTCGTTCAATTCGTTCAAGATCTCTCGTATCTCGGACATCCGCGAGTGTTTCGCGTCGAAAACGTCGTCCCCGTCTGTTTTAGACGCTGAAAACCTGTATGAAACTTGATTCGCACGAATCTGTGAGAAATGGCAGAGATACGCCGTGTTACACTTCCGGACGATGAAATCTTGCTATTTCTCACGTTTTGCAAGTGAAACGCACGATGCACCGTGTTTCGTTCAATTCGTCCAAGAACTCTCGTATCTCGGACATCCGCGAGTGTTTCGCGTCGAAAACGTGGTCCCCGTCTGTTTTAGATGCTAAACACGCGTATGACACTTGATTCGCACGAATCCGTTGAGAAATGGCCGAGATACGCCGAGTTACACTTGCGGACGATGAAATCTTGCTATTTCTCACGTTTTGCAAGCGAAACGCACGATGCACCGTGTTTCGTTCAATTCATTCAAGAACTCTCGTATCTCGGACATCCGCGGTGTTTCGCGTCGAAAACGTGGTCCCCGCGTGCTTTAGACGCTAAAAACGCGTATGAAACTTGATTCGCACGAATGCGTGAGAAAAGGCTGAGATACGCCGTGTTACACTTCCGGACGATGAAATCTTGCTAGTTCTTACGTTTTGCAAGCGAAACGCATGATGCATCGCGTTTCGTTCAATTCGTTCAAGAACTCTCGTATCTCGAACATCCGCGAGTGTTTCGCGTCGAAAACGTGGTCCCGTCTGTTTTAGACGCTAAAAACGCGTATAGCACTTGATTCGCACGAATCTGTTGAGAAATGGCCGAGATACGCCGTGTTACACTCCCGGACGATGAATTCGTTCAATTCGTTCAAGAACTCTCGTATCTCGGACATCCGCGAGTTTTTCGCGTCGAAAACGTGGTCCCCATCTGTTTTAGACGCTAAAAACGCTTATGACACTTGATTCGCACAAATCCGTTGAGAAATCGCCGAGATACGCCGTGTTACAATTCGAACGATGAATACGTTAAATTCGTTCAAGAACTCTCGTATCTCGGACATCCGCGAGTGTTTCGCGTCGAAAACGTGGTCCCCGTCTGTTTTAGAAGCTAAACACGCGTATGAAACTTGATTCGCACGAATCCGTTGAGAAATGGCCGAGATACGCCCTGTTACACTTCCGGACAATGAATTCGTTCAATTCGTTCAAGAACTCTCGTATCTCGGACATCCGCGAGTGTTTCGCGTCGAAAACGTCGTCCCCGTCTGTTTAGACGCTGAAAACATGTATGAAACTTGATTCGCACGAATCCGTTGAGAAATGGCAGAGATACGCCGCGTTACACTTCCGGACGATGAAATCTTGCTAGTTCTCACGTTTTGCAAGCGAAACACACGATGCACCGCGTTTCGTTCAATTCGTTCAAAAACTCTCGTATTTCGGACATCCGCGACTGTTTCGCGTCGAAAACGTGGTCTCCGTCTGTTTTATACGCTAAAAACGCGTATGACACTTGATCGCACGAATCCGTTGAGACATGGCCGAGATACGCCGTGTTACACTTCCGGACGATGAAATCGTTCAATTCGTTCACGAACTCTCGTATCTCGGACATCCGCGAGTGTTTCGCGTCGAAAACGTGGTCCCCGTGTGCTTTAGACGCTAAAAAGGCGTACGAAACTTGATTCGCACGAATCCGTTGAGAAAAGGCTGAGATACGCCGTGTTACACTTCCGGATGATGAATTCGTTCAATTCGTTCAAGAAATCTCGTATCTCGGACATCCGCGAGTGTTTTGCGTCGAAAACGTGGTCCCCATCTGTTCTAGACGCTAAAAACGTTTATGACACTTGATTCGCACAAATCCGTTGAGAAATGGCCGAGATACGCGGTGTTACACTTCCGGACGATTAACACGTTCAATTCGTTCAATAACTCTCGTATCTCGGACATCCGCGAGTGTTTCGCGTCGAAAACGTGGTCGCCATCTGTTTTAGACGCTAAAAACGCTTATGACACTTCATTCGCACGAATCCGTTGAGAAAGGCTGAGATACGCCGTGTTACACTTCCGGACGATGAATTCGTTCAATTCGTTCAAGAACTCTCGTATCTCGGACATCCGCGAGTGTTTCGCGTCGAAAACGTCGTCCCCGTCTGTTTAGACGCTGAAAACGTGTATGAAACTTGATTCGCACGAATCCGTTGAGAAATGGCAGAGATACGCCGTGTTACACTTCCGGACGATGAAATCTTGCTATTTCTCACCTTTTGCAAGCGAGACGCACGATGCACCGTGTTTCGTTCAATTCGTCCAAGAACTCTCGTATCTCGGACATCCGCGAGTGTTTCGCGTCGAAAACGTGGTCCCCGTCTGTTTTAGATGCTAAACACGCGTATGACACTTGATTCGCACGAATCCGTTGAGAAATGGCCGAGATACGCCGAGTTACACTTCCGGACGATGAAATCTTGCTAATCCTCACGTTTTGCAAGCGAAACGCACGATGCACCGTGTTTCGTTCAATTCGTTCAAGAACTCTCGTATCTCGGACATCCGCGGTGTTTCGCGTCGAAAACGTGGTCCTCGTCTGTTTTAGACGCTAAACACGCGTATGACACTTGATTCGCACGAATCCGTTGAGAAATGGCCGAGATACGCCGAGTTACACTTCCGAACGATGAAATCTTGCTATTTCTCACGTTTTGCAAGCGAAACGCACGATGCACCGTGTTTCGTTCAAATCGTTCAAGAACTCTCGTACCTCGGACATCCGCGAGTGTTTCGCGTCGAAAACGTGGTCCCCGTCTGTTTTAGACGCGAAAAACGCGTATGACACTTGATTCGCACGAATCCGTTGAGAAATGGCCGAAATACGCCATGTTACACTTCCGGACGATGAAATCTTGCTAGTTCTCACGTTTTGCAAGCGAAACGCACGATGCACCGCGTTTCGTTCAATTCGTTCAAGAACTCTCATATCTCGGACATCTGCGAGTGTTCGCGACGAAAACGTGGTCCCCGTCTGTTTTAGACGCTAAAAAAGCGTATGACACTTGATTCGCACGAATCCGTTGAGAAATGGCCGAGATACGCCGTGTTACACTTCCGGACGATGAAATCTTGCTAGTTCTCACGTTTTGCAAGCGAAACGCACGATGCAACGCGTTTCGTTCAATTCGTTCAAGAACTCTCGTATCTCGGACATTCGCGAGTGTTTCGCGTCGAAAACGTGGTCCCCGTCTGTTTTAGACGCTACAAACACGTATGACACTTGATTCGCACGAACCCGTTGAGAAATGGCCGAGATAGGCCGTTTTACACTTCCGGTCTATGAAATCTTGCTAGTTCTCACGTTTTGCAAGCGAAACACACGATGCACCGCGTTTCGTTCAATTCGTTCAAGAACTCTCGTATCTCGGACATCCGCCAGTGTTTCGCGTCGAAAACGTGGTCTCCGTCTGTTTTATACGCTAAAAACGCGTATGACACTTAATTGGCACGAATCCGTTGAGACATGGCCGAGATACGCCATGTTACACTTCCGGACGATGAAATCGTTCAATTCGTTCACGAACTCTCGTATCTCGGACATCCGCGAGTGTTTTGCGTCGAAAACGTGGTCCCCGTGTGCTTTAGACGCTAAAAACGCGTACGAAACTTGATTCGCACGAATCTGTTGAGAAATGGCCGAGATACGCCGTGTTACACTCCCGGACGATGAATTCGTTCAATTCGTTCAAGAAGTCTTGTATCTCGGACATCCGCGAGTGTTTCGCGTCGGAAACGTGGTCCCCGTCTGTTTTAGAAGCTAAACACGCGTATGAAACTTGATTCGCACGAATCCGTTGAGAAATGGCCGAGATACGCCCTGTTACACTTCCGGACGATGAATTCGTTCAAATCGTTCAAGAACTCTCGTATCTCGGACATCCGCGAGTGTTTCGCGTCGAAAATGTAGTCTCCATCTGCTTTAGACGCTAAAAACGCGTATGAAACTTGATTCGCACGAATCCGTTGAGAAATGGCCGAGATACGCCGTGTTACACTCCGGACGATTAAATCTTGCTAGGTCTCACGTTTTGCAAGCGAAACGCACGATACACCGCGTTTCGTTCAATTCGTTCAAGAACTCTCGTATCTCGGACATCCGCGAATATTTCGCGTCGAAAACGTGGTCCCCGTCTATTTTAGACGCTAAAAACGCGTATGACACTTGATTCGCACGAATCCGTTGAGAAATGGCCCAGATACGCCGTGTTACACTTCCACACGATGAATTCGTTCAATTCGTCCAAGAACTCTCGTATCTCGGACATCCGCGAGTGTTTCGCGTCGAAAACGTGGTCCCCATCTGTTTTAGACGCTAAAAACGCGTATGACATTTGATTCGCACGAATCCGTTGAGAAATGGCAGAGATACGCCGTGTTACACTTCCGGACGATGAAATCTTGCTAGTTCTCACGTTTTGCAAGCGAAACGCACGATGCACCGCATTTCGTTCAATTCGTTCAAGAACTCTCGTATCTCGACATCCGCGAATGTTTCACGTCGAAAACATGGTCCCCGTCTATTTTAGACGCTAAAAACGCGTATGACACTTGATTCGCACGAATCCGTTGAGAAATGGCCCAGATACGCCGTGTTACACTTCCACACGATGAATTCGTTCAATTCGTCCAAGAACTCTCGTATCTCGGACATCCGCGAGTGTTTCGCGTCGAAAACGTGGTCCGCGTCTGTTTTAGACGCTAAAAACGCGTATGACACTTGATTCGCACGAATCCGTTGAGAAATGCAGAGATACGCCGTGGTACACTTCCGGACGATGAAATCTTGCTAGTTCTCACGTTTTGCAAGCGAAACGCACGATGCACCGCATTTCGTTCAATTCGTTCAAGAACTCTCGTATCTCGGACATCCGCGAGTGTTTCGCGTCGAAAACGTCGTCCCCGTCTGTTTTAGACGCTGAAAACATGTATGAAACTTGATTCGCACGAATCCGTTGAGAAATGGCAGAGATACGCCGTGTTACACTTCCGGACGATGAAATCGATCAATTCGTTCAAGAACTCTCGTATCCGGAAATCCGCGAGTGTTTCGCGTCGAAAACGTGGTCCCCGTCTGTTTTAGACGCTAAAAACGCGTATGACACTAGGTTCACACGAATCCGTTGAGAAATGGCCGAGATACGCCGTGTTACACTTCCGGACGATCAATTCGTCCAATTCGTTCAAGAACTTTCGTATCTCGCACATCCGCGAGTGTTTCGCGCCGAAAACGTGGTCCCCGTCTGTTGTAGACGCTCTAAATGCGTATGACACTTGATTCGCACGAATCCGTTGAGAAATGGCCGAGATACGCCGTGTTACACTTCCGGACGATGAATTCGTTCAATTCGTTCAAGAACTCTCGTATCTCGGACATCCGCGAGTGTTTCGCGTCGAAAACGCGGTCCCCGTCTGTTTTAGACGCTAAAAACGCGTATGACACTTGATTGGCACGATTCCGTTGAGAAATGGCCGATATACGCCGTGTTACACTTCCGGACGATCAATTCGTCCAAATCGTTCAAGAACTTTCGTATCTCGCACATCCGCGAGTGTTTCGCGTCGAAAACGTGGTCTCCGTCTGTTTTAGACGCTATAAACGCGTATGACACTTGATTCGCACGAATCCGTTGAGACATGGCCGAGATACGCCGTGTTACACTTCCGGACGATGAAATCGTTCAATTCGTTCACGAACTCTCGTATCTCGTACATCCGCGAGTGTTTCGCGTCGAAAACGTGGTCCCCCGTCTGTTTTAGAGGCTATAAACGCGTATGACACTTGATTCGCACGAATCCGTTGAGAAATGGCCGAGATACGCCGTGTTACACTTCCGGACGATGAAATCTTGCTAGTTCTCACGTTTTGCAAGCGAAACGCACTATGCACCGCGTCTCGTGCAATTCATTCAAGAACTCTCGTATCTCGGACATCCGCGAATGTTTCGCGTCGAAAACGTGGTCCCCGTCTGTTTTAGACGCTAAAAACGCGTATGACACTTGTTTCGCACGAATCCGTTGAGAAATGGCCGAGATACGCCGTGTTACACTTCCGGACGATGAATTCGTTCAATTCGTTCAAGAACTCTCGTATCTCGGACATCCGCGAGTGTTTCGCGTCGAAAACGTGGTCCCCGCCTGTTTTAGAAGCTAAACACGCGTATGAAACTTGATTCGCACGAATCCGATGAGAAATGGCCGAGATACGCCCTGTTACAATTCCGGACGATGAATTCGTTCAAATCGTTCAAGAACTCTCGTATCTTGGACATCCGCGAGTGTTTCGCGTCGAAAACGTGGTCCCCGTGTGCTTTAGACGCTAAAACCCGTATGAACCTTGATTCGCACGAATCCGTTGAGAAAAGGCTGAGATACGCCGTGTTACACTTCCGGACGATGAATTCGTTCAATTCGTTCAAGAACTCTCGAATCTCGGACATCCGCTAGTGTTTCGCGTCGAAAACGTCGTCCCCGTCTGTTTTAGACGCTAAAAACGCGTATGAAACTTGATTCGCACGAATCCGTTAAGAAATGGCCGAGATACGCCGTGTTACACTTACGGAGATGAAATCTTGCTAGTTCTCACGTTTTGCAGGCGAAACGCACGATGCACCGCATTTCGTTCAATTCGTTCAAGAACTCTCGTATCTCGGACATCCGCGAGTGTTTCGCGTCGAAACGTCGTCCCCGTCTGTTTTAGACGCTGAAAACGTGTATGAAACTTGATTCGCACGAATCCGTTGAGAAATGGCAGAGATACGCCGTGTTACACTCCGGACGATTAAATCTTGCTAGTTCTCACGTTTTGCAAGCGAAACGCACGATACACCGCGTTTCGTTCAATTCGTTCAAGAACTCTCGTATCTCGGACATCCGGGAATGTTTCACGTCGAAAACGTGGTCCCCGTCTATTTTAGACGCTAAAAACGCGTATGACACTTGATTCGCACGAATCCGTTGAGAAATGGCCCAGATACGCCGTGTTACACTTCCACACGATGAATTCGTTCAATTCGTCCAAGAACTCTCGTATCTCGGACATCCGCGAGTGTTTCGCGTCGAAAACGTGGTCCCCGTCTGTTTTAGACGCTAAAAACGCGTATGACACTTGATTCGCACGAATCCGTTGAGAAATGGCAGAGATACGCCGTGTTACACTTCCGGACGATGAAATCTTGCTAGTTCTCACGTTTGCAAGCGAAACGCACGATGCACCGCATTTCGTTCAATTCGTTCAAGAACTCTCGTATCTCGGACATCCGCGAATGTTTCACGTCGAAAACATGGTCCCCGTCTGTTTTAAACGCTAAACACGCGTATGACACTTGATTCGCACGAATCCGTTGAGAAATGGCCGAGATACGCCGTGTTACACTTCCGGACGATGAATACGTTCAATTTGTTCAAGAACTCTCGTATCTCGGACATCCGCGAGTGTTTCGCGTCGAAAACGTGGTCCCCGACTGTTTTAGACGCTAAAGACGCGTATGACACTTGATTCGCACGAATCCGTTGAGAAATGGCCGAGATACGCCGTGTTACACTGCCGGACGTAGAAATCTTGCTAGATCTCACGTTTTGCAAGCGAAACGCACGATGCACCGCTTTCGTTCAATTCGTTCAAGAACTCTCGTATCTCGGACATCCGCGAGTGTTTCGCGTCGAAAACGTGGTCCCCGTCTATTTTATACGCTAAGCACGCGTATGACACTTGATTCGCACGAATCCGTTGAGAAATGGCCGAGATACGCCGTGTTACACTTCCGGACGATGAAATCTTGCTAGTTCTCACGTTTTGCAAACGAAACGCACGATGCACCGCGTTTCGTTCAATTCGTTCAAGAACTCTCGTATCTCGGACATCCGCCAGTGTTTCGCGTCGAAAACGTGGTCTCCGTCTGTTTTATACGCTAAAAAAGCGTATGACACTTAAATCGCACGAATCCGTTGAGACATGGCCGAGATACGCCATGTTACACTTCCGGACGATGAAATCGTTCAATTCGTTCACGAACTCTCGTATCTCGGACATCCGCGAGTGTTTCGCGTCGAAAACGTGGTCCCCGTGTGCTTTAGACGCTAAAAACGCGTATGAAACTTGATTCGCACGAATGCGTGAGAAAAGGCTGAGATACGCCGTGTTACACTTCCGGACGATGAATTCGTTCAATTCGTTCAAGAACTCTCGTATCTCGGACATCCGCGAGTGTTTCGCGTCGAAAACGTGGTCCCCGCCTGTTTTAGAAGCTAAACACGCGTATGAAACTTGATTCGCACGAATCCGTTGAGAAATGGCCGAGATACGCCGTGTTACACTTCCGGACGATGAATTCGTTCAATTCGTTCAAGAACTCTCGTATCTCGGACATCCGCGAGTGTTTAGCGTCGAAAACGTGGTCCCCGTCTGTTTTAGACGCTAAAAACGCGTATGACACTTGATTCGCACGAATCCGTTGAGAAATGGCCGAGATACGCCGTGTTGCACTTCCGGACGATGAATTCGTTCAATTCGTTCAAGAACTCTCGTATCTCGGACATCCGCGAGTGTTTCGCGTCGAAAACGTCGTCCCCGTCTGTTTTAGACGCTAAAAACGCGTATGAAACTTGATTCGCACGAATCCGTTAAGAAATGGCCGAGATACGCCGTGTTACACTTACGGAGATGAAATCTTGCTAGTTCTCACGTTTTGCAGGCGAAACGCACGATGCACCGCATTTCGTTCAATTCGTTCAAGAACTCTCGTATCTCGGACATCCGCGAGTGTTTCGCGTCGAAAACGTCGTCCCCGTCTGTTTTAGACGCTGAAAACGTGTATGAAACTTGATTCGCACGAATCCGTTGAGAAATGGCAGAGATACGCCGTGTTACACTTCCGGACGATTAAATCTTGCTAGTTCTCACGTTTTGCAAGCGAAACGCACGATACACCGCGTTTCGTTCAATTCGTTCAAGAACTCTCGTATCTCGGACATCCGGGAATGTTTCACGTCGAAAACGTGGTCCCCGTCTATTATAGACGCTAAAAACGCGTATGACACTTGATTCGCACGAATCCGTTGAGAAATGGCCCAGATACGCCGTGTTACACTTCCACACGATGAATTCGTTCAATTCGTCCAAGAACTCTCGTATCTCGGACATCCGCGAGTGTTTCGCGTCGAAAACGTGGTCCCCGTCTGTTTTAGACGCTAAAAACGCGTATGACACTTGATTCGCACGAATCCGTTGAGAAATGGCAGAGATACGCCGTGGTACACTTCCGGACGATGAAATCTTGCTAGTTCTCACGTTTTGCAAGCGAAACGCACGATGCACCGCATTTCGTTCAATTCGTTCAAGAACTCTCGTATCTCGGACATCCGCGAGTGTTTCGCGTCGAAAACGTCGTCCCCGTCTGTTTTAGACGCTGAAAACATGTATGATTCTTGATTCGCACGAATCCGTTGAGAAATGGCAGAGATACGCCGTGTTACACTTCCGGACGACGAAATCGATCAATTCGTTCAAGAACTCTCGTATCCGGAAATCCGCGAGTGTTTCGCGTCGAAAACGTGGTCGCCGTCTGTTTTAGACGCTAAAAACGCGTATGACACTAGGTTCACACGAATCCGTTGAGAAATGGCCGAGATACGCCGGGTTACACTTCCGGACGATCAATTCGTCCAATTCGTTCAAGAACTTTCGTATCTCGCACATCCGCGAGTGTTTCGCGCCGAAAACGTGGTCCCCGTCTGTTGTAGACGCTCTAAATGCGTATGACACTTGATTCGCACGAATCCGTTGAGAAATGGCCGAGATACGCCGTGTTACACTTCCGGACGATGAATTCGTTCAATTCGTTCAAGAACTCTCGTATCTCGGACATCCGCGAGTGTTTCGCGTCGAAAACGTCGTCCCCGTCTGTTTTAGACGCTGAAAACATGTATGAAACTTGATTCGCACGAATCCGTTGAGAAATGGCCGAGATACGCCGTGTTACACTTCCGGACGATGAATTCGTTCAATTCGTTCAAGAACTCTCGTATCTCGGACATCCGCGAGTGTTTAGCGTCGAAAACGTGGTCCCCGTCTGTTTTAGACGCTAAAAACGCGTATGACACTTGATTCGCACGAATCCGTTGAGAAATGGCCGAGATACGCCGTGTTGCACTTCCGGACGATGAATTCGTTCAATTCGTTCAAGAACTCTCGTATCTCGGACATCCGCGAGTGTTTCGCGTCGAAAACGTGGTCCCCGTCTGTTTTAGATGCTAAAAACGCGTATGAAACTTGATTCGCACGAATCCGTTGAGAAAAGGCCGAGATACGCCGTGTTACACTTCCGGACGATGAAATCTTGCTAGTTCTCACGTTTTGCAAGCGAAACGCACTATGCACCGCGTCTCGTGCAATTCATTCAAGAACTCTCGTATCTCGGACATCCGCGAATGTTTCGCGTCGAAAACGTGGTCCCCGTCTGTTTTAGACGCTAAAAACGCGTATGACACTTGTTTCGCACGAATCCGTTGAGAAATGGCCGAGATACGCCGTGTTACACTTCCGGACGATGAATTCGTTCAATTCGTTCAAGAACTCTCGTATCTCGTACATCGGCGAGTGTTTCGCGTCGAAAACGTGGTCCCCGTCTGTTTTAGAGGCTATAAACGCGTATAACACTTGATTCGCACGAATCCGTTGAGAAATGGCCGAGATACGACGTGTTACACTTCCGGACGATGAAATCGTCCAATTCGTTCACGAACTCTCGTATCTCGGACATCCGCGAGTGTTTCGCGTCGAAAACGTGGTCCCCGTGTGCTTTAGGCGCTAAAAACGCGTATGACACTTGATTCGCACGAATCCGTTCTGAAATGGCCGAGATACGCCGTGTTACACTTCCGGACGATGAAATCTTGCTAGTTCTCACGTTTTGCAAGTGAAACGCACGATGCACCGCGTTTCGTTCAATTCGTTCAAGAACTCTCGTATCTCGGACATCCGCGAGTGTTTCGCGTCGAAAACGTGGTCCCCGTCTGTTTTAGACGCTAAAAACGCGTATGACACTTGATTCGCACGAATCCGTTGAGAAATGGTCGAGAAACGCCGTGTTACACTTCCGGACGATGAAATCGTTCAATTCGTTCACGAACTCTCGTATCTCGGACATCCGCGAGTGTTTCGCGTCGAAAACGGGGTCCCCGTGCGTTTTAGACGCTAAAAACGCGTATGACACTTGATTCGCACGAATCCGTTGAGAAATGGCCGAGATACGCCGTGTTACACTTCCGGACGATGAAATCTTGCTAGTTCTCACGTTCTGCAAGCGAAACGCACGATGCACCGCGTTTCGTTCAATTCGAACAAGAACTCTCGTATCTCCGACATCCACGAATGTTTCGCGTCGAAAACGTGGTCCCCGTCTGTTTTAGACGCTAAAAACGCGTATAACACTTGATTCGCACGAATCCGTTGAGAAATGGCCGAGATACGTCGTGTTACACTTCCGGACGATGAATTCATTCAATTCGTTCAAGAACTCTCGTATCTCGGACATCCGCGAGTGTTTCGCGTCGACAACGTGGTCCCCGTCTGTTTAAGACGCTAAAAACGCGTATGACACTTGATTCGCACGAATCCGTTGAGAAATGGCCGAGATACGCTAAGTTACACTTCCGGACGATGAATTCGTTCAATTCGTTTAAGAACTCTCGTATCTCGGACATCCGCGAGTGTTTCGCTTCGAAAACGTGGTCCCCGTCTGTTTTAGACGCTAAAAACGCGTATGACACTTGATTGGCACGAATCCGTTGAGAAATGGCCGAGATACGCCGTGACACTCACGGACGATCAATTCGTCCAATTCGTTCAAGAACTTTCGTATCTCGGACATCCGTGAGTGTTTCGCGTCGAAAACGTGGTCCCCGTGCGGTTTAGACGCTAAAAACGCGTATGACACTTGATTCGCACGAATCCGTTGAGAAATGGCCGAGATACGCCGTGTTAGTACTGGATAGTTCCCGTTCAGCGACAATGTCCCGTCGTAGCTGTATGTAAGTTCATAGAGAAATGTGAACCGACCGTACGATCTTCTTCAAATTTGCAGGAGTGCTCTCGAATGGCGACACGAGCATGCTGTACAAGTTTCATAGACTTCGTACGGCTGGAAGCGGAATTTGAAAATAATTGTCATCTTCCGAATTTCCGCTCAGCGACCAAGTCCTTTTGTAGCTGCATGTAAGTTCATCGAGAAATCTGAACCGACCGTACGATCATCTTCAAACTTGCAGGAGTGCTCTTGATGGGCGACACGAGCATTCTCTAGGAGTTTCATAAACTTCGTACGGCTAGAAGGGGAGTTAGACACAAATTGTCATCAACAACGCACTACTGGATAGTTCCCGTTCAGCGACAAAGTCCCGTCGTAGCTGTATGTAAGTTCATCGAGAAATGTGAACCGACCGTTCGATCTTCTTCAAACTTGCAGGAGTGCTCTCGAATGGCGACACGAGCATTCTGTATAAGTTTCATAAACTTCGTATGGCTGGAAGGGGAGTTAGACACAAATTGTCATCTACAACGCACTACTGGATAGTTCCCGTTCAGCGACAAAGTCCCGTCGTAACTGTATGTAACTTCATCGAGAAATGTGAACCGACCGTACGATTTTCTTCAAACTTGCAGGAGTGCTCTCGAATGGCGACACGAGCATTCTGTACAAGTTTCATAAACTTCGTATGGCTGGAAGGGAGTTAGACACAAATTGTCATCTACAACGCAGTTTCCGCTCAGCGACCAAGTCCCGTCGTTGCTGTACGTAAGTTCATCGAGAAATGCGAACCGACCGTACGATCATCTTCAAAGTTGCAGGAGTGCTCTCGATTGGCGACACGAGCATTCTCTAGGAGTTTCATAAACTTCGTACGGCTAGAAGGGGAGTTAGACACAAATTGTCATCTACAACGCACTATTGGATAGTTCCCGTTCAGCGACAAAGTCCCGTCGTAGCTGTATGTAAGTTCATCGAGAAATGTGAACCGACCGTTCGATCTTCTTCAAACTTGCAGGAGTGCTCTCGAATGGCGACACGAGCATTCTCTACAAGTTTCATAAACTTCGTACGGCTAGAAGGGGAGTTAGACAGAAATTGTCATCTACAACGCACTACTGGATAGTTCCCGTTCAGCGACAAAGTCCCCGTCGTTGCTGTACGTAAGTTCATCGAGAAATGCGAACCGACCGTACGATCTTCTTCAAACTTGCAGGAGTGCTCTCGATTTACGACACGAGCATGCTGTACATGTTTCATAAACTTCGTACGGCTGGAAGCGGAGTTTGAAAAAAATTGTCATCATCCGAATTTCCGCTCAGCGACCAAGTCCCATCGTAGCTGCATGTAAGTTCATCGAGAAATCTGAACCGACCGTACGATCATCTTCAAACTTGCAGGCGTGCTCTCGATTGGCGACACGAGCATTCTATACAAGTTTTATGAACTTCGTACGGCTGGAAGGGGATTTAGACACAAATTGTCATCTACAACGCAGTTTCCGCTCAGCGACCAAGTCCCGTCGTTGCTGTACGTAAGGTCATCGAGAAATGCGAACCGACCGTACGATCATCTTCAAAGTTGCAGGAGTGCTCTCGATTGGCGACACGAGCATTCTCTAGGAGTTTCATAAACTTCGTACGGCTAGAAGGGGAGTTAGACACAAATTGTCATCTACAACGCACTACTGGATAGTTCCCGTTCAGCGACAAAGTCCCGTCGTAGCTGTATGTAAGTTCATCGAGAAATGTGAACCGACCGTTCGATCTTCTTCAAACTTGCAGGAGTGCTCTCGAATGGCGACACGAGCATTCTGTATAAGTTTCATAAACTTCGTATGGCTGGAAGGGGAGTTAGACACAAATTGTCATCTACAACGCACTACTGGATAGTTCCCGTTCAGCGACAAAGTCCCGTCGTAACTGTATGTAACTTCATCGAGAAATGTGAACCGACCGTACGATCTTCTTCAAACTTGCAGGAGTGCTCTCGAATGGCGACACGAGCATTCTGTACAAGTTTCATAAACTTCGTATGGCTGGAAGGGAGTTAGACACAAATTGTCATCTACAACGCAGTTTCCGCTCAGCGACCAAGTCCCGTCGTTGCTGTACGTAAGTTCATCGAGAAATGCGAACCGACCGTACGATCATCTTCAAAGTTGCAGGAGTGCTCTCGATTGGCGACACGAGCATTCTCTAGGAGTTTCATAAACTTCGTACGGCTAGAAGGGGAGTTAGACACAAATTGTCATCTACAACGCACTATTGGATAGTTCCCGTTCAGCGACAAAGTCCCGTCGTAGCTGTATGTAAGTTCATCGAGAAATGTGAACCGACCGTTCGATCTTCTTCAAACTTGCAGGAGTGCTCTCGAATGGCGACACGAGCATTCTCTACAAGTTTCATAAACTTCGTACGGCTAGAAGGGGAGTTAGACAGAAATTGTCATCTACAACGCACTACTGGATAGTTCCCGTTCAGCGACAAAGTCCCCGTCGTTGCTGTACGTAAGTTCATCGAGAAATGCGAACCGACCGTACGATCTTCTTCAAACTTGCAGGAGTGCTCTCGATTTACGACACGAGCATGCTGTACATGTTTCATAAACTTCGTACGGCTGGAAGCGGAGTTTGAAAAAAATTGTCATCATCCGAATTTCCGCTCAGCGACCAAGTCCCATCGTAGCTGCATGTAAGTTCATCGAGAAATCTGAACCGACCGTACGATCATCTTCAAACTTGCAGGCGTGCTCTCGATTGGCGACACGAGCATTCTATACAAGTTTTATGAACTTCGTACGGCTGGAAGGGGATTTAGACACAAATTGTCATCTACAACGCAGTACTGGATAGTTCCCGTTCAGCGACTAAGTCCCGTCGTAGGTGTATGTAAGTTCATCGAGAAATCTGAACCGACCGTACGATCATCTTCAAACTTGCAGGCGTGCTCTCGATTGGCGACACGAGCATTCTGTACAAGTTTTATGAACTTCGTACGGCTGGAAGGGGAGTTAGACACAAATTGTCATCTACAACGCAGTACTGGATAGTTCCCGTTCAGCGACAAAGTCCCGTCGTAGCTGTATGTAAGTTCATCGAGAAATGTGAACCGACCGTACGATCTTCTTCAAATTTGCAGGAGTGCTCTCGAATGGCGACACGAGCATTCTGTACAAGTTTCATAAACTTCGTACGGCTGGAAGGGGAGTTAGACACAAATTGTCATCTACAACGCAGTTTCCGCTCAGCGACCAAGTCCCCGTCGTTGCTGTACGTAAGTTCATCGAGAAATGCGAACCGACCGTACGATCTTCTTCAAACTTGCAGGAGTGCTCTCGATTTACGACACGAGCATGCTGTACATGTTTCATAAACTTCGTACGGCTGGAAGCGGAGTTTGAAAAAAATTGTCATCATCCGAATTTCCGCTCAGCGACCAAGTCCCATCGTAGCTGCATGTAAGTTCATCGAGAAATCTGAACCGACCGTACGATCATCTTCAAACTTGCAGGCGTGCTCTCGATTGGCGACACGAGCATTCTGTACAAGTTTCATAAACTTCGTACGGCTGGAAGGGGCGTTAGACACAAATTGTCATCTACAACGCAGTACTGGATGGTTCCCGTTCAGCGACTAAGTCCCGTCGTAGGTGTATGTAAGTTCATCGAGAAATGTGAACCGACCGTACGATCTTCTTCAAACTTGCAGGAGTGCTCTCGATTGGCGACTCGAGCATTCTCTACAAGTTTCATAAACTTCGTTCTGCTGGAAGGGGAGTTAGACACAAATTGTCATCTACAACGCAGTTTCCGCTCAGCGACCAAGTCCCGTCGTTGCCGTACGTAAGTTCATCGAGAAATGCGAACCGACCGTACGATCTACTTCAAACTTGCAGGGGTGGTCTCGATTGACGACACGAGCATGCTGTACAAGTTTCATAAACTTCGTACGGCTGGAAGCGGAGTGTGAAAAAAATTGTCATCATCCGAATTTCCGCTCAGCGACCAAGTCCCTTCGTAGCTGCAAGTAAGTTCATCGAGAAATCTGAACCGACCGTACGATAATCTTCAAACATGCAGGAGTGCTCTCGATTGGCGACACGAGCATTCTGTACAAGTTTCATAAACTTCGTACGGCTGGAAGGGGAGTTAGACACAAATTGTCATCTACAACGCAGTACTGGATAGTTCCCGTTCAGCGACAAAGTCCCGTCGTAACTGAATGTAAGTTCATCGAGAAATGTGAACCGACCGTACGATCTTCTTCAAACTTGCAGGAGTGCTCTCGAATGGCGACACGAGCATTCTGTACAAGTTTCATAAACTTCGTATGGCTGGAAGGGGAGTTAGACACAAATTGTCATCTACAACGCAGTTTCCGCTCAGCGACCAATTCCCGTCGTTGCTGTACGTAAGTTCATCGAGAAATGCGAACCGACCGTACGATCATCTTCAAACTTGCAGGAGTGCTCTCGATTGGCGACACGAGCATTCTCTACAAGTTTCATAAACTTCGTACGGCTAGAAGGGGAGTTAGACACAAATTGTCATCTACAACGCAGTTTCCGCTCACTGACCAAATCCCCGTCGTTGCTGTACGTAAGTTCATCGAGAAATGCGAACCGACCGTTCGATCTTCTTCAAACTTGCAGGAGTGCTCTCGATTTACGACACGAGCATGCTGTACAAGTTTCATATACTTCGTACTGCTGGAAGCGGAGTTTGAAAAAAATTGTCATCATCCGAATTTCCGCTCAGCGACCAAGTCCCTTCGTAGCTGCATGTAAGTTCATCGAGAAATCTGAACCGACCGTACGATCATCTTCAAACTTGCAGGCGTGCTCTCGATTGGCGACACGAGCATTCTGTACAAGTTTCATAAACTTCGTACGGCTGGAAGGGGAGTTAGACACAAATTGTCATCTACAACGCAGTTTCCGCTCAGCGACCAAGTCCCGTCGTTGCTGTACGTAAGTTCATCGAGAAATGCGAACCGACCGTACGATCATCTTCAAACTTGCAGGAGTGCTCTCGATTGGCGACACGAGCATTCTCTACAAGTTTCATAATCTTCGTACGGTTAGAAGGGGAGTTAGACACAAATTGTCATCTACAACGCACTACTGGATAGTTCCCGTTCAGCGACAAAGTCCCGTCGTAGCTGTATGTAAGTTCATCGAGAAATGTGAACCGACCGTTCGATCTTCTTCAAACTTGCAGGAGTGCTCTCGAATGGCGACACGAACATTCTGTACAAGTTTCATAAACTTCGTACGGCCGGAAGGGGAGTTAGACACAAATTGTCATCTACAATGCAGTACTGGATAGTTCCCGTTCAGCGACTAAGTCCCGTCGTACCTGCATGTAAGTTCATCGAGAAATGTGAGCCGACCGTACGATCTTCTTCAAACTTGCAGGAGTGCTCTCGAATGGCGACACGGGCATTCTGTACAAGTTTCATAAACTTCGTACTGCTGGAAGGGGAGTTAGACACAAATTGTCATCTACAACGCAGTACTGGATAGTTCCCGTTCAGCGACTAAGTCCCGTCGTAAGTGTATGTAAGTTCATCGAGAAATGTGAACCGACCGTACGATGTTCTTCAAACTTGCAGGAGTGCTCTCGATTGGCGACACGAGCATTCTCTACAAGTTTCATAAACTTCGTACTCCTGGAAGGGGAGTTAGACACAAATTGTCATCTACAACGCAGTACTGGATAGTTCCCGTTCAGCGACAAAGTCCCGTCGTAACTGTATGTAACCTCATCGAGAAATGTGAACCGACCGTACGATCTTCTTCAAACTTGCAGGAGTGCTCTCGATTGGGGACACGAGCATTCTGTACAAGATTCATAAACTTCGTACGGCTGGAAGGGGAGTTAGACACAAATTGTCATCTACAATGCAGTACTGGATAGTTTCCGCTCAGCGACCAAGTCCCGTCGTTGCTGTACGTAAGTTCATCGAGAAATGCGAACCGACCGTACGATCATCTTCAAACTTGCAGGAGTGCTCTCGATTGGCGACACGAGCATTCTCTACAAGTTTCATAAACTTCGTACGGCTAGAAGGGGAGTTAGACACAAATTGTCATCTACAACGCACTACTGGATAGTTCCCGTTCAGCGACAAAGTCCCGTCGTTGCTGTACGTAAGTTCATCGAGAAATGCGAACCGACCGTACGATATTCTTCAAACTTGCAGGAGTGCTCTCGATTGACGACACGAGCATGTTGTACAAGTTTCATAAACTTCGTACGGCTGGAAGCGGAGTTTGAAAAAAATTGTCATCATCCGAATTTCCGCTCACCGACCAAGTCCCTTCGTAGCTGCATGTAAGTTCATCGAGAAATCTGAACCGACCGTACGATCATCTTCAAACTTGCAGGCGTGCTCTCGATTGGCGACACGAGCATTCTGTACAGGTTTCATAAACTTCGTACGGCTGGAAGGGGAGTTAGACACAAATTGTCATCTACAACGCAGTACTGGATAGTTCCCGTTCAGCGACTAAGTCCCGTCGTAGGTGTATGTAAGTTCATCGAGAAATGTGAACCGACCGTACGATCTTCTTCAAACTTGCAGGAGTGCTCTCGAATGGCGACACGAGCATTCTCTACAAGTTTCATAAACTTCGTACGGCTGGAAGGGGAGTTAGACACAAATTGTCATCTACAACGCAGTACTGGATAGTTCCCGTTCAGCGACTAAGTCCCGTCGTAGCTGCATGTAAGTTCATCGAGAAATGTGAACCGACCGTACGATCATCTTCAAACTTGCAGCAGTGCTCTTGATTGGCGACACGAGCATTCTCTACAAGTTTCATAAACTTCGTAAGGCTGGAAGGGGAGTTAGACAAAAATTGTCATCTACAACGCAGTACTGGATAGTTCCCGTTCAGCGACTCAGTCCCGGCGTAGCTGTATGTCAGTTCATCGAGAAATGTGAACCGACCGTACGGTCTTCTTCAAACTTGCAGGAGTGCTCCCGATTGGCTACACGAGCATTCTCTACAAGTTTCATAAACTTCGTACGGCTGGAAGAGGAGTTAGACACAAAATGTCATCCACAACGCAGTACTGGATAGTTCCCGTTCAGCGACTAAGTCCCGTCGTAGGTGTATGTAAGTTCATCGAGAAATGTGAACCGACCGTACGGTCTTCTTCAAACTTGCAGGAGTGCTCCCGATTGGCGACACGAGCATTCTCTACAAGTTTCATAAACTTCGTACGGCTGGAAGGGGAGTTAGACACAAATTGTCATCTACAACGCAGTACTGGATAGTTCCCGTTCAGCGACTAAGTCCCGTCGTAGCTGCATGTAAGTTCATCGAGAAATGTGAACCGACCGTACGATCATCTTCAAACTTGCAGGAGTGCTCTCGATTGGCGACACGAGCATTCTGTACAAGTTGCATAAACTTCGTACGGCTGGAAGGGGAGTTAGGCACAAATTGTCATCTACAACGCAGTACTGGATAGTTCCCGTTCAGCGACTAAGTCCCGTCGTAGGTGTATGTAAGTTCATCGAGAAATGTGAACCGACCGTACGATCTTCTTCAAACTTGCAGGAGTGCTCTCGAATGGCGACACGAGCATTCTGTACATGTTTCATAAACTTCGTACGGCTGGAAGGGGAGTTAGACACAAATTGTCATGTACAACGCAGATTCCGCTCAGCGACCAAGTCCCGTCGTAGCTGTATGTAAGTTCATCGAGAAATGCGAACCGATCGTACGATCTACGTCAAACTTGCAGGAGTGCTCTCGATTGACGACACGAGCATGCTGTACAAGTTTCATAAACTTCGTACGGCTGGAAGCGGAGTTTGAACATAATTGTCATCATCCGAATTTCCGCTCAGCGACCAAGTCCCTTCGTACCTGCATGTAAGTTCATCGAGAAACCTGAACCGACCGTAGGATCATCTTCACACTTGCAGGAGTGCTCTCGATTGGCGACACTAGCATTCCGTACAAGTTTCATAAACTTCGTACGGCTAGAAGGGGAGTTAGAAACAAATTATCATCTACAACGCAGTACTGGATAGTTCCCGTTCAGCGACAAAGTCCCGTCGTAACTGTATGTAAGTTCATCGAGAAATGTGAACCGACCGTACGATCTTCTTCAAACTTGCAGGAGTGCTCTCGAATGGCGGCACGGGCATTCTGTACAAGTTTCATAAACTTCGTATGGCTGTAAGGGGAGTTAGACACAAATTGTCATCTACAACGCAGTTTCCGCTCAGCGACCAAGACCCCGTCGTTGCTGTACGTAAGTTCATCGAGAAATGCGAACCGACCGTACGATCTTCTTCAAATTTGCAGGAGTGCTCTCGATTGGCGATACGAGCATTCTGTACAAGTTTCATAAACTTCGTACGGCTGGAAGGGGAGTTAGACACAAATTGTCATCTACAACGCAGTTTCTGCTCAGCGACCAAGTCCCCGTCGTTGCTGTACGTAAGTTCATCGAGAAATGCGAACCGACCGTACGATCTTCTTCAAATTTGTAGGAGTGGTTTCGATTGACGACACGAGCATGCTGTACAAGTTTCATAAACTTTGTACGGCTGGAAGCGGAGTGTGAAAAAAATGGTCATCATCCGAATTTCCGCTCAGCGACCAAGTCCCTTCGTAGCTGCAAGTAAGTTCATCGAGAAATCTGAACCGACCGTACGATAATCTTCAAACTTGCAGGAGTGCTCTCGATTGGCGACACGAGCATTCTGTACAAGTTTCATAAACTTCGTACGGCTGGAAGGGGAGTTAGACACAAATTGTCATCTACAACGCAGTACTGGATAGTTCCCGTTCAGCGACAAAGTCCCGTCGTAACTGTATGTAAGTTCATCGAGAAATGTGAACCGACCGTACGATCTTCTTCAAACTTGCAGGAGTGCTCTCGAATGGCGACACGGGCATTCTGTACAAGTTTCATAAACTTCGTATGGCTGTAAGGGGAGTTAGACACAAATTGTCATCTACAACGCAGTTTCCGCTTAGCGACCAAGACCCCGTCGTTGCTGTACGTAAGTTCATCGAGAAATGCGAACCGACCGTACGATCTTCTTCAAATTTGCAGGAGTGCTCTCGATTGGCGATACGAGCATTCTGTACAAGTTTCATAAACTTCGTACGGCTGGAAGGGGAGTTAGACACAAATTGTCATCTACAACGCAGTTTCTGCTCAGCGACCAAGTCCCCGTCGTTGCTGTACGTAAGTTCATCGAGAAATGCGAACCGACCGTACGATCTTCTTCAAATTTGTAGGAGTGGTTTCGATTGACGACACGAGCATGCTGTACAAGTTTCATAAACTTTGTACGGCTGGAAGCGGAGTGTGAAAAAAATGGTCATCATCCGAATTTCCGCTCAGCGACCAAGTCCCTTCGTAGCTGCAAGTAAGTTCATCGAGAAATCTGAACCGACCGTACGATAATCTTCAAACTTGCAGGAGTGCTCTCGATTGGCGACACGAGCATTCTGTACAAGTTTCATAAACTTCGTACGGCTGGAAGGGGAGTTAGACACAAATTGTCATCTACAACGCAGTTGTCGCTCAGCGACCAAGTCCCGTCGTAGGTGTATGTAAGTTCATCGAGAAATGTGAACCGACCGTTCGATCTTCTTCAAACTTGCAGGAGTGCTCTCGAATGGCGACACGAGCATTCTGTACAAGTTTCATAAACTTCGTACGGCTGGAAGGGGAGTTAGACACAAATAGTCATCTACAACGCAGATTCCGCTCAGCGACAAAGTCCCGTCGTAGGAGTATGTAAGTTCATCGAGAAATGTGAACCGACCGTACGATCATCTTCAAACTTGCAGGAGTGCTCTCGATTGACGACACGAGCATACTGTAGAAGTTTCATAAACTTCGTACGGCTGGAAGCGGAGTTTGAAAAAATTTGTCATCGTCCGAATTTCCGCTCAGCGACCAAGTCCCTTCGTAGCTGCAGGTAAGTTCATCGAGAAATCTGAACCGACCGTACGATCATCTTCAAACTTGCAGGAGTGCTCTCGATTGGCGATACGAGCATTCTGTACAAGTTTCATAAACTTCGTACGGCTGGAAGGGGAGTTAGACACAAATTGTCATCTACAACGCAGTTTCCGCTCAGCGACCAAGTCCCCGTCGTTGCTGTACGTAAGTTCATCGAGAAATGCGAACCGACCGTACGATCTTCTTCAAATTTGTAGGAGTGGTTTCGATTGACGACACGAGCATGCTGTACAAGTTTCATAAACTTTGTACGGCTGGAAGCGGAGTGTGAAAAAAATGGTCATCATCCGAATTTCCGCTCAGCGACCAAGTCCCTTTGTAGCTGCAAGTAAGTTCATCGAGAAATCTGAACCGACCGTACGATAATCTTCAAACTTGCAGGAGTGCTCTCGATTGGCGACACGAGCATTCTGTACAAGTTTCATAAACTTCGTACGGCTGGAAGGGGAGTTAGACACAAATTGTCATCTACAACGCAGTACTGGATAGTTGCCGTTCAGCGACAAAGTCCCGTCGTAACTGTAAGTAAGTTCATCGACAAATGTGAACCGACCGTTCGACCTTCTTCAAACTTGCAGGATTGCTCTCGATTGACGACACGAGCATGCTGTACAAGTTTCATAAACTTCGTACGGCTGGAAGCGGAGTTTGAAAAAAATTGTCATCATCCGAATTTCCGCTCAGCGACCAAGTCCCTTCGTAGCTGCATGTAAGTTCATCGAAAAATGTGAACCGACCGTACGGTCTTCTTCAAACTTGCAGGAGTGCTCCCGATTGGCGACACGAGCATTCTCTACAAGTTTCATAAACTTCGTACGGCTGGAAGGGGAGTTAGACACAAATTGTCATCTACAACGCAGTACTGGATAGTTCCCGTTCAGCGACAAAGTCCCGTCGTAACTGTATGTAAGTTCATCGACAAATGTGAACCGACCGTACGATCTTCTTCAAACTTGCAGGAGTGCTCGCGATTGGCGACACGAGCATGCTGTACAAGTTTCATAAACTTCGTACGGCTGGAAGGGGAGTTAGACACAAATTGTCATGTACAACGCAGATTCCGCTCAGCGACCAAGTCCCGTCGTAGCTGTATGTAAGTTCATCGAGAAATGCGAAACGATCGTACGATCTACGTCAAACTTGCAGGAGTGCTCTCGATTGACGACACGAGCATGCTGTACAAGTTTCATAAACTTCGTATGGCTGGAAGGGGAGTTAGACACAAATAGTCATCTACAACGCAGTTTCCGCTCAGCGACCATGTCCCGTCGTTGCTGTACGTAAGTTCATCGAGAAATGCGAACCGACCGTACGATCTTCTTCAAACTTGCAGGAGTGCTCTCGATTGACGACACGAGCATGTTGTACAAGTTTCATAAACTTCGTACGGCTGGAAGCGGAGTTTGAAAAAAATTGTCATCATCCGAATTTCCGCTCACCGACCAAGTCCCTTCGTAGCTGCATGTAAGTTCATCGAGAAATCTGAACCGACCGTACGATCATCTTCAAACTTGCAGGCGTGCTCTCGATTGGCGACACGAGCATTCTGTACAAGTTTCATAAACTTCGTTTGGCTGGAAGGGGAGTTAGACACAAATTGTCATCTACAACGCAGTACTGGATAGTTCCCGTTCAGCGACTAAGTCCCGTCGTAGGTGTATGTAAGTTCATCGAGAAATGTGAACCGACCGTACGATCTTCTTCAAACTTGCAGAAGTGCTCTCGATTGGCGACACGAGCATTCTCTACAAGTTTCATGAACTTCGTACGGCTGGAAGGGGAGTTAGACACAAATTGTCATCTACAACGCAGTACTGGATAGTTCCCGTTCAGCGACTAAGTCCCGTCGTAGGTGTATGTAAGTTCATCGAGAAATGTGAACCGACCGTACGGTCTTCTTCAAACTTGCAGGAGTGCTCCCGATTGGCTACACGAGCATTCTCTACAAGTTTCATAAATTTCGTACGCCTGGAAGAGGAGTTAGACACAAATTGTCATCTACAACGCAGTACTGGATAGTTCCCGTTCAGCGACTAAGTCCCGTCGTAGGTGTATGTAAGTTCATCGAGAAATGTGAACCGACCGTACGATCTTCTTCAAACTTGCAGGAGTGCTCTCGATTGGCGACACGAGCATTCTCTACAAGTTTCATAAACTTCGTACGGCTGGAAGGGGAGTTAGACACAAAGTGTCATCTACAACGCAGTACTGGATAGTTCCCGTTCATCGACTAAGTCCCGTCGTAGCTGCGTGTAAGTTCATCGAGAAATGTGAACCGACCGTTCGATCTTCTTCAAACTTGCAGGATTGCTCTCGATTGACGACACGAGCATGCTGTACAAGTTTCATAAACTTCGTACGGCTGGAAGCGGAGTTTGAAAAAAATTGTCATCATCCGAATTTCCGCTCAGCGACCAAGTCCCTTCGTAGCTGCATGTAAGTTCATCGGGAAATCTGAACCGACCGTACGATCATCTTCAAACTTGCAGGAATGCTCTCGATTGGCGACACGAGCATTCTGTCAAAGTTTCATAAACTTCGTACGGCTGGAAGGGGAGTTAGACACAAATTGTCATCTACAACGCAGTACTGGATAGTTCCCCTTCAGCGACTAAGTCCCGTCGTAGGTGTATGTAAGTTCATCGAGAAATGTGAACCGACCGTACGATCTTCTTCAAACTTGCAGGAGTGCTGTCGACTGACGACACGAGCATGCTGTAGAAGTTTCATAAACTTCGTACGGCTGGAAGCGGAGTTAGACACAAATTGTCATGTACAACGCAGATTCCGCTCAGCGACCAAGTCCCGTCGTAGCTGTATGTAAGTTCATCGAAAAATGCGAACCGATCGTACGATCTACGTCAAACTTGCAGGAGTGCTCTCGATTGACGACACGAGCATGCTGTACAAGTTTCATAAACTTCGTACGGCTGGAAGCGGAGTTTGAAAATAATTGTCATCATCCGAATTTCCGCTCAGCGACCAAGTCCCTTCGTAGCTGCATGTAAGTTCATCGAGAAACCTGAACCGACCGTACGATCATCTTCAAACTTGCAGGAATGCTCTCGATTGGCGACACGAGCATTCTGTCAAAGTTTCATAAACTTCGTACGCCTGGAAGGGGAGTTAGACACAAATTGTCATCTACAACGCAGTACTGGATAGTTCCCGTTCAGCGACTAAGTCCCGTCGTAGGTGTATGTAAGTCCATCGAGAAATGTGAACCGACCGTACGATCTTCTTCAAACTTGCAGGAGTGATCTCGATTGGCGACACGAGCATTCTCTACAAGTTTCATAAACTTCGTACGGCTGGAAGGGGAGTTAGACACAAATTGTCATGTACAACGCAGTTTCCGCTTAGCGACCAAGTCCCTTCGTAGCTGCAAGTAAGTTCATCGAGAAATCTGAACCGACCGTACGATAATCTTCAAACTTGCAGGAGTGCTCTCGATTGGCGACACGAGCATTCTGTACAAGTTTTATAAACTTCGTACGGCTGGAAGGGGAGTTAGACACAAATTGTCATCTACAACGCAGTATTGGATAGTTCCCGTTCAGCGACTAAGTCCCGTCGTAGGTGTATGTAAGTTCATCGAGAAATGTGAACCGACCGTACGATCTTCTTCAAACTTGCAGGAGTGCTCTCGAATGGCGACACGAGCATTCTCTACAAGTTTCATAAACTTCGTACGGCTGGAAGGGGAGTTAGACACAAATTGTCATCTACAACGCAGTACTGGATAGTTCCCGTTCAGCGACCAAGTCCCGTCGTAGCTGCATGTAAGTTCATCGAGAAATGTGAACCGACCGTACGATCTTCTTCAAACTTGCAGGAGTGCTCTCGATTGGCGACACGAGCATTCTCTACAAGTTTCATAAACTTCGTACGGCTGGAAGGGGAGTTAGACACAAAGTGTCATCTACCACGCAGTACTGGATAGTTCCCGTTCATCAACTAAGTCCCGTCGTAGCTGCATGGAAGTTCATCGAGAAATGTGAACCGACCGTTCGATCTTCTTCAAACTTGCACGAGTGGTCTCGATTGACGACACGAGCATTCTGTCAAAGTTTCATAAACTTCGTACGCCTGGAAGGGGAGTTAAACACAAATTGTCATCTACAACGCAGTACTGGATAGTTCCCGTTCAGCGACTAAGTCCCGTCGTAGGTGTATGTAAGTTCATCGAGAAATGTGAACCGACCGTACGATCTTCTTCAAACTTGCAGGAGTGCTCTCGATTGGCGACACGAGCATTCTCTACAAGTTTCATAAACTTCGTACGGCTGGAAGGGGAGTTAGACACAAATTGTCATGTACAACGCAGTTTCCGCTTAGCGACCAAGTCCCTTCGTAGCTGCAAGTAAGTTCATCGAGAAATCTGAACCGACCGTACGATAATCTTCAAACTTGCAGGAGTGCTCTCGATTGGCGACACGAGCATTCTGTACAAGTTTTATAAACTTCGTACGGCTGGAAGGGGAGTTAGACACAAATTGTCATCTACAACGCAGTATTGGATAGTTCCCGTTCATCAACTAAGTCCCGTCGTAGCTGCATGTAAGTTCATCGAGAAATGTGAACCGACCGTTCGATCTTCTTCAAACTTGCACGAGTGGTCTCGATTGACGACACGAGCATGCTGTACAAGTTTCATAAACTTCGTACGGCTGGAAGCGGAGTTTGAAAAAAATTGTCATCATCCGAATTTCCGCTCAGCGACCAAGTCCCTTCGTAGCTGCATGTAAGTTCATCGATAAATCTGAACCCACCGTACGATCATCTTCAAACTTGCAGGAATGCTCTCGATTGGCGACACAAGCATTCTGTACAAGTTTCATAAACTTCGTACGGCTGGAAGGGGAGTTAGACACAAATTGTCATCTACAACGCAGTACTGGATAGTTCCCGTTCAGCGACAAAGTCCCGTCGTAGGTGTATGTAAGTTCATCGAGAAATGTGAACCGACCGTACGATCTTCTTCAAACTTGCAGGAGTGCTGTCGACTGACGACACGAGCATGCTGTAGAAGTTTCATAAACTTCGTACGGCTGGAAGCGGAGTTAGACACAAATTGTCATGTACAACGCAGATTCCGCTCAGCGACCAAGTCCCGTCGTAGCTGTATGTAAGTTCATCGAAAAATGCGAACCGATCGTACGATCTACGTCAAACTTGCAGGAGTGCTCTCGATTGACGACACGAGCATGCTGTACAAGTTTCATAAACTTCGTACGGCTGGAAGCGGAGTTTGAAAAAAATTGTCATCATCCGAATTTCCGCTCAGCGACCAAGTCCCTTCGTAGCTGCATGTAAGTTCATCGGGAAATCTGAACCGACCGTACGATCATCTTCAAACTTGCAGGAATGCTCTCGATTGGCGACACGAGCATTCTGTCAAAGTTTCATAAACTTCGTACGGCTGGAAGGGGAGTTAGACACAAATTGTCATCTACAACGCAGTACTGGATACTTCCCGTTCAGCGACTATGTCCCGTCGTAGGTGTATGTAAGTTCATCGAGAAATGTGAACCGACCGTTCGATCTTCTATAAACTTGCAGAAGTGCTCTCGATTGACGACACGAGCATGCTGTACAAGTTTCATATACTTCGTACGGCTGGAAGCGGAGTTTGAAAAAAATTGTCATCATCCGAATTTCCGCTCAGCGACCAAGTCCCTTCGTAGCTGCATGTAAGTTCATCGAGAAATCTGAACCGACCGTACGATCATCTTCAAACTTGCAGGCGTGCTCTCGATTGGCGACACGAGCATTCTGTACAAGTTTCATAAACTTCGTTTGGCTGGAAGGGGAGTTAGACACAAATTGTCATCTACAACGCAGTACTGGATAGTTCCCGTTCAGCGACTAAGTCCCGTCGTAGGTGTATGTAAGTTCATCGAGAAATGTGAACCGACCGTACGATCTTCTTCAAACTTGCAGGAGTGCTCTCGATTGGCGACACGAGCATTCTCTACAAGTTTCATGAACTTCGTACGGCTGGAAGGGGAGTTAGACACAAATTGTCATCTACAACGCAGTACTGGATAGTTCCCGTTCAGCGACTAAGTCCCGTCGTAGGTGTATGTAAGTTCATCGAGAAATGTGAACCGACCGTACGGTCTTCTTCAAACTTGCAGGAGTGCTCCCGATTGGCTACACGAGCATTCTCTACAAGTTTCATAAATTTCGTACGCCTGGAAGAGGAGTTAGACACAAATTGTCATCTACAACGCAGTACTGGATAGTTCCCGTTCAGCGACTAAGTCCCGTCGTAGGTGTATGTAAGTTCATCGAGAAATGTGAACCGACCGTACGATCTTCTTCAAACTTGCAGGAGTGCTCTCGATTGGCGACACGAGCATTCTCTACAAGTTTCATAAACTTCGTACGGCTGGAAGGGGAGTTAGACACAAAGTGTCATCTACAACGCAGTACTGGATAGTTCCCGTTCATCGACTAAGTCCCGTCGTAGCTGCGTGTAAGTTCATCGAGAAATGTGAACCGACCGTTCGATCTTCTTCAAACTTGCAGGATTGCTCTCGATTGACGACACGAGCATGCTGTACAAGTTTCATAAACTTCGTACGGCTGGAAGCGGAGTTTGAAAAAAATTGTCATCATCCGAATTTCCGCTCAGCGACCAAGTCCCTTCGTAGCTGCATGTAAGTTCATCGGGAAATCTGAACCGACCGTACGATCATCTTCAAACTTGCAGGAATGCTCTCGATTGGCGACACGAGCATTCTGTCAAAGTTTCATAAACTTCGTACGGCTGGAAGGGGAGTTAGACACAAATTGTCATCTACAACGCAGTACTGGATAGTTCCCCTTCAGCGACTAAGTCCCGTCGTAGGTGTATGTAAGTTCATCGAGAAATGTGAACCGACCGTACGATCTTCTTCAAACTTGCAGGAGTGCTGTCGACTGACGACACGAGCATGCTGTAGAAGTTTCATAAACTTCGTACGGCTGGAAGCGGAGTTAGACACAAATTGTCATGTACAACGCAGATTCCGCTCAGCGACCAAGTCCCGTCGTAGCTGTATGTAAGTTCATCGAAAAATGCGAACCGATCGTACGATCTACGTCAAACTTGCAGGAGTGCTCTCGATTGACGACACGAGCATGCTGTACAAGTTTCATAAACTTCGTACGGCTGGAAGCGGAGTTTGAAAATAATTGTCATCATCCGAATTTCCGCTCAGCGACCAAGTCCCTTCGTAGCTGCATGTAAGTTCATCGAGAAACCTGAACCGACCGTACGATCATCTTCAAACTTGCAGGAATGCTCTCGATTGGCGACACGAGCATTCTGTCAAAGTTTCATAAACTTCGTACGCCTGGAAGGGGAGTTAGACACAAATTGTCATCTACAACGCAGTACTGGATAGTTCCCGTTCAGCGACTAAGTCCCGTCGTAGGTGTATGTAAGTTCATCGAGAAATGTGAACCGACCGTACGATCTTCTTCAAACTTGCAGGAGTGATCTCGATTGGCGACACGAGCATTCTCTACAAGTTTCATAAACTTCGTACGGCTGGAAGGGGAGTTAGACACAAATTGTCATGTACAACGCAGTTTCCGCTTAGCGACCAAGTCCCTTCGTAGCTGCAAGTAAGTTCATCGAGAAATCTGAACCGACCGTACGATAATCTTCAAACTTGCAGGAGTGCTCTCGATTGGCGACACGAGCATTCTGTACAAGTTTTATAAACTTCGTACGGCTGGAAGGGGAGTTAGACACAAATTGTCATCTACAACGCAGTATTGGATAGTTCCCGTTCAGCGACTAAGTCCCGTCGTAGGTGTATGTAAGTTCATCGAGAAATGTGAACCGACCATACGATCTTCTTCAAACTTGCAGGAGTGCTCTCGAATGGCGACACGAGCATTCTCTACAAGTTTCATAAACTTCGTACGGCTGGAAGGGGAGTTAGACACAAATTGTCATCTACAACGCAGTACTGGATAGTTCCCGTTCAGCGACCAAGTCCCGTCGTAGCTGCATGTAAGTTCATCGAGAAATGTGAACCGACCGTACGATCTTCTTCAAACTTGCAGGAGTGCTCTCGATTGGCGACACGAGCATTCTCTACAAGTTTCATAAACTTCGTACGGCTGGAAGGGGAGTTAGACACAAAGTGTCATCTACAACGCAGTACTGGATAGTTCCCGTTCATCAACTAAGTCCCGTCGTAGCTGCATGGAAGTTCATCGAGAAATGTGAACCGACCGTACGATCTTCTTCAAACTTGCAGGAGTGATCTCGATTGGCGACACGAGCATTCTCTACAAGTTTCATAAACTTCGTACGGCTGGAAGGGGAGTTAGACACAAATTGTCATCTACAACGCAGTACTGGATAGTTCCCGTTCAGCGACTAAGTCCCGTCGTAGGTGTATGTAAGTTCATCGAGAAATGTGAACCGACCGTACGATCTTCTTCAAACTTGCAGGAGTGCTCTCGATTGGCGACACGAGCATGCTGTACAAGTTTCATAAACTTCGTACGGCTGGAAGCGGAGTTTGAAAAAAATTGTCATCATCCGAATTTCCGCTCAGCGACCAAGTCCCTTCGTAGCTGCATGTAAGTTCATCGATAAATCTGAACCCACCGTACGATCATCTTCAAACTTGCAGGAATGCTCTCGATTGGCGACACAAGCATTCTGTACAAGTTTCATAAACTTCGTACGGCTGGAAGGGGAGTTAGACACAAATTGTCATCTACAACGCAGTACTGGATAGTTCCCGTTCAGCGACAAAGTCCCGTCGTAGGTGTATGTAAGTTCATCGAGAAATGTGAACCGACCGTACGATCTTCTTCAAACTTGCAGGAGTGCTGTCGACTGACGACACGAGCATGCTGTAGAAGTTTCATAAACTTCGTACGGCTGGAAGCGGAGTTAGACACAAATTGTCATGTACAACGCAGATTCCGCTCAGCGACCAAGTCCCGTCGTAGCTGTATGTAAGTTCATCGAAAAATGCGAACCGATCGTACGATCTTCTTCAATCTTGCAGGAGTGCTGTCGACTGACGACACCAGCATGCTGTAGAAGTTTCATAAACTTCGTACGGCTGGAAGCGGAGATTGAAAATAATTGTCATCATCCGAATTTCCGCTCAGCGACCAAGTCCCTTCGTAGCTGCATGTAAGTTCATCGAGAAACCTGAACCGACCGTACGATCATCTTCAAACTTGCAGGAATGCTCTCGATTGGCGACACGAGCATTCTGTCAAACTTTCATAAACTTCGTACGCCTGGAAGGGGAGTTAGACACAAATTGTCATCTACAACGCAGTACTGGATAGTTCCCGTTCAGCGACTAAGTCCCGTCGTAGGTGTATGTAAGTTCATCGAGAAATGTGAACCGACCGTACGATCTTCTTCAAACTTGCAGGAGTGATCTCGATTGGCGACACGAGCATTCTCTACAAGTTTCATAAACTTCGTACGGCTGGAAGGGGAGTTAGACACAAATTGTCATGTACAACGCAGTTTCCGCTTAGCGACCAAGTCCCTTCGTAGCTGCAAGTAAGTTCATCGAGAAATCTGAATCGACCGTACGATAATCTTCAAACTTGCAGGAGTGCTCTCGATTGGCGACACGAGCATTCTGTACAAGTTTTATAAACTTCGTACGGCTGGAAGGGGAGTTAGACACAAATTGTCATCTACAACGCAGTACTGGATAGTTCCCGTTCAGCGACCAAGTCCCGTCGTAGCTGCATGTAAGTTCATCGAGAAATGTGAACCGACCGTACGATCTTCTTCAAACTTGCAGGAGTGCTCTCGATTGGCGACACGAGCATTCTCTACAAGTTTCATAAACTTCGTACGGCTGGAAGGGGAGTTAGACACAAAGTGTCATCTACAACGCAGTACTGGATAGTTCCCGTTCATCAACTAAGTCCCGTCGTAGCTGCATGGAAGTTCATCGAGAAATGTGAACCGACCGTTCGATCTTCTTCAAACTTGCACGAGTGGTCTCGATTGACGACACGAGCATTCTGTCAAAGTTTCATAAACTTCGTACGCCTGGAAGGGGAGTTAGACACAAATTGTCATCTACAACGCAGTACTGGATAGTTCCCGTTCAGCGAATAAGTCCCGTCGTAGGTGTATGTAAGTTCATCGAGAAATGTGAACCGACCGTACGATCTTCTTCAAACTTGCAGGAGTGCTCTCGATTGGCGACACGAGCATTCTCTACAAGTTTCATAAACTTCGTACGGCTGGAAGGGGAGTTAGACACAAATTGTCATGTACAACGCAGTTTCCGCTTAGCGACCAAGTCCCTTCGTAGCTGCAAGTAAGTTCATCGAGAAATCTGAACCGACCGTACGATAATCTTCAAACTTGCAGGAGTGCTCTCGATTGGCGACACGAGCATTCTGTACAAGTTTTATAAACTTCGTACGGCTGGAAGGGGAGTTAGACACAAATTGTCATCTACAACGCAGTATTGGATAGTTCCCGTTCATCAACTAAGTCCCGTCGTAGCTGCATGTAAGTTCATCGAGAAATGTGAACCGACCGTTCGATCTTCTTCAAACTTGCACGAGTGGTCTCGATTGACGACACGAGCATGCTGTACAAGTTTCATAAACTTCGTACGGCTGGAAGCGGAGTGTGAAAAAAATGGTCATCATCCGAATTTCCGCTCAGCGACCAAGTCCCTTCGTAGCTGCAAGTAAGTTCATCGAGAAATCTGAACCGACCGTACGATAATCTTCAAACTTGCAGGAGTGCTCTCGATTGGCAACACGAGCATTCTGTACAATTTCATAAACTTCGTACGGCTGGAAGGGCAGTTAGACACAAATTGTCATCTACAACGCAGTACTGGATAGTTCCCGTTCAGCGACTAAGTCCCGTCGTAGGTGTATGTAAGTTCATCGAGAAATGTGAACCGACCGTACGATCTTCTTCAAACTTGCAGGAGTGCTCTCGATTGGCGACACGAGCATGCTGTACAAGTTTCATAAACTTCGTACGGCTGGAAGCGGAGTTTGAAAAAAATTGTCATCATCCGAATTTCCGCTCAGCGACCAAGTCCCTTCGTAGCTGCATGTAAGTTCATCGATAAATCTGAACCCACCGTACGATCATCTTCAAACTTGCAGGAATGCTCTCGATTGGCGACACAAGCATTCTGTACAAGTTTCATAAACTTCGTACGGCTGGAAGGGGAGTTAGACACAAATTGTCATCTACAACGCAGTACTGGATAGTTCCCGTTCAGCGACAAAGTCCCGTCGTAGGTGTATGTAAGTTCATCGAGAAATGTGAACCGACCGTACGATCTTCTTCAAACTTGCAGGAGTGCTGTCGACTGACGACACGAGCATGCTGTAGAAGTTTCATAAACTTCGTACGGCTGGAAGCGGAGTTAGACACAAATTGTCATGTACAACGCAGATTCCGCTCAGCGACCAAGTCCCGTCGTAGCTGTATGTAAGTTCATCGAAAAATGCGAACCGATCGTACGATCTACGTCAAACTTGCAGGAGTGCTCTCGATTGACGACACGAGCATGCTGTACAAGTTTCATAAACTTCGTATGGCTGGAAGCGGAGTTTGAAAATAATTGTCATCATCCGAATTTCCGCTCAGCGACCAAGTCCCTTCGTAGCTGCATGTAAGTTCATCGAGAAACCTGAACCGACCGTACGATCATCTTCAAACTTGCAGGAATCCTCTCGATTGGCGACACGAGCATTCTGTCACAGTTTCATAAACTTCGTACGCCTGGAAGGGGAGTTAGACACAAATTGTCATCTACAACGCAGTACTGGATAGTTCCCGTTCAGCGACTAAGTCCCGTCGTAGGTGTATGTAAGTTCATCGAGAAATGTGAACCGACCGTACGATCTTCTTCAAACTTGCAGGAGTGATCTCGATTGGCGACACGAGCATTCTCTACAAGTTTCATAAACTTCGTACGGCTGGAAGGGGAGTTAGACACAAATTGTCATGTACAACGCAGTTTCCGCAAAGCGACCAAGTCCCTTCGTAGCTGCAAGTAAGTTCATCGAGAAATCTGAACCGACCGTACGATAATCTTCAAACTTGCAGGAGTGCTCTCGATTGGCGACACGAGCATTCTGTACAAGTTTTATAAACTTCGTACGGCTGGAAGGGGAGTTAGACACAAATTGTCATCTACAACGCAGTATTGGATAGTTCCCGTTCAGCGACTAAGTCCCGTCGTAGGTGTATGTAAGTTCATCGAGAAATGTGAACCGACCGTACGATCTTCTTCAAACTTGCAGGAGTGCTATCGAATGGCGACACGAGCATTCTCTACAAGTTTCATAAACTTCGTACGGCTGGAAGGGGAGTTAGACACAAAGTGTCATCTACAACGCAGTACTGGATAGTTCCCGTTCATCAACTAAGTCCCGTCGTAGCTGCATGGAAGTTCATCGAGAAATGTGAACCGACCGTTCGATCTTCTTCAAACTTGCACGAGTGGTCTCGATTGACGACACGAGCATTCTGTCAAAGTTTCATAAACTTCGTACGCCTGGAAGGGGAGTTAGACACAAATTGTCATCTACAACGCAGTACTGGATAGTTCCCGTTCAGCGACTAAGTCCCGTCGTAGGTGTATGTAAGTTCATCGAGAAATGTGAACCGACCGTACGATCTTCTTCAAACTTGCAGGAGTGCTCTCGATTGGCGACACGAGCATTCTCTACAAGTTTCATAAACTTCGTACGGCTGGAAGGGGAGTTAGACACAAATTGTCATGTACAACGCAGTTTCCGCTTAGCGACCAAGTCCCTTCGTAGCTGCAAGTAAGTTCATCGAGAAATCTGAACCGACCGTACGATAATCTTCAAACTTGCAGGAGTGCTCTCGATTGGCGACACGAGCATTCTGTACAAGTTTTATAAACTTCGTACGGCTGGAAGGGGAGTTAGACACAAATTGTCATCTACAACGCAGTACTGGATAGTTCCCGTTCAGCGACAAAGTCCCGTCGTAGGTGTATGTAAGTTCATCGAGAAATGTGAACCGACCGTACGATCTTCTTCAATCTTGCAGGAGTGCTGTCGACTGACGACACCAGCATGCTGTAGAAGTTTCATAAACTTCGTACGGCTGGAAGCGGAGATTGAAAAAAATTGTCATCGTCCTAATTTCCGCTCAGCGACCAAGTCCCTTCGTAGCTGCAGGTAAGTTCATCGAGAAATCTGAGCCGACCGTACGATCATCTTCAAACTTGCAGGAGTGCTCTCGATTGGCGATACGAGCATTCTGTACAAGTTTCATAAACTTCGTACGACTGGAAGGGGAGTTAGACACAAATTGTCATCTACAACGCAGTTTCCGCTCAGCGACCAAGTCCCGTCGTAGCTGTATGTAAGTTCATCGAGAAATGCGAACCGATCGTTCGATCTACGTCATACTTGCAGGAGTGCTCTCGATTGACGACACGAGCATGCTGTACAAGTTTCATAAACTTCGTACGGCTGGAAGGGGAGTTAGACACAAATAGCAATCTACAACGCAGTTTCCGCCCAGCGACCATGTCCCGTCGTTGCTGTACGTAAGTTCATCGAGAAATGCGAACCGACCGTACGATCATCTTCAAACTTGCAGGAGTGCTCTCGATTGGCGACACGAGCATTCTCTACAAGTTTCATAAACTTCGTAGGGCTAGAAGGGGAGTTAGACACAAATTGTCATCTACAACGCACTACTGGATAGTTCCCGTTCAGCGACAAAGTCCCGTCGTTGCTGTACGTAAGTTCATCGAGAAATGCGAACCGACCGTACGATCTTCTGCAAACTTGCAGGAGTGCTCTCGATTGACAACACGAGCATGTTGTACAAGTTTCATAAACTACGTACGGCTGGAAGCGGAGTTTGAAAAAAATTGTCATCATCCGAATTTCCGCTCACCGACCAAGTCCCTTCGTAGCTGCATGTAAGTTCATCGAGAAATCTGAACCGACCGTACGATCATCTTCAAACTTGCAGGCGTGCTCTCGATTGGCGACACGAGCATTCTGTACAAGTTTCATAAACTTCGTACGGCTGGAAGGGGAGTTAGACACAAATTGTCATCTACAACGCAGTACTGGATAGTTCCCGTTCAGCGACTAAGTCCCGTCGTAGGTGTATGTAAGTTCATCGAGAAATGTGAACCGACCGTACGATCTTCTTCAAACTTGCAGGAGTGATCTCGATTGGCGACACGAGCATTCTCTACAAGTTTCATAAACTTCGTACGGCTGGAAGGGGAGTTAGACACAAATTGTCATGTACAACGCAGTTTCCGCTTAGCGACCAAGTCCCTTCGTAGCTGCAAGTAAGTTCATCGAGAAATCTGAACCGACCGTACGATAATCTTCAAACTTGCAGGAGTGCTCTCGATTGGCGACACGAGCATTCTGTACAAGTTTTATAAACTTCGTACGGCTGGAAGGGGAGTTAGACACAAATTGTCATCTACAACGCAGTACTGGATAGTTCCCGTTCAGCGACCAAGTCCCGTCGTAGCTGCATGTAAGTTCATCGAGAAATGTGAACCGACCGTACGATCTTCTTC
Organism: Priocnemis perturbator; assembly: GCA_963942575.1. Lineage (NCBI taxonomy): Eukaryota > Metazoa > Arthropoda > Insecta > Hymenoptera > Pompilidae > Priocnemis > Priocnemis perturbator. The sequence continues at coordinate 76,736 of CAWWDK010000038.1, forward strand.
AAACTTGCAGGAGTGCTCTCGATTGGCGACACGAGCATTCTCTACAAGTTTCATAAACTTCGTACGGCTGGAAGGGGAGTTAGACACAAAGTGTCATCTACAACGCAGTACTGGATAGTTCCCGTTCATCAACTAAGTCCCGTCGTAGCTGCATGGAAGTTCATCGAGAAATGTGAACCGACCGTTCGATCTTCTTCAAACTTGCACGAGTGGTCTCGATTGACGACACGAGCATTCTGTCAAAGTTTCATAAACTTCGTACGCCTGGAAGGGGAGTTAGACACAAATTGTCATCTACAACGCAGTACTGGATAGTTCCCGTTCAGCGAATAAGTCCCGTCGTAGGTGTATGTAAGTTCATCGAGAAATGTGAACCGACCGTACGATCTTCTTCAAACTTGCAGGAGTGCTCTCGATTGGCGACACGAGCATTCTCTACAAGTTTCATAAACTTCGTACGGCTGGAAGGGGAGTTAGACACAAATTGTCATGTACAACGCAGTTTCCGCTTAGCGACCAAGTCCCTTCGTAGCTGCAAGTAAGTTCATCGAGAAATCTGAACCGACCGTACGATAATCTTCAAACTTGCAGGAGTGCTCTCGATTGGCGACACGAGCATTCTGTACAAGTTTTATAAACTTCGTACGGCTGGAAGGGGAGTTAGACACAAATTGTCATCTACAACGCAGTATTGGATAGTTCCCGTTCATCAACTAAGTCCCGTCGTAGCTGCATGTAAGTTCATCGAGAAATGTGAACCGACCGTTCGATCTTCTTCAAACTTGCACGAGTGGTCTCGATTGACGACACGAGCATGCTGTACAAGTTTCATAAACTTCGTACGGCTGGAAGCGGAGTGTGAAAAAAATGGTCATCATCCGAATTTCCGCTCAGCGACCAAGTCCCTTCGTAGCTGCAAGTAATTTCATCGAGAAATCTGAACCGACCGTACGATAATCTTCAAACTTGCAGGAGTGCTCTCGATTGGCAACACGAGCATTCTGTACAATTTCATAAACTTCGTACGGCTGGAAGGGCAGTTAGACACAAATTGTCATCTACAACGCAGTACTGGATAGTTCCCGTTCAGCGACTAAGTCCCGTCGTAGGTGTATGTAAGTTCATCGAGAAATGTGAACCGACCGTACGATCTTCTTCAAACTTGCAGGAGTGCTCTCGATTGGCGACACGAGCATGCTGTACAAGTTTCATAAACTTCGTACGGCTGGAAGCGGAGTTTGAAAAAAATTGTCATCATCCGAATTTCCGCTCAGCGACCAAGTCCCTTCGTAGCTGCATGTAAGTTCATCGATAAATCTGAACCCACCGTACGATCATCTTCAAACTTGCAGGAATGCTCTCGATTGGCGACACAAGCATTCTGTACAAGTTTCATAAACTTCGTACGGCTGGAAGGGGAGTTAGACACAAATTGTCATCTACAACGCAGTACTGGATAGTTCCCGTTCAGCGACAAAGTCCCGTCGTAGGTGTATGTAAGTTCATCGAGAAATGTGAACCGACCGTACGATCTTCTTCAAACTTGCAGGAGTGCTGTCGACTGACGACACGAGCATGCTGTCGAAGTTTCATAAACTTCGTACGGCTGGAAGCGGAGTTAGACACAAATTGTCATGTACAACGCAGATTCCGCTCAGCGACCAAGTCCCGTCGTAGCTGTATGTAAGTTCATCGAAAAATGCGAACCGATCGTACGATCTACGTCAAACTTGCAGGAGTGCTCTCGATTGACGACACGAGCATGCTGTACAAGTTTCATAAACTTCGTATGGCTGGAAGCGGAGTTTGAAAATAATTGTCATCATCCGAATTTCCGCTCAGCGACCAAGTCCCTTCGTAGCTGCATGTAAGTTCATCGAGAAACCTGAACCGACCGTACGATCATCTTCAAACTTGCAGGAATCCTCTCGATTGGCGACACGAGCATTCTGTCACAGTTTCATAAACTTCGTACGCCTGGAAGGGGAGTTAGACACAAATTGTCATCTACAACGCAGTACTGGATAGTTCCCGTTCAGCGACTAAGTCCCGTCGTAGGTGTATGTAAGTTCATCGAGAAATGTGAACCGACCGTACGATCTTCTTCAAACTTGCAGGAGTGATCTCGATTGGCGACACGAGCATTCTCTACAAGTTTCATAAACTTCGTACGGCTGGAAGGGGAGTTAGACACAAATTGTCATGTACAACGCAGTTTCCGCAAAGCGACCAAGTCCCTTCGTAGCTGCAAGTAAGTTCATCGAGAAATCTGAACCGACCGTACGATAATCTTCAAACTTGCAGGAGTGCTCTCGATTGGCGACACGAGCATTCTGTACAAGTTTTATAAACTTCGTACGGCTGGAAGGGGAGTTAGACACAAATTGTCATCTACAACGCAGTATTGGATAGTTCCCGTTCAGCGACTAAGTCCCGTCGTAGGTGTATGTAAGTTCATCGAGAAATGTGAACCGACCGTACGATCTTCTTCAAACTTGCAGGAGTGCTATCGAATGGCGACACGAGCATTCTCTACAAGTTTCATAAACTTCGTACGGCTGGAAGGGGAGTTAGACACAAAGTGTCATCTACAACGCAGTACTGGATAGTTCCCGTTCATCAACTAAGTCCCGTCGTAGCTGCATGGAAGTTCATCGAGAAATGTGAACCGACCGTTCGATCTTCTTCAAACTTGCACGAGTGGTCTCGATTGACGACACGAGCATTCTGTCAAAGTTTCATAAACTTCGTACGCCTGGAAGGGGAGTTAGACACAAATTGTCATCTACAACGCAGTACTGGATAGTTCCCGTTCAGCGACTAAGTCCCGTCGTAGGTGTATGTAAGTTCATCGAGAAATGTGAACCGACCGTACGATCTTCTTCAAACTTGCAGGAGTGCTCTCGATTGGCGACACGAGCATTCTCTACAAGTTTCATAAACTTCGTACGGCTGGAAGGGGAGTTAGACACAAATTGTCATGTACAACGCAGTTTCCGCTTAGCGACCAAGTCCCTTCGTAGCTGCAAGTAAGTTCATCGAGAAATCTGAACCGACCGTACGATAATCTTCAAACTTGCAGGAGTGCTCTCGATTGGCGACACGAGCATTCTGTACAAGTTTTATAAACTTCGTACGGCTGGAAGGGGAGTTAGACACAAATTGTCATCTACAACGCAGTACTGGATAGTTCCCGTTCAGCGACAAAGTCCCGTCGTAGGTGTATGTAAGTTCATCGAGAAATGTGAACCGACCGTACGATCTTCTTCAATCTTGCAGGAGTGCTGTCGACTGACGACACCAGCATGCTGTAGAAGTTTCATAAACTTCGTACGGCTGGAAGCGGAGATTGAAAAAAATTGTCATCGTCCTAATTTCCGCTCAGCGACCAAGTCCCTTCGTAGCTGCAGGTAAGTTCATCGAGAAATCTGAGCCGACCGTACGATCATCTTCAAACTTGCAGGAGTGCTCTCGATTGGCGATACGAGCATTCTGTACAAGTTTCATAAACTTCGTACGACTGGAAGGGGAGTTAGACACAAATTGTCATCTACAACGCAGTTTCCGCTCAGCGACCAAGTCCCGTCGTAGCTGTATGTAAGTTCATCGAGAAATGCGAACCGATCGTTCGATCTACGTCATACTTGCAGGAGTGCTCTCGATTGACGACACGAGCATGCTGTACAAGTTTCATAAACTTCGTACGGCTGGAAGGGGAGTTAGACACAAATAGCAATCTACAACGCAGTTTCCGCCCAGCGACCATGTCCCGTCGTTGCTGTACGTAAGTTCATCGAGAAATGCGAACCGACCGTACGATCATCTTCAAACTTGCAGGAGTGCTCTCGATTGGCGACACGAGCATTCTCTACAAGTTTCATAAACTTCGTAGGGCTAGAAGGGGAGTTAGACACAAATTGTCATCTACAACGCACTACTGGATAGTTCCCGTTCAGCGACAAAGTCCCGTCGTTGCTGTACGTAAGTTCATCGAGAAATGCGAACCGACCGTACGATCTTCTGCAAACTTGCAGGAGTGCTCTCGATTGACAACACGAGCATGTTGTACAAGTTTCATAAACTACGTACGGCTGGAAGCGGAGTTTGAAAAAAATTGTCATCATCCGAATTTCCGCTCACCGACCAAGTCCCTTCGTAGCTGCATGTAAGTTCATCGAGAAATCTGAACCGACCGTACGATCATCTTCAAACTTGCAGGCGTGCTCTCGATTGGCGACACGAGCATTCTGTACAAGTTTCATAAACTTCGTACGGCTGGAAGGGGAGTTAGACACAAATTGTCATCTACAACGCAGTACTGGATAGTTCCCGTTCAGCGACTAAGTCCCCTTCGTAGGTGTATGTAAGTTCATCGAGAAATGTGAACCGACCGTACGATCTTCTTCAAACTTGCAGGAGTGCTCTCGATTGGCGACACGAGCATTCTCTACAAGTTTCATAAACTTCGTACGGCTGGAAGGGGAGTTAGACACAAATTGTCATCTACAACGCAGTACTGGATAGTTCCCGTTCAGCGACTAAGTCCCGTCGTAGGTGTATGTAAGTTCATCGAGAAATGTGAACCGACCGTACGGTCTTCTTCAAACTTGCAGGAGTGCTCCCGATTGGCTACACGAGCATTCTCTACAAGTTTCATAAATTTCGTACGCCTGGAAGAGGAGTTAGACACAAATTGTCATCTACAACGCAGTACTGGATAGTTCCCGTTCAGCGACTAAGTCCCGTCGTAGGTGTATGTAAGTTCATCGAGAAATGTGAACCGACCGTACGATCTTCTTCAAACTTGCAGGAGTGCTCTCGATTGGCGACACGAGCATTCTCTACAAGTTTCATAAACTTCGTACGGCTGGAAGGGGAGTTAGACACAAAGTGTCATCTACAACGCAGTACTGGATAGTTCCCGTTCAGCGACTAAGTCCCGTCGTAGGTGTATGTAAGTTCATCGAGAAATGTGAACCGACCGTACGATCTTCTTCAAACTTGCAGGAGTGATCTCGATTGGCGACACGAGCATTCTCTACAAGTTTCATAAACTTCGTACGGCTGGAAGGGGAGTTAGACACAAATTGTCATGTACAACGCAGTTTCCGCAAAGCGACCAAGTCCCTTCGTAGCTGCAAGTAAGTTCATCGAGAAATCTGAACCGACCGTACGATAATCTTCAAACTTGCAGGAGTGCTCTCGATTGGCGACACGAGCATTCTGTACAAGTTTTATAAACTTCGTACGGCTGGAAGGGGAGTTAGACACAAATTGTCATCTACAACGCAGTATTGGATAGTTCCCGTTCAGCGACTAAGTCCCGTCGTAGGTGTATGTAAGTTCATCGAGAAATGTGAACCGACCGTACGATCTTCTTCAAACTTGCAGGAGTGCTATCGAATGGCGACACGAGCATTCTCTACAAGTTTCATAAACTTCGTACGGCTGGAAGGGGAGTTAGACACAAAGTGTCATCTACAACGCAGTACTGGATAGTTCCCGTTCATCAACTAAGTCCCGTCGTAGCTGCATGGAAGTTCATCGAGAAATGTGAACCGACCGTTCGATCTTCTTCAAACTTGCACGAGTGGTCTCGATTGACGACACGAGCATTCTGTCAAAGTTTCATAAACTTCGTACGCCTGGAAGGGGAGTTAGACACAAATTGTCATCTACAACGCAGTACTGGATAGTTCCCGTTCAGCGACTAAGTCCCGTCGTAGGTGTATGTAAGTTCATCGAGAAATGTGAACCGACCGTACGATCTTCTTCAAACTTGCAGGAGTGCTCTCGATTGGCGACACGAGCATTCTCTACAAGTTTCATAAACTTCGTACGGCTGGAAGGGGAGTTAGACACAAATTGTCATGTACAACGCAGTTTCCGCTTAGCGACCAAGTCCCTTCGTAGCTGCAAGTAAGTTCATCGAGAAATCTGAACCGACCGTACGATAATCTTCAAACTTGCAGGAGTGCTCTCGATTGGCGACACGAGCATTCTGTACAAGTTTTATAAACTTCGTACGGCTGGAAGGGGAGTTAGACACAAATTGTCATCTACAACGCAGTACTGGATAGTTCCCGTTCAGCGACAAAGTCCCGTCGTAGGTGTATGTAAGTTCATCGAGAAATGTGAACCGACCGTACGATCTTCTTCAATCTTGCAGGAGTGCTGTCGACTGACGACACCAGCATGCTGTAGAAGTTTCATAAACTTCGTACGGCTGGAAGCGGAGATTGAAAAAAATTGTCATCGTCCTAATTTCCGCTCAGCGACCAAGTCCCTTCGTAGCTGCAGGTAAGTTCATCGAGAAATCTGAGCCGACCGTACGATCATCTTCAAACTTGCAGGAGTGCTCTCGATTGGCGATACGAGCATTCTGTACAAGTTTCATAAACTTCGTACGACTGGAAGGGGAGTTAGACACAAATTGTCATCTACAACGCAGTTTCCGCTCAGCGACCAAGTCCCGTCGTAGCTGTATGTAAGTTCATCGAGAAATGCGAACCGATCGTTCGATCTACGTCATACTTGCAGGAGTGCTCTCGATTGACGACACGAGCATGCTGTACAAGTTTCATAAACTTCGTACGGCTGGAAGGGGAGTTAGACACAAATAGCAATCTACAACGCAGTTTCCGCCCAGCGACCATGTCCCGTCGTTGCTGTACGTAAGTTCATCGAGAAATGCGAACCGACCGTACGATCATCTTCAAACTTGCAGGAGTGCTCTCGATTGGCGACACGAGCATTCTCTACAAGTTTCATAAACTTCGTAGGGCTAGAAGGGGAGTTAGACACAAATTGTCATCTACAACGCACTACTGGATAGTTCCCGTTCAGCGACAAAGTCCCGTCGTTGCTGTACGTAAGTTCATCGAGAAATGCGAACCGACCGTACGATCTTCTGCAAACTTGCAGGAGTGCTCTCGATTGACAACACGAGCATGTTGTACAAGTTTCATAAACTACGTACGGCTGGAAGCGGAGTTTGAAAAAAATTGTCATCATCCGAATTTCCGCTCACCGACCAAGTCCCTTCGTAGCTGCATGTAAGTTCATCGAGAAATCTGAACCGACCGTACGATCATCTTCAAACTTGCAGGCGTGCTCTCGATTGGCGACACGAGCATTCTGTACAAGTTTCATAAACTTCGTACGGCTGGAAGGGGAGTTAGACACAAATTGTCATCTACAACGCAGTACTGGATAGTTCCCGTTCAGCGACTAAGTCCCCTTCGTAGGTGTATGTAAGTTCATCGAGAAATGTGAACCGACCGTACGATCTTCTTCAAACTTGCAGGAGTGCTCTCGATTGGCGACACGAGCATTCTCTACAAGTTTCATAAACTTCGTACGGCTGGAAGGGGAGTTAGACACAAATTGTCATCTACAACGCAGTACTGGATAGTTCCCGTTCAGCGACTAAGTCCCGTCGTAGGTGTATGTAAGTTCATCGAGAAATGTGAACCGACCGTACGGTCTTCTTCAAACTTGCAGGAGTGCTCCCGATTGGCTACACGAGCATTCTCTACAAGTTTCATAAATTTCGTACGCCTGGAAGAGGAGTTAGACACAAATTGTCATCTACAACGCAGTACTGGATAGTTCCCGTTCAGCGACTAAGTCCCGTCGTAGGTGTATGTAAGTTCATCGAGAAATGTGAACCGACCGTACGATCTTCTTCAAACTTGCAGGAGTGCTCTCGATTGGCGACACGAGCATTCTCTACAAGTTTCATAAACTTCGTACGGCTGGAAGGGGAGTTAGACACAAAGTGTCATCTACAACGCAGTACTGGATAGTTCCCGTTCATCGACTAAGTCCCGTCGTAGCTGCGTGTAAGTTCATCGAGAAATGTGAACCGACCGTTCGATCTTCTTCAAACTTGCAGGATTGCTCTCGATTGGCGACACGAGCATTCTCTACAAGTTTCATAAACTTCGTACGGCTGGAAGGGGAGTTAGACACAAAGTGTCATCTACAACGCAGTACTGGATAGTTCCCGTTCATCGACTAAGTCCCGTCGTAGCTGCATGTAAGTTCATCGAGAAATGTGAACCGACCGTTCGATCTTCTTCAAACTTGCACGAGTGGTCTCGATTGACGACACGAGCATGCTGTACAAGTTTCATAAACTTCGTACGGCTGGAAGCGGAGTGTGAAAAAAATGGTCATCATCCGAATTTCCGCTCAGCGACCAAGTCTCTTCGTAGCTGCATGTAAGTTCATCGGGAAATCTGAACCGACCGTACGATCATCTTCAAACTTGCAGGAATGCTCTCGATTGGCGACACGAGCATTCTGTCAAAGTTTCATAAACTTCGTACGGCTGGAAGGGGAGTTAGACACAAATTGTCATCTACAACGCAGTACTGGATAGTTCCCGTTCAGCGACTAAGTCCCGTCGTAGGTGTATGTAAGTTCATCGAGAAATGTGAACCGACCGTACGATCTTCTTCAAACTTGCAGGAGTGCTCTCGATTGGCGACACGAGCATTCTCTACAAGTTTCATAAACTTCGTACGGCTGGAAGGGGAGTTAGACACAAAGTGTCATCTACAACGCAGTACTGGATAGTTCCCGTTCATCGACTAAGTCCCGTCGTAGCTGCATGTAAGTTCATCGAGAAATGTGAACCGACCGTTCGATCTTCTTCAAACTTGCAGGATTGCTCTCGATTGACGACACGAGCATGCTGTACAAGTTTCATAAACTTCGGATTCGCACGAATCCGTTGAGAAATGGCCGGGATACGCCGTGTTACACTTCCGGACGATGAAATCTTGCTAGTTCTCACGTTTTGCAAGCGACACTCACGATGCACCGCGTTTCGTTTATTCGTTCAAGAACTCTCGTATCACGGACATCCGCGAGTGTTTCGCGTCGAAAACGTGGTCCCCGTATGTTTTAGACGCTAAAAACGCGTATGACACTTGATTCGCACAAATCCGTAGAGAAATGGCCGAGATACGCCGTGTTGTACTTCCGGACGTTGAATTCGTTCAATTCGTTCAAGAACTCTCGTATCTCGGACATCCGCGAGTGTTTCGCGTCGAAAACGTCGTCCCCGTCTGTTTTAGACGCTGAAAACGTGTATGAAACTTGATTCGCACGAATCCGTGGAGAAATGGCAGAGATACGCCGTGTTACACTCCCGGACGATGAATTCGTTCAATTCGTTCAAGAACTCTCGTATCTCGGACATCCGCGAGTGTTTCGCGTCGAAAACGTGGTCCCCGTCTGTTTTAGACGCTAAAAACGCGTATGACACTTGATTCGCACGAATCCGTTAAGAAATGGCCGAGATACGCCGTGTTACACTTCCGGATGATGAAATCTTACTAGTTCTCACGTTTTGCAAACGAAACGCACGATGCACCGCGTTTCGTTCAATTCGTTCAAGAACTCTCGTATCTCGGACATCCGCTAGTGTTTCGCGTCGAAAACGCGGTCCCCGTCTGTTTTATACGCTAAAAACGCGTATGACACTTGATTCGCACGAATCCGTTGAGAAATGGCCGAGATACGCCGTGTTACACTTCCGGACGATGAAATCTTGCTAGTTCTTACGTTTTGCAAGCGAAACACACGATGCACCGGGTTTCGTTCAATTCGTTCAAGAACTCTCGTATCTCGGACATCCGCGAGTGTTTCGCGTCGAAAACGTGGTCCCCGTGCGTTTTAGACGCTAAAAACGCGTATGACACTTGATTCGCACGAATCCGTTGAGAAATGGCCGAGATACGCAGTGTTACCCTCCCGGACGATGAAATCTTACTAGTTCTCACGTTTTGCAAACGAAACGCACGATGCACCGCGTTTCGTTCAATTCGTTCAAGAACTCTCGTATCTCGGACATGCGCGAGTGTTTCGCATCGAAAATGTGGTCCCCGTGCGTTTTAGACGCTAAAAACGCGTATGACACTTGATTCGCACGAATCCGTTGAGAAATGGTCGAGATACGCCATGTTACACTTCCGGACGATGAATTCGTTCAATTCGTTTAAGAACTCTCGTATCTCGGACATCCGCGAGTGTTTCGCGTCGAAAACGTGGTCCCCGTCTGTTTTAGACGCGAAAAACGCGTATGACACTTGATTCGCACGAATCCGTTGAGAAATGGCCGAGATATGCCGTGTTACACGTCCGGACGATGAAATCTTGCTAGTTCTCACGTTTTGCAAGCGAAACACACGATGCACCGCGTTTCGTTCAATTCGTTCAAGAACTCTCGTATCTCGGACATCCGCGAGTGTTTCGCGTCGAAAACGTGGTCCCCGTCTGTTTTAGACGCTAAAAACGCGTATGACACTTGATTCGCACGAATCCGTTAAGAAATGGCCGAGATACGCCGTGTTACACTTCCGGACGATGAAATCTTACTAGTTCTCACGTTTTGCAAACGAAACGCACGATGCACCGCGTTTCGTTCAATTCGTTCAAGAACTCTCGTATCTCGGACATCCGCGAGTGTTTCGCGTCGAAAACGCGGTCCCCGTCTGTTTTAGACGCTAAACACGCGTATGACACTTGATTCGCACGAATCCGTTAAGAAATGGCCGAGATACGCCGTGTTACACTTCCGGACGATGAAATCTTGCTAGTTCTCACATTTTGCAAGCGAAACGCACGATGCACCGCGTTTCGTTCAATTCGTTCAAGAACTCTCGTATCTCGGACATCCGCGAGTGTTTCGCGTCGAAAACGCGGTCCCCGTCTGTTTTATACGCTAAAAACGCGTATGACACTTGATTCGCACGAATCCGTTAAGAAATGGCCGAGATACGCCGTGTTACACTTCCGGACGATGAAATCTTGCTAGATCTCACGTATTGCAAGCGAAACGCACGATGCGCCGCGTTTCGTTCAATTCGTTCAAGAACTCTCGTATCTCGGACACCCGCGAGTGTTTCGCGGCGAAAACGTGGTTTCCGTCTGTTTTATACGCTAAAAACGCGTATGACACTTGATTCGCACGAATCCGTTGAGAAATGGCAGAGATACGCCGTGTTACACTCCCGGAGGATGAATTCCTTCAATTCGTTCACGATCTCTCGTATCTCGGATATCCGTGAGTGTTTCGCATCGAAAACGTCGTCCCCGTCTGTTTTAGACGCTGAAAACGTGTATGAAACTTGATTCGCACGAATCCGTTGAGAAATGGCAGAGATACGCCGTGTTACACTCCCGGACGATGAATTCGTTCAATTCGTTCACGAACTCTCGTATCTCGGATATCCGCGAGTGTTTCGCGTCGAAAACGTGGTCCCCGTGTGTTTTAGACGCGAAAAACGCGTATGACACTTGATTCCCACGAATCCGTTGAGAAATGGCCGAGATACGCCGTGTTAAACTTCCGGACGATGAAATCTTGCTAGTTCTCACGATTTGCAAGCGAAACGCACGATGCACCGCGTTTCGTTCAATTCGTTCAAGAACTCTCGTATCTCGGACATCCGGGAGTGTTTCGCGTCGAATACGTGGTCCCCGTCTGTTTTAGACGCTAAAAACGCGTATGACACTTGATTCGCACGAATCCGTTGAGAAATGTCCGAGATACGCCGTGTTACACTCCCGGACGTTGAATTCGTTCAATTCGTTCAAGAACTCTCGTATCTCGGACATCCGCGAGTGTTTCGCGTCGAAAACGTGGTTCCCGTCTGTTTTAGACGCTAAAAACGCGTAGACACTTGATTCGCACGAATCCGTTGAGAAATGGCCGAGATACGCCGTGTTACACTTCCGGACTATGAAATCTTGCTAGTTCTCACGTTTTGCAAGCGAATCACACGATGCACCGCGTTTCGTTCTATTCGTTCAGGAACTCTCGTATCTCGGACATCCGCGAGTGTTTCGCGTCGAAAACGTGGTCCCCGTCTGTTTTAGACGCGAAAAACGCGTATGACACTTGATTCGCACGAATCCGTTGAGAAATGGCCGAGATATGCCGTGTTACACGTCCGGACGATGAAATCTTGCTAGTTCTCACGTTTTGCAAGCGAAACACACGATGCACCGCGTTTCGTTCAATTCGTTCAAGAACTCTCGTATCTCGGACATCCGCGAGTGTTTCGCGTCGAAAACGTGGTCCCCGTCTATTTTAGACGCTAAAAACGCGTATGACACTTGATTCGCACGAATCCGTTGAGAAATGGCCGTGATACGCCGTGTTACACTTCCGGACGATCAAATCTTGCTAGTTCTCACGTTTTGCAAGCGGAACGCACGATGCACGGCGTTTCGTTCAATTCGTTCAAGAACTCTCGTATCTCGGACATCCGCGAGTGTTTCGCGTCGAAAAGGTGGTCCCCGTCTGTTTTAGACGGTAAAAACGCGTATGACACTTGATTCGCACGAATCCGTTGAGAAATGGCCGAGATACGCCTTGTTACACTTCCGGACGATGAATTCGTTCAATTCGTTCAAGAACTCTCTAATCTCGGACATCCGCGAGTGTTTCGCGTCGAAAACGTGGTCCCCGTCTATTTTAGACGCTAAAAACGCGTATGACACTTGATTCGCACGAATCCGTTGAGAAATGGCCGAGATACGCCGTGTTACACTTCCGGACGATGAAATCTTGCTAGTTCTCACGATTTGCAAGCGAAACGCACGATGCACCGCGTTTCGTTCAATTCGTTCAAGAACTCTCGTATCTCGGACATCCGCGAGTGTTTCGCGTCGAAAACGTGGTCCCCGTCTGTTTTAGACGCGAAAAACGCGTATGACACTTGATTCCCACGAATCGGTTGAGAAATGGCCGAGATACGCCGTGTTACACTTCCGGACGATGAAATCTTGCTAGTTCTCACTTTTTGCAAGCGAAACACACGATGCACCGCGTTTCGTTCAATTCGTTCAAGAACTCTCGTATGTCGGACATCCGCGAGTGCTTCGCGTCGAAAACGTGGTCCCCGTGCGTTTTAGACGCTAAAAACGCGTATGACACTTGATTCTCACGAATCCGTTGAGAAATGGCCGAGATACGCCGTGTTACACTTCCGGACGATGAAATCTTGCTAGTTCTCACGTTTTGCAAGCGAAACACACGATGCACCGCGTTTCGTTCAATTCGTTCAAGAACTCTCGTATCTCGGACATCCGCGAGTGTTTCGCGTCGAAAACGTGGTCCCCGTGCGTTTTAGACGCTAAAAACGCGTATGACACTTGATTCACACGAATCCGTTGAGAAATGGCCGAGATACGCCGTGTTACACTTCCGGACGATGAAATCTTGCTAGTTCTTACGTTTTGCAAGCGAAACACACGATGCACCGGGTTTCGTTCAATTCGTTCAAGAACTCTCGTATCTCGGACATCCGCGAGTGTTTCGCGTCGAAAACGTGGTCCCCGTGCGTTTTAGACGCTAAAAACGCGTATGACACTTGATTCGCACGAATCCGTTGAGAAATGGCCGAGATACGCCGTGTTACCCTCCCGGACGATGAAATCTTGCAAGTTCTCACGTTTTGCAAGCGAAACAAACGATGCATCGCGTTTCGTTCAATTCGTTCCAGAATTCTCGGATCTCGGACATCCGTGAGTGTTTCGCGTCGAAAAAGTGGTCCCCGTCTGCTTCAGACGCTAAAAACGCGTATGACACTTGATTCGCACGAATCCGTTGAGAAATGGCCGAGATACGCCGTGTTACACTTCCGGACGATGAAATCTTGCTGTTCTCACGTTTTGCAAGCGAAACGCACGATGCACCGCGTTTCGTTCAATTCGTACAAGAACTCTCGTATCTCGGACATCCGCGAGTGTTTCGCGTCGAAAACGTGGTCCCGGTCTGTTTTAGACGCTAAACACGCGTATGACACTTGATTCGCACGAATCCGTTGAGAAATGGCCGTGATACGCCGTGTTACACTTCCGGACGGTGAATTCGTTCAATTCGTTCAAGAACTCTCGTATCTCGGACATCCGCGAGTGTTTCGCATTGAAAATGTGGTCCCCGTGCGTTTTAGACGCTAAAAACGCGTATGACACTTGATTCGCACGAATCCGTTGAGAAATGGCCGAGATACGCCGTGTTACACTTCCGGACGATGAATTCGTTCAATTCGTTCAAGAACTCTCGTATGTCGGATATCCGCCAGTGTTTCGCGTCGAAAACGTGGTCCCCGTCTATTTTAGACGCTAAAAACGCGTATGACACTTGATTCGCACGAATCCGTTGAGAAATGGCCGTGATACGCCGTGTTACACTTCCGGACGATCAAATCTTGCTAGTTCTCACGTTTTGCAAGCGAAACGCACGATGCACGGCGTTTCGTTCAATTCGTTCAAGAACTCTCGTATCTCGGACATCCGCGAGTGTTTCGCGTCGAAAACGTGGTCCCCGTCTGTTTTAGACGCTAAAAACGCGTATGACACTTGATTCGCACGAATCCGTTGAGAAATGGCCGAGATACGCCGTGTTATACTCCCGGACGTTGAATCCGTTCAATTCGTTCAAGAACTCTCGTATCTCGGACATCCGCGAGTGTTTCGCGTCGAAAACGTCGTCCCCGTCTGTTTTAGACGCTGAAAACGTGTATGAAACTTGATTCGCACGAATCCGTTGAGAAATGGCAGAGATACGCCGTGTTACACTCCCGGACGATGAATTCGTTCAATTCGTTGACGAACTCTCGTATCTCGGATATCCGCGAGTGTTTCGCGTCGAAAACGTGATCCCCGTCTGTTTTAGACGCTAAAAACGCGTATGACACTTGTTTCGCACGAATCCGTTGAGAAATGGCCGAAAACGCCATGTTACACTTCCGGACGATGAAATCTTGCTAGATATCACGTATTGCAAGCGAAACGCACGATGCGCCGCGTTTCGTTCAATTCGTTCAAAGAACTCTCGTATCTCGGACACCCGCGAGTGTTTCGCGGCGAAAACGTGGTTTCCGTCTGTTTTATACGCTAAAAACGCGTATGACACTTGATTCGGACGAATCCGTTGAGAAATGGCCGAGATACGCCGTGTTACACTTCCGGACGATGAATACGTTCAATTCGTTCAAGAACTCTCGTATCTCGGACATCCGCGAGTGTTTCGCGTCGAAAACGTGGTCCGCGTCTGTTATAGACGCTGAAAACGTGTATGAAACTTGAATGGCACGAATCCGTTGAGAAATGGCCGAGATACGCCGTGTTACACTTCCGGACGATGAAATCTTGCTAGTTCTCACGTTTTGCAAGCGAAACGCACGATGCACCGCGTTTCGTTCAATTCGTTCAAGAACTCTGGTATCTCGGACATCCGCGAGTGTTTCGCGTCGAAAACGTGGTCCCCGTCTGTTTTAGATGCTACAAACGCGTATGACACTTGATTCGCACGAATCCGTTGAGAAATGGTCGAGATACGCCGTGTTACACTTCCGGACGATCAAAAGTTGCTAGTTCTCACGTTTTGCAAGCGAAACGCACGATGCACGGCGTTTCGTTCAATTCGTTCAAGAACTCTCGTATCTCGGACATCCGCGAGTGTTTCGCGTCGAAAAGGTGGTCCCCGTCTGTTTTATACGGTAAAAACGCGTATGACACTTGATTCGCACGAATCCGTTGAGAAATGGCCGAGATACGCCGTGTTACACTTCCGGACGATGAATTCGTTCAATTCGTTCAAGAACTCTCGTATCTCGGATATCCGCTAGTGTTTCGCGTCGAAAACGTGGTCCCCGTCTATTTTAGACGCTAAAAACGCGTATGACACTTGATTCGCACGAATCCGTTGAGAAATGGCCGAGATAAGCCGTGTTACACTTCCGGACGATGAAATCTTGCTAGTTCTCACGATTTGCAAGCGAAACGCACGATGCACCGCGTTTCGTTCAATTCGTTCAAGAACTCTCGTATCTCGGACATCCGCGAGTGTTTCGCGTCGAAAACGTGGTCCCCGTCTGTTTTAGACGCTAAAAACGCGTATGACACTTGATTCGCACGAATCCGTTGAGAAATGGCCGAGATACGCCGTGTTACACTTCCGGACGATGAGTTCGTTCAATTCGTTCAAGAACTCTCGTATCTCGGATATCCGCGTGTGTTTCGCGTCGAAAACGTGGTCCCCGTCTGTTTTAGACGCGAAAAACGCGTATGACACTTGATTCCCACGAATCGGTTGAGAAATGGCCGAGATACGCCGTGTTACACTTCCGGACGATGAAATCTTGCTAGTTCTCACGTTTTGCAAGCGAAACACACGATGCACCGCGTTTCGTTCAATTCGTTCAAGAACTCTCGTATCTCGGACATCCGCGAGTGTTTCGCGACGAAAACGTGGTCCCCGTCTGTTTCAGACGCTAAAAACGCGTATGACACTTGATTCGCACGAATCCGTTGAGAAATGGCCAAGATACGCCGTGTTACACTTCCGGATGATGAATTCGTTCAATTCGTTCAAGAACTCTCGTATCTCGGACATCCGCTAGTGTTTCGCGTCGAAAACGTGGTCCCCGTCTATTTTAGACGCTAAAAACGCGTATGACACTTGATTCGCACGAATCCGTTGAGAAATGGCCGAGATACGCCGTGTTACACTTCCGGACGATGAAATCTTGCTAGTTCTCACGATTTGCAAGCGAAACGCACGATGCACCGCGTTTCGTTCAATTCGTTCAAGAACTCTCGTATCTCGGACATCCGCGAGTGTTTCGCGTCGAAAACGTGGTCCCCGTCTGTTTTAGACGCTAAAAACGCGTATGACACTTGATTTGCACGAATCCGTTGAGAAATGGCCGAGATACGCCGTGTTACACTTCCGGACGATGAATTCGTTCAATTGGTTTAAGAACTCTCGTATCTCGGACATCCGCGAGTGTTTCGCGTCGAAAACGTGGTCCCCGTCTGTTTTAGACGCGAAAAACGCGTCTGACACTTGATTCGCACGAATCCGTTGAGAAATGGCCGAGATATGCCGTGTTACACGTCCGGACGATGAAATCTTGCTAGTTCTCACGTTTTGCAAGCGAAACACACGATGCACCGCGTTTCGTTCAATTCGTTCAAGAACTCTCGTATCTCGGACATCCGCGAATGTTTCGCGTCGAAAACGTGGTCCCCGTCTGTTTTAGACGGTAAAAACGCGTATGACACTTGATTCGCACGAATCCGTTGAGAAATGGCCGAGATACGCCGTGTTGCACTTCCGGACGATGAATTCGTTCAATTCGTTCAAGAACTCTCGTATCTCGGATATCCGCTAGTGTTTCGCGTCGAAAACGTGGTCCCCGTCTATTTTAGACGCTAAAAACGCGTATGACACTTGATTCGCACGAATCCGTTGAGAAATGGCCGAGATACGCCGTGTTACACTTCCGGACGATGAAATCTTGCTAGTTCTCACGATTTGCAAGCGAAACGCACGATGCACCGCGTTTCGTTCAATTCGTTCAAGAACTCTCGTATCTCGGACATCCGGGAGTGTTTCGCGTCGAAAACGTGGTCCCCGTCTGTTTTAGACGCTAAAAACGCGTATGACACTTGATTCGCACGAATCCGTTGAGAAATGGCCGAGATACGCCGTGTTACACTTCCGGACGATGAGTTCGTTCAATTCGTTCAAGAACTCTCGTATCTCGGATATCCGCGTGTGTTTCGCGTCGAAAACGTGGTCCCCGTCTGTTTTAGACGCGAAAAACGCGTATGACACTTGATTCCCACGAATCGGTTGAGAAATGGCCGAGATACGCCGTGTTACACTTCCGGACGATGAAATCTTGCTAGTTCTCACGTTTTGCAAGCGAAACACACGATGCACCGCGTTTCGTTCAATTCGTTCAAGAACTCTCGTATCTCGGACATCCGCGAGTGCTTCGCGTCGAAAACGTGGTCCCCGTGCGTTTTAGACGCTAAAAACGCGTATGACACTTGATTCTCACGAATCCGTTGAGAAATGGCCGAGATACGCCGTGTTACACTTCCGGACGATGAAATCTTGCTAGTTCTCACGTTTTGCAAGCGAAACGCACGATGCACCGCGTTTCGTTCAATTCGTTCAAGAACTCTGGTATCTCGGACATCCGCGAGTGTTTCGCGTCGAAAACGTGGTCCCCGTCTGTTTTAGATGCTACAAACGCGTATGACACTTGATTCGCACGAATCCGTTGAGAAATGGTCGAGATACGCCGTGTTACACTTCCGGACGATGAATTCGTTCAATTCGTTTAAGAACTCTCGTATCTCGGACATCCGCGAGTGTTTCGCGTCGAAAACGTGGTCCCCGTCTGTTTTAGACGCGAAAAACGCGTATGACACTTGATTCGCACGAATCCGTTGAGAAATGGCCGAGATATGCCGTGTTACACGTCCGGACGATGAAATCTTGCTAGTTCTCACGTTTTGCAAGCGAAACACACGATGCACCGCGTTTCGTTCAATTCGTTCAAGAACTCTCGTATCTCGGACATCCGCGAGTGCTTCGCGTCGAAAACGTGGTCCCCGTGCGTTTTAGACGCTAAAAACGCGTATGACACTTGATTCTCACGAATCCGTTGAGAAATGGCCGAGATACGCCGTGTTACACTTCCGGACGATGAAATCTTGCTAGTTCTCACGTTTTGCAAGCGAAACACACGATGCACCGCGTTTCGTTCAATTCGTTCAAGAACTCTCGTATCTCGGACATCCGCGAGTGTTTCGCGTCGAAAACGTGGTCCCCGTGCGTTTTAGACGCTAAAAACGCGGATGACACTTGATTCGAACGAATCTGTTGAGTAATGGTCGAGATACGCCGTGTTACACTTCCGGACGATGAATTCGTTCAAGAACTCTCGTATCTCGGGCATCCGCGTGTGTTTCGCGTCGAAAACGTGGTCCCCGTGCGTTTTAGACGCTAAAAACGCGTATGACACTTGATTCTCACGAATCCGTTGAGAAATGGCTGAGATACGCCGTGTTACACTTCCGGACGATGAAATCTTGCTAGTTCTCACGTTTTGCAAGCGAAACACACGATGCGCCGCGTTTCGTTCAATTCGTTCAAAGAACTCTCGTATCTCGGACACCCGCGAGTGTTTCGCGGCGAAAACGTGGTTTCCGTCTGTTTTATATGCTAAAAACGCGTATGACACTTGATTCGGACGAATCCGTTGACAAATGGCCGAGATACGCCGTGTTACACTTCCGGACGATGAATACGTTCAATTCGTTCAAGAACTCTCGTATCTCGGACATCCGCGAGTGTTTCGCGTCGAAAACGTGGTCCGCGTCTGTTATAGACGCTGAAAACGTGTATGAAACTTGAATGGCACGAATCCGTTGAGAAATGGCCGAGATACGCCGTGTTACACTTCCGGACGATGAAATCTTGCTAGTTCTCACGTTTTGCAAGCGAAACGCACGATGCACCGCGTTTCGTTCAATTCGTTCAAGAACTCTGGTATCTCGGACATCCGCGAGTGTTTCGCGTCGAAAACGTGGTCCCCGTCTGTTTTAGATGCTACAAACGCGTATGACACTTGATTCGCACGAATCCGTTGAGAAATGGTCGAGATACGCCGTGTTACACTTCCGGACGATGAATTCGTTCAATTCGTTTAAGAACTCTCGTATCTCGGACATCCGCGAGTGTTTCGCGTCGAAAACGTGGTCCCCGTCTGTTTTAGACGCGAAAAACGCGTATGACACTTGATTCGCACGAATCCGTTGAGAAATGGCCGAGATATGCCGTGTTACACGTCCGGACGATGAAATCTTGCTAGTTCTCACGTTTTGCAAGCGAAACACACGATGCACCGCGTTTCGTTCAATTCGTTCAAGAACTCTCGTATCTCGGACATCCGCGAGTGTTTCGCGTCGAAAACGTGGTCCCCGTCTATTTTAGACGCTAAAAACGCGTATGACACTTGATTCGCACGAATCCGTTGAGAAATGGCCGTGATACGCCGTGTTACACTTCCGGACGATCAAATCTTGCTAGTTCTCACGTTTTGCAAGCGAAACGCACGATGCACGGCGTTTCGTTCAATTCGTTCAAGAACTCTCGTATCTCGGACATCCGCGAGTGTTTCGCGTCGAAAAGGTGGTCCCCGTCTGTTTTAGACGGTAAAAACGCGTATGACACTTGATTCGCACGAATCCGTTGAGAAATGGCCGAGATACGCCGTGTTACACTTCCGGACGATGAATTCGTTCAATTCGTTCAAGAACTCTCGTATCTCGGATATCCGCTAGTGTTTCGCGTCGAAAACGTGGTCCCCGTCTATTTTAGACGCTAAAAACGCGTATGACACTTGATTCGCACGAATCCGCTGAGAAATGGCCGAGATACGCCGTGTTACACTTCCGGACGATGAAATCTTGCTAGTTCTCACCATTTGCAAGCAAAACGCACGATGCACCGCGTTTCGTTCAATTCGGTCAAGAACTCTCGTATCTCGGACATCCGCGAGTGTTTCTAGTCGAAAACGTGGTCCCCGTCTGTTTTAGACGCTAAAAACGCGTATGACACTTGATTCGCACGAATCCGTTGAGAAATGGCCGAGATACGCCGTGTTACACTTCCGGACGATGAGTTCGTTCAATTCGTTCAAGAACTCTCGTATCTCGGATATCCGCGTGTGTTTCGCGTCGAAAACGTGGTCCCCGTCTGTTTTAGACGCGAAAAACGCGTATGACACTTGATTCCCACGAATCGGTTGAGAAATGGCCGAGATACGCCGTGTTACACTTCCGGACGATGAAATCTTGCTAGTTCTCACGTTTTGCAAGCGAAACACACGATGC
Organism: Priocnemis perturbator; assembly: GCA_963942575.1. Classification (NCBI taxonomy): domain Eukaryota; kingdom Metazoa; phylum Arthropoda; class Insecta; order Hymenoptera; family Pompilidae; genus Priocnemis; species Priocnemis perturbator. The sequence continues at coordinate 97,457 of CAWWDK010000038.1, forward strand.
ACCGAGTTTCGTTCAATTCGTTCAAGAACTCTCGTATCTCGGACATCCGCGAGTGCTTCGCGTCGAAAACGTGGTCCCCGTGCGTTTTAGACGCTAAAAACGCGTATGACACTTGATTCTCACGAATCCGTTGTTGTTCGCGATGGAACGAGTAAGCTAGTTCAAGTGGAATAGGGATAGCCGCGGGAGCGTGTGTGGGTGTAACTTCGATATTTAGAGGCGTCACAGAATTTATTATTTATCACAGCCGCGAACTTATTGTTGAACTGACTTCGTCAAATCACTCGTTACAAGACTGTGGTGCGTTGAGCACGTGGTGCGCCGTACGTCGTGTTCCCTAGTATTAACTGCTCTCAGAAAGCGGGGCCACGACTAGCTTTCGCAAGCGACGAATCGCAGTCGTGGGTGACGGGAAAAAGGATAAATCCTCTGACCGTGAGAAGGACTCGCACGGGAAGACCGTTGCGGTCCGTGGAAAGGAAGGAATCCGAATGGTCGCCTAGTGCGCACGATGGGATTCGTCGCAGCAACCCAGAAGGAGAGTTTGCCGGAGAAGGAAAGCTTCGGTTCAGTAATGGAACTCGAAGGAAGGCTTCGGTTCAGTAATGGAACTCGAAGGGAACACAACGTATAATAGAGGTGGAATAACGCAGATTCTCACCTTGAGAAACCAAGATGGCTACTCTCTCGAAAGGGCCACGACGCACGACGGCACACACGTGTTGATCTCTCAACGGACGGAAGAAGACGACGCAGGAAGAAGGAAGCGGGACATGCCCCCGCTGATCCTTCATTAGTCACGCACGTAAACGGCGGATGGCGTTACTGATAGTCCGCAACGCCAATCAGCGGAAAGTCGCAACATACGCTACACGCCACAGTCCTATTGTATACGCGCGTGGTAACGCAAATTAGCCTTAAAACTAAACTATATAAAAGTAGGCCGCTGCCTATACGCAAACGGCTCCCGCTACGCGCAAGTAGCGAGGCAAACGCGCCAACGACTTTAAATCCCCAACATTACCGCCCGCCTTCAACTATGTTGAATCTAGACGACTCCCAATACGGGACAAAAAAAAGGTTTATCTGCTGAGGCTGACTAGAAATCGTCGTTGGAGCGTTATTAAATTAAGATATGGCACAGGCCCGCCGCATTCAGTCATGGTACAACCCAAAAGAAAAGTATCGCAGGTTTTGTACAACAAAAATAAAGCTCGAGTTACCGTTCAGCCATGGAAAGCGGTAACGCACAAAGTTGTGTTACTGGACGAGTAAATTCGGAATGGGCCGTGCGTACACGCACTACACGAACCAGTCCGTCGCTGCCAGGGAAACATTCTGTTACCCGGCCTAAGTTCCATTTCGCAGGGGGGAGGTTAGAGTTACGTATTAAAACTAAGTTGCCTACGCATAGATTGGGCTTTGTTTCGCGCCACTTCGCACGCTGTTGCAAGGAGTTCAAGTAATCGGCTGACCACACGCGCCAGAACGATTCCTGAATTTTCTGTACAGTTTGCCACCGCGACAAGCGATTCTCGGATACGTCTAATACGGTGGGATTAGGCACAACGCGCAGATGATTCCCGGTAAGGAAGTGCCCGGGGGTTAACGCTTCTAGAGTCTCAATGTCGTCGAATAGTGGACCGAGCGGACGAGAGTTGAGAATACACTCGATGTTGCACAAAACCGTGGAGAACTCCTCGTATGTGGGACAGAAATTCCCCATGATGCGTTTGAGATGGAACTTGACGCTCTTCACCCCCGCCTCCCACACCCCACCGAAATGAGGTGCGGCAGGGGGGATGAAGTGCCAATCCACTCCGTCAGTCGCAAAATGAGCCTGTAGATCTCGATCTCGGAGAATGTTTTTCAGGCGTTTACGCAACTCGCGATCGGCTCCCACGAAATTAGTACCATTGTCGCTGTACATAATCGACGGCATCCCTCTTCGCGCGGTGAATCTATGAAATGCGGCCAGAAAACCTTCGGTTGAGTAATCGTTTGCGACCTCAAGGTGAATCGCGCGTACGGAGAGACATATAAACAGAACGCAATACGCCTTATGCGTTTTAATACCCCTGCCCTTAGAGGACCTGATCAGAAAAGGACCCGCATAATCCACTCCAGTGTGAGTGAACGGCTTGGATTTGGTTACACGGGGCGTAGACAACTCCCCCATACGCTGACTTAAACACTGCGCCTTTTGACGTACGCACGTTACGCACTTATAAATAACGGATTTAAGCATGGAGCGAGAATTAGCGATCCAATATTTTTGGCGCAAGAAATGTAAAGAGACACGCAACCCCCCATGAAGAGTGCATAAGTGGGCTTGCAGGCAGATTAAGTCGGAAATTCGGCACCTCGGCAGTAACACCGGGTGTTTCGCGTCTACAGAAAGGCGGGACTTAGACATTCGTCCGCCTACTCGGACGATACCCTCGTCATCCATAAACGGACACAGGTTTCTGAATTTGATAAGAGTCGCCGGGATACGGGACTGCTCGCTCCATGGGAAAATAGTGCCAAAATGTTTACGTTGCATCGCTTTGCACCAAAATAAACGGGCTGCATCGATTTCGGATGCAACTAGAAAAGAATTCGCATGCTTACAACTACGCTTAAGTCTAGCTACGAATCTAAAGACGTACGCCGTAACGCGTAACAGCCTCGGCCACGACGAAAACCGCTCGGAAAGATCCCAGTCCGACGCGTCGCGAACGGACGTAGCTGTCTGAGCACAGACAGTGTTGCGAAGCTCCGGGGGATTCTCATCCACGGGCTCCGAATTTACCGAGGGCCACGAGGCCGAAGTTTCTAATAGCCACTTGGGGCCGGACCACCATAATGGGTGTGAAAGTAATTCATCGGCAGTAATGCCGCGCGACGCACAATCCGCGGGATTTTCGAGAGAAGGAACATGACTCCAATGTTCACTGGGAAAGGATTGTTGTATTCTAGCCACACGGTGCGCGACAAACGTTTTCCAGCGCGCAGCCGGCGACCTTAACCAAGACAGCACCACGGAGGAGTCCGACCAACAGAAGGTTGGAACGGACTCGAGTTTCATCGCGTCCTTTACAAATTCTAAGGCTCGCGTGAGTAACACAGCAGCGCTAAGTTCGAGTCTGGGTATACTCAATAATTTCAACGGAGCGACCTTAGTCTTGGCGTAAAGAAGCGTTACTTTGACACTACCTGCATCCGTCTCTACACGGAGATATACTACTGCCGCGTAGGCCGCGTTGGACGCATCTGCGAACCCGTGAAGTGAAATGCGGGAAGACGCGCCTGTCTGGTGACTCCATCGCGGGATTATCAAGCGATTGAGAAGAGCAAGTTGTGTTTGAAACGCGACCAGAGAGTAGGATAGCCTGGCCGGCAAGGGATCGTCCCATCCTACTTTAAGCAGCCACAGTTGTTGCATCAGAATCTTCGCGCCGATGATAAAGGGAGACACCCACCCAAGGGGGTCGAAAATACGTGAAATCAAAGATAAAAATGTGCGTTTGGTTAATGACTCGGTCGGTGGCTGAATATTAAACGAAAATGCGTCAGAAGTGGGATTCCAAGAGATTCCCAAGACTTTAATTTGTACGTCCTCCCCTAACGATTTAGTGGGAGTGACGCTCAAGTCCTCTACCGGAAGGTCCGAGGTGAGATGCGGATTATTCGATGCCCATTTGTAGGGCCTAAAACCGCCCGCCGTAAGCAACGCCTTTATCTGATCGCGAGTCTGTTTCAAGAGCGAAATATCCTCGCCCCCGAACATAAGGTCGTCAACATATATTTGTTGATCGAGAATAGGAGAGGCTAGGGGGTAACGCATCCCCTCGTCCTGAACTAATTGCTTAATAGCACGGTTCGCCAAAAACGGAGCGCACGCAGTACCGTACGTAACGGTTGTCAATCGGAACTCCTGTACTTCCTCGTCGGGTCGGGCACGCCAGAAAATGCGTTGAAAATCGGCACTCGCCGAGTCTACAAGGATCTGCCGGAACATTTTCTCGATGTCCGCAGTATACACGTATTGGTAAGAACGCCAACGCAAAATAATAGAAAACAAATCGCCTTGCAATTTCGGCCCGGTAAACAAAAAATCATTTAAGGAAGTTCCGTTGGAAGAAGCACAGGAAGCGTTAAAAACGACGCGAACCTTAGTGGTGCTACTAGAGGCCTTCACCACGGGATGGTGAGGCAAATAAACGGATGACGAATCAACGCGTTCGTCAGGAGACACTCGTGCCATGTGGCCGAGCCGCTCATACTCGGAAAGAAAAGATTCATACTCCAGGCGCAAGTCGGGCTTCCCTGTGAGTCTACGTTCAGTCGCGAGAAAGATACGTCTTGCAGTACGCGCAGTATCCCCTATTGGTAGTGGTGGCGGCACCTTAAAGGGCAGGCTCACCATATAACGTCCATCGGACGTACGCGAGTGCGTTTCTTTAAAATGCTTCTCGCACTTCCTCTCCTCCTCGGTAACTAGGCCGGTCACGGGGGTTTCCTCGACTTCCCAGAATCTCCGCATCGTCTCCTGAAGAGATACGGGGCAATCAGTCGAAACAAAATGGCAAGCCATTGTTGCCCCGCTCTCCCCCGAAGGATGCACCATTCTACCGGAAATAATCCACCCGAACGAAGTTCGTTGCGCACTGGGACCGCCCGGAGGACCGATGATGAGACCATCGCGTAGGAAACGCCCATAGAAATCCGCACCGATAATCATTTCGATTGGCGCGTTAACGAAAGGGCTGGGGTCTGCCAGCGATAACCCGGCTAAATATGATAAGTCCGTATCCACGTGGACCGGAGGAGGAATATAAGATGATAGTTTCGGAAGTACGAGAGCAGAAATGACCTCACCCGCAGTGACTTTGGAGAGAGGCTGTACACATAGAGTCGCGGCCTGCCGCGCAGAACCGATAGCCGAAGCTCCGATGCCATTAACATGTACTAAAACTGAATTCAATGCGGGTTTTACCGCCTGAACTAACGCCTGCGTTACGAACGATGACTGGGATCCTTGGTCCAACAAGGCTCTCACTTTAGAGGTACGACCATTGGAACCCGTCACCAATACTACTGCAGTAGGAAGTATTGTCCCACACACACGTGCACAAGCTAAATTATTTGAAGACGGACTCGAAGGCTCAATTGGCGGAGAAACAACGATAGATGGCGCAGCTACCGATTCCGAACCGCCATTTGCAGGTGCTCTATTTTCGTTCAAGTGTAACAACGTATGGTGTGTCATTTGACACCGGCGACAACGAAATTTGCTATGGCAGTTACGTTGCGAGTGATTCGGAGCGAAACAATTAAGACAGCGATTCATTCGCCTTACGAGTGCAATACGCTGTTGTACGGAGAGCGACAAGAAATCGTTGCATTGATGCGCGGGGTGAGAAGCTTTACAACAAAAGCACGTTATGGCCGAGGCTGTTGGCGCAGGGTTATTTAACCTAACAGGCCCGCTGGCCCGCTCCGATGAGACCTGATGAGAGCGCACGATTTCCGCTTTACGTTGAGACGCACGACGGCTATGGTCAAAGGAAGTACTAGGCTCAACAGTTTCTAGGGCGCTGACACGTTTCCTAAGAAATTCTTCCAATTGCGCGAATGTAGGCATGACCTGGGCGTCCTCAAGGGATAATTCCCAATCGCGCCGAGTTACTTTATCTAACTTCGAGACAAGAATGAAAATATAAAGGTCTTCCCACTGATCCACGGGACGAGACAAATTAAGCAACGCAGCCCGTACTTCCCGGCCTACATCTAGAAGAGACTTAAGATCTCGCACTCCGGTCGCAGACAATTTTGGCACATCGACAAATTTCTGAAAGTAGGTGTATACAATAGCCCGTGTCCTCTCAAAATTCGCAGTCAGGATCTCCCAAGCCGAACTAAAATTAGAATCGGAGACCGGAATATTTTCAATTAGGCGCGCAGCCTCACCATAAAGACTCGATTTCAAATAATGCAACCGTTGGCAATCATTTAATTCAGCTCTAGCGATGACTAAAGTTTTAAAGAGCGTACTAAAACTAATCCACGCAGTAATGTCCCCGTTAAATTTAGGTAACGCTATGGTAGGCAAAACAATGTTAGCTGTTTTAGCCTCCACTATACCGGACGCAGCCGGTTCTTTACTACCACCACTAACAGTTGGTGGGCTCAGTGATTCTAAGTGTTCGCAAAGAGTATCACTGGCTTCATTCATCGTATCGGTAATGGTCTGAAAAACCTTGTTCAAGAAGTAGCTGTGGGTCTTCTTGAAGGTGTCGTCAGCCAAAGCGAGGATCTCCTGGTGTCTCCGTCGTCCTTCTTCCCAGTAACTCTGCAGATTATCCAAACGCCTGTTGATAGCAGTCCTTGTCCGCTTCACCTTGGCGAGCTTGATAAAGCTAGTGAGGCAGTATGCTATCTGCTCCTCAGTTTCCAGCTGGGCTACCACCAACTCCTCGAGCTTAGTCATCTCAATGGAGTAGGGCTTACAAGCAATGTTCAAAATTCGCTACCTCTCTAAAGGCAAAGAAAAGGCACGACAGTACACCAGTATGCAAGCGAAATCAAAGGAAATGACGCAAGCAACAAAACCGTAGTTTGAAGGTTTTAGGTTAGGACTCAAAGAGAGGTTATGTTCCTTCCCTGTTTACGTGGCAGCGCTGTAATGGCGCTGAGGCGGTGACGTCACGGCGTCACAGCGAAATGGCGGCGTCCGGGAGCAGCACGTGGTGAGGGACCCTCCTGAAGTTCTGTCTCGTACAGTGGCGGAGATATCCCCTTTCACCTTCTCCAGGCGCCGTCAGAGTATGCAGGAATCTTCCAGATGTGCCTCCGCGAGTACGTACTGGTACTTATTACACTACACCACACTCTCGACTATCCGGCTCGAAGGACCAGAATGTTCGCGATGGAACGAGTAAGCTAGTTCAAGTGGAATAGGGATAGCCGCGGGAGCGTGTGTGGGTGTAACTTCGATATTTAGAGGCGTCACAGAATTTATTATTTATCACAGCCGCGAACTTATTGTTGAACTGACTTCGTCAAATCACTCGTTACAAGACTGTGGTGCGTTGAGCACGTGGTGCGCCGTACGTCGTGTTCCCTAGTATTAACTGCTCTCAGAAAGCGGGGCCACGACTAGCTTTCGCAAGCGACGAATCGCAGTCGTGGGTGACGGGAAAAAGGATAAATCCTCTGACCGTGAGAAGGACTCGCACGGGAAGACCGTTGCGGTCCGTGGAAAGGAAGGAATCCGAATGGTCGCCTAGTGCGCACGATGGGATTCGTCGCAGCAACCCAGAAGGAGAGTTTGCCGGAGAAGGAAAGCTTCGGTTCAGTAATGGAACTCGAAGGAAGGCTTCGGTTCAGTAATGGAACTCGAAGGGAACACAACGTATAATAGAGGTGGAATAACGCAGATTCTCACCTTGAGAAACCAAGATGGCTACTCTCTCGAAAGGGCCACGACACACGACGGCACACACGTGTTGATCTCTCAACGGACGGAAGAAGACGACGCAGGAAGAAGGAAGCGGGACATGCCCCCGCTGATCCTTCATTAGTCACGCACGTAAACGGCGGATGGCGTTACTGATAGTCCGCAACGCCAATCAGCGGAAAGTCGCAACATACGCTACACGCCACAGTCCTATTGTATACGCGCGTGGTAACGCAAATTAGCCTTAAAACTAAACTATATAAAAGTAGGCCGCTGCCTATACGCAAACGGCTCCCGCTACGCGCAAGTAGCGAGGCAAACGCGCCAACGACTTTAAATCCCCAACAGTTGTGAAATGGCCGAGATACGCCGTGTTACACTTCCGGACGATGAAATCTTGCTAGTTCTTACGTTTTGCAAGCGAAACACACGATGCACCGGGTTTCGTTCAATTCGTTCAAGAACTCTCGTATCTCGGACATCCGCGAGTGTTTCGCGTCGAAAACGTGGTCCCCGTGCGTTTTAGACGCTAAAAACGCGTATGTCACTTGATTCGCACGAATCCGTTGAGAAATGGCCGAGATACGCCGTGTTACACTCCCGGACGATGAAATCTTGCAAGTTCTCACGTTTTGCAAGCGAAACAAACGATGCATCGCGTTTCGTTTAATTCGTTCCAGAATTCTCGGATCTCGGACATCCGTGAGTGTTTCGCGTCGAAAAAGTGGTCCCCGTCTGCTTCAGACGCTAAAAACGCGTATGACACTTGATTCGCACGAATCCGTTGAGAAATGGCCGAGATACGCCGTGTTACACTTCCGGACGATGAAATCTTGATGTTCTCACGTTTTGCAAGCGAAACGCACGATGCACCGCGTTTCGTTCAATTCGTACAAGAACTCTCGTATCTCGGACATCCGCGAGTATTTCGCGTCGAAAACGTGGTCCCGGTCTGTTTTAGACGCTAAACACGCGTATGACACTTGATTCGCACGAATCCGTTGAGAAATGGCCGTGATACGCCGTGTTACACTTCCGGACGGTGAATTCGTTCAATTCGTTCAAGAACTCTCGTATCTCGGACATCCGCGAGTGTTTCGCATTGAAAATGTGGTCCCCGTGCGTTTTAGACGCTAAAAACGCGTATGACACTTGATTTGCACGAATCCGTTGAGAAATGGCCGAGATACGCCGTGTTACACTTCCGGACGATGAATTCGTTCAATTCGTTCAAGAACTCTCGTATCTCGGATATCCGCCAGTGTTTCGCGTCGAAAACGTGGACCCCGTCTATTTTAGACGCTAAAAACGCGTATGACACTTGATTCGCACGAATCCGTTGAGAAATGGCCGTGATACGCCGTGTTACACTTCCGGACGATCAAATCTTGCTAGTTCTCACGTTTTGCAAGCGAAACGCACGATGCACGGCGTTTCGTTCAATTCGTTCAAGAACTCTCGTATCTCGGACATCCGCGAGTGTTTCGCGTCGAAAACGTGGTCCCCGTCTGTTTTAGACGCTAAAAACGCGTATGACACTTGATTCGCACGAATCCGTTGAGAAATGGCCGAGATACGCCGTGTTATACTCCCGGACGTTGAATTCGTTCAATTCGTTAAAGAACTCTCGTATCTCGGGCATCCGCGAGTGTTTCGCGTCGAAAACGTCGTCCCCGTCTGTTTTAGACGCTGAAAACGTGTATGAAACTTGATTCGCACGAATCCGTTGAGAAATGGCAGAGATACGCCGTGTTACACTCCCGGACGATGAATTCGTTCAATTCGTTGACGAACTCTCGTATCTCGGATATCCGCGAGTGTTTCGCGTCGAAAACGTGGTCCCCGTCTGTTTTAGACGCTAGAAACGCGTATAACACTTGATTCGCACGAATCCGTTGAGAAAAGGCCGAGATACGCCGTGTTACACTTCCGGACGATGAAATCTTGCTAGTTCTCTCGTTTTGCAAGCGAAACGCACGATGCACCGCGTTTCGTTCATTTCGTTCAAGAACTCTCGTATCTCGGACATCCGCGAGTGTTTCGTGTCGAAAACGTGGTCCCCGTCTGTTTTAGACGCTAAAAACGCGTATGACACTTGATTCGCACGAATCCGTTGAGAAATGGCCGAGATACGCCGTGTTACACTTCCGGACGATGAATTCGTTCAATTCGTTCAAGAACTGTCGTATCTCGGACATCCGCGAGTGTTTCGCGTCGCAAATGTGGTCCCCTTCTGTTTTAGATACTAGAGACGCGTATGACACTTGATTCGCACGAATCCGTTGAGAAATGGCCGAGATACGCCGTGTTACACTTCAGGACGATGAATTCGTTCAATTCGTTGAAGAACTTTCGTATCTCGGACATCCGCGAGTGTTTCGCGTCGAAAACGTGGTCCCCGTCTGTTTTAGACGCTATAAACGCGTATGACAGTTGATTCGCACGAATCCGTTGAGAAATGGCCGAGATACGCCGTGTTACACTTCCCGACGATGAAATCTTGCTGGTTCTCACGTTTTGCAAGCGAAACGCACGATGCACCGCGTTTCGTTCCATTCGTTCAAGAACTCTCGTATCTCGGACATCCGCGAGTGTTTCGCGACGAAAACGTGGTCCCCGTCTGTTTCAGACGCTAAAAACGCGTATGACACTTGATTCGCACGAATCCGTTGAGAAATGGCCGAGATACGCCGTGTTACACTTCCGGATGATGAATTCGTTCAATTCGTTCAAGAACTCTCGTATCTCGGACATCCGCGAGTGTTTCGCTTCGAAAACGTGGTCCCCTTCTGTTTTAGACGCTAGAGACGCGTATGACACTTGATTCGCACGAATCCGTTGAGAAATGGCCGAGATACGCCGTGATTACACTTCCGGACGATGAATTCGTTCAATTCGTTGAAGAACTTTCGTATCTCGGACATCCGCGGGTGTTTCGCGTCGAAAACGTGGTCCCCGTCTGTTTTAGACGCTAGAAACGCGTATGACACTTGATTCGCACGAATCCGTTGAGAAATGGCCGAGATACGCCGTGTTACACTTCCGGACGATGAATTCGTTCAATTCGTTCAAGAACTCTCGTATCTCGGATATCCGCTAGTGTTTCGCGTCGAAAACGTGGTCCCCGTCTATTTTAGACGCTAAAAACGCGTATGACACTTGATTCGCACGAATCCGTTGAGAAATGGCCGAGATACGCCGTGTTACACTTCCGGACGATGAAATCTTGCTAGTTCTCACGATTTGCAAGCGAAACGCACGATGCACCGCGTTTCGTTCAATTCGTTCAAGAACTCTCGTATCTCGGACATCCGCGAGTGTTTCGCGTCGAAAACGTGGTCCCCGTCTGTTTTAGACGCTAAAAACGCGTATGACACTTGATTCGCACGAATCCGTTGAGAAATGGCCGAGATACGCCGTGTTACACTTCCGGACGATGAGTTCGTTCAATTCGTTCAAGAACTCTCGTATCTCGGATATCCGCGTGTGTTTCGCGTCGAAAACGTGGTCCCCGTCTGTTTTAGACGCGAAAAACGCGTATGACACTTGATTCCCACGAATCGGTTGAGAAATGGCCGAGATACGCCGTGTTACACTTCCGGACGATGAAATCTTGCTAGTTCTCACGTTTTGCAAGCGAAACACACGAGGCACCGCGTTTCGTTCAATTCGTTCAAGAACTCTCGTATCTCGGACATCCGCGAGTGTTTCGCGACGAAAACGTGGTCCCCGTCTGTTTCAGACGCTAAAAACGCGTATGACACTTGATTCGCACGAATCCGTTGAGAAATGGCCGAGATACGCCGTGTTACACTTCCGGATGATGAATTCGTTCAATTCGTTCAAGAACTCTCGTATCTCGGACATCCGCGAGTGTTTCGCTTCGAAAACGTGGTCCCCTTCTGTTTTAGACGCTAGAGACGCGTATGACACTTGATTCGCACGAATCCGTTGAGAAATGGCCGAGATACGCCGTGATTACACTTCCGGACGATGAATTCGTTCAATTCGTTCACGAACTCTCGTATCTCGGATATCCGCGAGTGTTTCGCGTCGAAAACGTGGTCCCCGTGTGTTTTAGACGCGAAAAACGCGTATGACACTTGATTCCCACGAATCCGTTGAGAAATGGCCGAGATACGCCGTGTTAAACTTCCGGACGATGAAATCTTGCTAGTTCTCACGATTTGCAAGCGAAACGCACGATGCACCGCGTTTCGTTCAATTCGTTCAAGAACTCTCGTATCTCGGACATCCGCGAGTGTTTCGCGTCGAATACGTGGTCCCCGTCTGTTTCAGACGCTAAAAACGCGTATGACACTTGATTCGCACGAATCCGTTGAGAAATGGCCGAGATACGCCGTGTTACACTCCCGGACGTTGAATTCGTTCAATTCGTTCAAGAACTCTCGTATCTCGGACATCCGCGAGTGTTTCGCGTCGAAAACGTGGTTCCCGTCTGTTTTAGACGCTAAAAACGCGTATGACACTTGATTCGCACGAATCCGTTGAGAAATGGCCGAGATACGCCGTGTTACACTTCCGGACTATGAAATCTTGCTAGTTCTCACGTTTTGCAAGCGAATCACACGATGCACCGCGTTTCGTTCTATTCGTTCAGGAACTCTCGTATCTCGGACATCCGCGAGTGTTTCGCGTCGAAAACGTGGTCCCCGTGCGTTTTAGACGCTAAAAACGCGTATGACACTTGATTCGCACGAATCCGTTGAGAAATGGTCGAGGTACGCCGTGTTACACTTCCGGACGATGAATTCGTTCAATTCATTCAAGAACTCTCGTATCTCGGACATCCGCGAGTGTTTCGCGTCGAAAACGTGGTCCCCGTCTGTTTTAGACGCTACAAACGCGTATGAAACTTGATTCGCACGAATCCGTTGAGAAATGGTCGAGATACGCCGTGTTACACTTCCGGACGATGAATTCGTTCAATTCGTTTAAGAACTCTCGTATCTCGGACATCCGCGAGTGTTTCGCGTCGAAAACGTGGTCCCCGTCTGTTTTAGACGCGAAAAACGCGTATGACACTTGATTCGCACGAATCCGTTGAGAAATGGCCGTGATACGCCGTGTTACACTTCCGGACGATCAAATCTTGCTAGTTCTCACGTTTTGCAAGCGAAACGCACGATGCACGGCGTTTCGTTCCATTCGTTCAAGAACTCTCGTATCTCGGACATCCGCGAGTGTTTCGCGTCGAAAAGGTGGTCCCCGTCTGTTTTAGACGGTAAAAACGCGAATGACACTTGATTCGCACGAATCCGTTGAGAAATGGCCGAGATACGCCGTGTTGCACTTCCGGACGATGAATTCGTTCAATTCGTTCAAGAACTCTCGTATCTCGGATATCCGCTAGTGTTTCGCGTCGAAAACGTGGTCCCCGTCTATTTTAGACGCTAAAAACGCGTATGACACTTGATTCGCACGAATCCGTTGAGAAATGGCCGAGATACGCCGTGTTACACTTCCGGACGATGAAATCTTGCTAGTTCTCACGATTTGCAAGCGAAACGCACGATGCACCGCGTTTCGTTCAATTCGTTCAAGAACTCTCGTATCTCGGACATCCGCGAGTGTTTCGCGTCGAAAACGTGGTCCCCGTGCGTTTTAGACGCTAAAAACGCGTATGACACTTGATTCGCACGAATCCGTTGAGAAATGGCCGAGATACGCCGTGTTACACTTCCGGACGATGAAATCTTGCTAGTTCTTACGTTTTGCAAGCGAAACACACGATGCACCGGGTTTCGTTCAATTCGTTCAAGAACACTCGTATCTCGGACATCCGCGAGTGTTTCGCGTCGAAAACGTGGTCCCCGTGCGTTTTAGACGCTAAAAACGCGTATGACACTTGATTCGCACGAATCCGTTGACAAATGGCCGAGATACGCCGTGTTACCCTCCCGGACGATGAAATCTTGCAAGTTCTCACGTTTTGCAAGCGAAACAAACGATGCATCGCGTTTCGTTCAATTCGTTCAAGAACTCTCGTATCTCGGACATCCGCGAGTGTTTCGCGTCGAAAAGGTGGTCCCCGTCTGTTTTAGACGGTAAAAACGCGTATGACACTTGATTCGCACGAATCCGTTGAGAAATGGCCGAGATACGCCGTGTTACACTTCCGGACGATGAATTCGTTCAATTCGTTCAAGAACTCTCGTATCTCGGATATCCGCTAGTGTTTCGCGTCGAAAACGTGGTCCCCGTCTATTTTAGACGCTAAAAACGCGTATGACACTTGATTCGCACGAATCCGTTGAGAAATGGCCGAGATACGCCGTGTTACACTTCCGGACGATGAAATCTTGCTAGTTCTCACGATTTGCAAGCGAAACGCACGATGCACCGCGTTTCGTTCAATTCGTTCAAGAACTCTCGTATCTCGGACATCCGCGAGTGTTTCGCGTCGAAAACGTGGTCCCCGTCTGTTTTAGACGCTAAAAACGCGTATGACACTTGATTCGCACGAATCCGTTGAGAAATGGCCGAGATACGCCGTGTTACACTTCCGGAAGATGAGTTCGTTCAATTCGTTCAAGAACTCTCGTATCTCGGATATCCGCGTGTGTTTCGCGTCGAAAACGTGGTCCCCGTCTGTTTTAGACGCGAAAAACGCGTATGACACTTGATTCCCACGAATCGGTTGAGAAATGGCCGAGATACGCCGTGTTACACTTCCGGACGATGAAATCTTGCTAGTTCTCACTTTTTGCAAGCGAAACACACGATGCACCGCGTTTCGTTCAATTCGTTCAAGAACTCTCGTATCTCGGACATCCGCGAGTGCTTCGCGTCGAAAACGTGGTCCCCGTGCGTTTTAGACGCTAAAAACGCGTATGACACTTGATTCTCACGAATCCGTTGAGAAATGGCCGAGATACGCCGTGTTACACTTCCGGACGATGAAATCTTGCTAGTTCTCACGTTTTGCAAGCGAAACACACGATGCACCGCGTTTCGTTCAATTCTTCAAGAACTCTCGTATCTCGGACATCCGCGAGTGTTTCGCGTCGAAAACGTGGTCCCCGTGCGTTTTAGACGCTAAAAACGCGTATGACACTTGATTCGCACGAATCCGTTGAGAAATGGCCGAGATACGCCGTGTTACACTTCCGGACGATGAAATCTTGCTAGTTCTTACGTTTTGCAAGCGAAACACACGATGCACCGGGTTTCGTTCAATTCGTTCAAGAACACTCGTATCTCGGACATCCGCGAGTGTTTCGCGTCGAAAACGTGGTCCCCGTGCGTTTTAGACGCTAAAAACGCGTATGACACTTGATTCGCACGAATCCGTTGAGAAATGGCCGAGATACGCCGTGTTACCCTCCCGGACGATGAAATCTTGCAAGTTCTCACGTTTTGCAAGCGAAACAAACGATGCATCGCGTTTCGTTCAATTCGTTCCAGAATTCTCGGATCTCGGACATCCGTGAGTGTTTCGCGTCGAAAAAGTGGTCCCCGTCTGCTTCAGACGCTAAAAACGCGTATGACACTTGATTCGCACGAATCCGTTGAGAAATGGCCGAGATACTCCGTGTTACACTTCCGGACGATGAAATCTTGCTGTTCTCACGTTTTGCAAGCGAAACGCACGATGCACCGCGTTTCGTTCAATTCGTACAAGAACTCTCGTATCTCGGACATCCGCGAGTGTTTCGCGTCGAAAACGTGGTCCCGGTCTGTTTTAGACGCTAAACACGCGTATGACACTTGATTCGCACGAATCCGTTGAGAAATGGCCGTGATACGCCGTGTTACACTTCCGGACGGTGAATTCGTTCAATTCGTTCAAGAACTCTCGTATCTCGGACATCCGCGAGTGTTTCGCATTGAACATGTGGTCCCCGTGCGTTTTAGACGCTAAAAACGCGTATGACACTTGATTCGCACGAATCCGTTGAGAAATGGCCGAGATACGCCGTGTTACACTTCCGGGCGATGAATTCGTTCAATTCGTTCAAGAACTCTCGTATGTCGGATATCCGCCAGTGTTTCGCGTCGAAAACGTGGTCCCCGTCTATTTTAGACGCTAAAAACGCGTATGACACTTGATTCGCACGAATCCGTTGAGAAATGGCCGAGATACGCCGTGTTACACTTCCGGACGATGAAATCTTGCTAGTTCTCACGATTTGCAAGCGAAACGCACGATGCACCGCGTTTCGTTCAATTCGTTCAAGAACTCTCGTATCTCGGACATCCGCGAGTGTTTCGCGTCGAAAACGTGGTCCCCGTCTGTTTTAAACGCTAAAAACGCGTATGACACTTGATTCGCACGAATCCGTTGAGAAATGGCCGAGATACGCCGTGTTACACTTCCGGAAGATGAGTTCGTTCAATTCGTTCAAGAACTCTCGTATCTCGGATATCCGCGTGTGTTTCGCGTCGAAAACGTGGTCCCCGTCTGTTTTAGACGCGAAAAACGCGTATGACACTTGATTCCCACGAATCGGTTGAGAAATGGCCGAGATACGCCGTGTTACACTTCCGGACGATGAAATCTAGCTAGTTCTCACGTTTTGCAAGCGAAACACACGATGCACCGCGTTTCGTTCAATTCGTTCAAGAACTCTCGTATCTCGGACATCCGCGAGTGCTTCGCGTCGAAAACGTGGTCCCCGTGCGTTTTAGACGCTAAAAACGCGTATGACACTTGATTCTCACGAATCCGTTGAGAAATGGCCGAGATACGCCGTGTTACACTTCCGGACGATGAAATCTTGCTAGTTCTCACGTTTTGCAAGCGAAACACACGATGCACCGCGTTTCGTTCAATTCGTTCAAGAACTCTCGTATCTCGGACATCCGCGAGTGTTTCGCGTCGAAAACGTGGTCCCCGTGCGTTTTAGACGCTAAAAACGCGGATGACACTTGATTCGAACGAATCTGTTGAGAAATGGTCGAGATACGCCGTGTTA
Source organism: Priocnemis perturbator (assembly GCA_963942575.1). Lineage (NCBI taxonomy): Eukaryota > Metazoa > Arthropoda > Insecta > Hymenoptera > Pompilidae > Priocnemis > Priocnemis perturbator. The sequence goes on from CAWWDK010000038.1 coordinate 113,840, forward strand.
CACTTCCGGACGATGAATTCGTTCAATTCGTTCAAGAACTCTCGTATCTCGGGCATCCGCGTGTGTTTCGCGTCGAAAACGTGGTACCCGTCTGTTTTAGACGCGATAAACGCGTATGACACTTGTTTCGCACGAATCCGTTGAGAAATGGCCGAGATACGCCGTGTTACACTTCCGGACGATGAAATCTTGCTAGTTCTCACGTTTTGCAAGCGAAACGCACGATGCACCGCGTTTCGTTCAATTCGTTCAAGAACTCTGGTATCTCGGACATCCGCGAGTGTTTCGCGTCGAAAACGTGGTCCCCGTCTGTTTTAGACGCTACAAACGCGTATGACACTTGATTCGCACGAATCCGTTGAGAAATGGTCGAGATACGCCGTGTTACACTTCCGGACGATGAATTCGTTCAATTCGTTTAAGAACTCTCGTATCTCGGACATCCGCGATTGTTTCGCGTCGAAAACGTGGTCCCCGTCTGTTTTAGACGCGAAAAACGCGTCTGACACTTGATTCGCACGAATCCGTTGAGAAATGGCCGAGATATGCCGTGTTACACGTCCGGACGATGAAATCTTGCTAGTTCTCACGTTTTGCAAGCGAAACACACGATGCACCGCGTTTCGTTCAATTCGTTCAAGAACTCTCGTATCTCGGACATCCGCGAATGTTTCGCGTCGAAAAAGTGGTCCCCGTCTGTTTTAGACGGTAAAAACGCGTATGACACTTGATTCGCACGAATCCGATGAGAAATGGCCGAGATACGCCGTGTTGCACTTCCGGACGATGAATTCGTTCAATTCGTTCAAGAACTCTCGTATCTCGGATATCCGCTAGTGTTTCGCGTCGAAAACGTGGTCCCCGTCTATTTTAGACGCTAAAAACGCGTATGACACTTGATTCGCACGAATCCGTTGAGAAATGGCCGAGATACGCCGTGTTACACTTCCGGACGATGAAATCTTGCTAGTTCTCACGATTTGCAAGCGAAACGCACGATGCACCGCGTTTCGTTCAATTCGTTCAAGAACTCTCGTATCTCGGACATCCGGGAGTGTTTCGCGTCGAAAACGTGGTCCCCGTCTGTTTTAGACGCTAAAAACGCGTATGACACTTGATTCGCACGAATCCGTTGAGAAATGGCCGAGATACGCCGTGTTACACTTCCGGACGATGAGTTCGTTCAATTCGTTCAAGAACTCTCGTATCTCGGATATCCGCGTGTGTTTCGCGTCGAAAACGTGGACCCCGTCTGTTTTAGACGCGAAAAACGCGTATGACACTTGATTCCCACGAATCGGTTGAGAAATGGCCGAGATACGCCGTGTTACACTTCCGGACGATGAAATCTTGCTAGTTCTCACGTTTTGCAAGCGAAACACACGATGCACCGCGTTTCGTTCAATTCGTTCAAGAACTCTCGTATCTCGGACATCCGCGAGTGTTTCGCGTCGAAAACGTGGTCCCCGTCTGTTTTAGACGCTAAAAACGCGTATGACACTTGATTCGCACGAATCCGTTGAGAAATGGCCGAGATACGCCGTGTTATACTCCCGGACGTTGAATTCGTTCAATTCGTTAAAGAACTCTCGTATCTCGGGCATCCGCGAGTGTTTCGCGTCGAAAACGTCGTCCCCGTCTGTTTTAGACGCTGAAAACGTGTATGAAACTTGATTCGCACGAATCCGTTGAGAAATGGCAGAGATACGCCGTGTTACACTCCCGGACGATGAATTCGTTCAATTCGTTGACGAACTCTCGTATCTCGGATATCCGCGAGTGTTTCGCGTCGAAAACGTGGTCCCCGTCTGTTTTAGACGCTAGAAACGCGTATAACACTTGATTCGCACGAATCCGTTGAGAAAAGGCCGAGATACGCCGTGTTACACTTCCGGACGATGAAATCTTGCTAGTTCTCTCGTTTTGCAAGCGAAACGCACGATGCACCGCGTTTCGTTCATTTCGTTCAAGAACTCTCGTATCTCGGACATCCGCGAGTGTTTCGTGTCGAAAACGTGGTCCCCGTCTGTTTTAGACGCTAAAAACGCGTATGACACTTGATTCGCACGAATCCGTTGAGAAATGGCCGAGATACGCCGTGTTACACTTCCGGACGATGAATTCGTTCAATTCGTTCAAGAACTGTCGTATCTCGGACATCCGCGAGTGTTTCGCGTCGCAAATGTGGTCCCCTTCTGTTTTAGATACTAGAGACGCGTATGACACTTGATTCGCACGAATCCGTTGAGAAATGGCCGAGATACGCCGTGTTACACTTCAGGACGATGAATTCGTTCAATTCGTTGAAGAACTTTCGTATCTCGGACATCCGCGAGTGTTTCGCGTCGAAAACGTGGTCCCCGTCTGTTTTAGACGCTATAAACGCGTATGACAGTTGATTCGCACGAATCCGTTGAGAAATGGCCGAGATACGCCGTGTTACACTTCCCGACGATGAAATCTTGCTGGTTCTCACGTTTTGCAAGCGAAACGCACGATGCACCGCGTTTCGTTCCATTCGTTCAAGAACTCTCGTATCTCGGACATCCGCGAGTGTTTCGCGACGAAAACGTGGTCCCCGTCTGTTTCAGACGCTAAAAACGCGTATGACACTTGATTCGCACGAATCCGTTGAGAAATGGCCGAGATACGCCGTGTTACACTTCCGGATGATGAATTCGTTCAATTCGTTCAAGAACTCTCGTATCTCGGACATCCGCGAGTGTTTCGCTTCGAAAACGTGGTCCCCTTCTGTTTTAGACGCTAGAGACGCGTATGACACTTGATTCGCACGAATCCGTTGAGAAATGGCCGAGATACGCCGTGATTACACTTCCGGACGATGAATTCGTTCAATTCGTTGAAGAACTTTCGTATCTCGGACATCCGCGGGTGTTTCGCGTCGAAAACGTGGTCCCCGTCTGTTTTAGACGCTAGAAACGCGTATGACACTTGATTCGCACGAATCCGTTGAGAAATGGCCGAGATACGCCGTGTTACACTTCCGGACGATGAATTCGTTCAATTCGTTCAAGAACTCTCGTATCTCGGATATCCGCTAGTGTTTCGCGTCGAAAACGTGGTCCCCGTCTATTTTAGACGCTAAAAACGCGTATGACACTTGATTCGCACGAATCCGTTGAGAAATGGCCGAGATACGCCGTGTTACACTTCCGGACGATGAAATCTTGCTAGTTCTCACGATTTGCAAGCGAAACGCACGATGCACCGCGTTTCGTTCAATTCGTTCAAGAACTCTCGTATCTCGGACATCCGCGAGTGTTTCGCGTCGAAAACGTGGTCCCCGTCTGTTTTAGACGCTAAAAACGCGTATGACACTTGATTCGCACGAATCCGTTGAGAAATGGCCGAGATACGCCGTGTTACACTTCCGGACGATGAGTTCGTTCAATTCGTTCAAGAACTCTCGTATCTCGGATATCCGCGTGTGTTTCGCGTCGAAAACGTGGTCCCCGTCTGTTTTAGACGCGAAAAACGCGTATGACACTTGATTCCCACGAATCGGTTGAGAAATGGCCGAGATACGCCGTGTTACACTTCCGGACGATGAAATCTTGCTAGTTCTCACGTTTTGCAAGCGAAACACACGAGGCACCGCGTTTCGTTCAATTCGTTCAAGAACTCTCGTATCTCGGACATCCGCGAGTGTTTCGCGACGAAAACGTGGTCCCCGTCTGTTTCAGACGCTAAAAACGCGTATGACACTTGATTCGCACGAATCCGTTGAGAAATGGCCGAGATACGCCGTGTTACACTTCCGGATGATGAATTCGTTCAATTCGTTCAAGAACTCTCGTATCTCGGACATCCGCGAGTGTTTCGCTTCGAAAACGTGGTCCCCTTCTGTTTTAGACGCTAGAGACGCGTATGACACTTGATTCGCACGAATCCGTTGAGAAATGGCCGAGATACGCCGTGATTACACTTCCGGACGATGAATTCGTTCAATTCGTTCACGAACTCTCGTATCTCGGATATCCGCGAGTGTTTCGCGTCGAAAACGTGGTCCCCGTGTGTTTTAGACGCGAAAAACGCGTATGACACTTGATTCCCACGAATCCGTTGAGAAATGGCCGAGATACGCCGTGTTAAACTTCCGGACGATGAAATCTTGCTAGTTCTCACGATTTGCAAGCGAAACGCACGATGCACCGCGTTTCGTTCAATTCGTTCAAGAACTCTCGTATCTCGGACATCCGCGAGTGTTTCGCGTCGAATACGTGGTCCCCGTCTGTTTCAGACGCTAAAAACGCGTATGACACTTGATTCGCACGAATCCGTTGAGAAATGGCCGAGATACGCCGTGTTACACTCCCGGACGTTGAATTCGTTCAATTCGTTCAAGAACTCTCGTATCTCGGACATCCGCGAGTGTTTCGCGTCGAAAACGTGGTTCCCGTCTGTTTTAGACGCTAAAAACGCGTATGACACTTGATTCGCACGAATCCGTTGAGAAATGGCCGAGATACGCCGTGTTACACTTCCGGACTATGAAATCTTGCTAGTTCTCACGTTTTGCAAGCGAATCACACGATGCACCGCGTTTCGTTCTATTCGTTCAGGAACTCTCGTATCTCGGACATCCGCGAGTGTTTCGCGTCGAAAACGTGGTCCCCGTGCGTTTTAGACGCTAAAAACGCGTATGACACTTGATTCGCACGAATCCGTTGAGAAATGGTCGAGGTACGCCGTGTTACACTTCCGGACGATGAATTCGTTCAATTCATTCAAGAACTCTCGTATCTCGGACATCCGCGAGTGTTTCGCGTCGAAAACGTGGTCCCCGTCTGTTTTAGACGCTACAAACGCGTATGAAACTTGATTCGCACGAATCCGTTGAGAAATGGTCGAGATACGCCGTGTTACACTTCCGGACGATGAATTCGTTCAATTCGTTTAAGAACTCTCGTATCTCGGACATCCGCGAGTGTTTCGCGTCGAAAACGTGGTCCCCGTCTGTTTTAGACGCGAAAAACGCGTATGACACTTGATTCGCACGAATCCGTTGAGAAATGGCCGTGATACGCCGTGTTACACTTCCGGACGATCAAATCTTGCTAGTTCTCACGTTTTGCAAGCGAAACGCACGATGCACGGCGTTTCGTTCAATTCGTTCAAGAACTCTCGTATCTCGGACATCCGCGAGTGTTTCGCGTCGAAAAGGTGGTCCCCGTCTGTTTTAGACGGTAAAAACGCGAATGACACTTGATTCGCACGAATCCGTTGAGAAATGGCCGAGATACGCCGTGTTACACTTCCGGACGATGAATTCGTTCAATTCGTTCAAGAACTCTCGTATCTCGGATATCCGCTAGTGTTTCGCGTCGAAAACGTGGTCCCCGTCTATTTTAGACGCTAAAAACGCGTATGACACTTGATTCGCACGAATCCGTTGAGAAATGGCCGAGATACGCCGTGTTACACTTCCGGACGATGAAATCTTGCTAGTTCTCACGATTTGCAAGCGAAACGCACGATGCACCGCGTTTCGTTCAATTCGTTCAAGAACTCTCGTATCTCGGACATCCGCGAGTGTTTCGCGTCGAAAACGTGGTCCCCGTCTGTTTTAGACGCTAAAAACGCGTATGACACTTGATTCGCACGAATCCGTTGAGAAATGGCCGAGATACGCCGTGTTACACTTCCGGAAGATGAGTTCGTTCAATTCGTTCAAGAACTCTCGTATCTCGGATATCCGCGTGTGTTTCGCGTCGAAAACGTGGTCCCCGTCTGTTTTAGACGCGAAAAACGCGTATGACACTTGATTCCCACGAATCGGTTGAGAAATGGCCGAGATACGCCGTGTTACACTTCCGGACGATGAAATCTTGCTAGTTCTCACTTTTTGCAAGCGAAACACACGATGCACCGCGTTTCGTTCAATTCGTTCAAGAACTCTCGTATCTCGGACATCCGCGAGTGCTTCGCGTCGAAAACGTGGTCCCCGTGCGTTTTAGACGCTAAAAACGCGTATGACACTTGATTCCCACGAATCGGTTGAGAAATGGCCGAGATACGCCGTGTTACACTTCCGGACGATGAAATCTTGCTAGTTCTCACTTTTTGCAAGCGAAACACACGATGCACCGCGTTTCGTTCAATTCGTTCAAGAACTCTCGTATCTCGGACATCCGCGTGTGCTTCGCGTCGAAAACGTGGTCCCCGTGCGTTTTAGACGCTAAAAACGCGTATGACACTTGATTCTCACGAATCCGTTGAGAAATGGCCGAGATACGCCGTGTTACACTTCCGGACGATGAAATCTTGCTAGTTCTCACGTTTTGCAAGCGAAACACACGATGCACCGCGTTTCGTTCAATTCGTTCAAGAACTCTCGTATCTCGGACATCCGCGAGTGTTTCGCGTCGAAAACGTGGTCCCCGTGCGTTTTAGACGCTAAAAACGCGTATGACACTTGATTCGCACGAATCCGTTGAGAAATGGCCGAGATACGCCGTGTTACACTTCCGGACGATGAAATCTTGCTAGTTCTTACGTTTTGCAAGCGAAACACACGATGCACCGGGTTTCGTTCAATTCGTTCAAGAACACTCGTATCTCGGACATCCGCGAGTGTTTCGCGTCGAAAACGTGGTCCCCGTGCGTTTTAGACGCTAAAAACGCGTATGACACTTGATTCGCACGAATCCGTTGACAAATGGCCGAGATACGCCGTGTTACCCTCCCGGACGATGAAATCTTGCAAGTTCTCACGTTTTGCAAGCGAAACAAACGATGCATCGCGTTTCGTTCAATTCGTTCAAGAACTCTCGTATCTCGGACATCCGCGAGTGTTTCGCGTCGAAAAGGTGGTCCCCGTCTGTTTTAGACGGTAAAAACGCGTATGACACTTGATTCGCACGAATCCGTTGAGAAATGGCCGAGATACGCCGTGTTACACTTCCGGACGATGAATTCGTTCAATTCGTTCAAGAACTCTCGTATCTCGGATATCCGCTAGTGTTTCGCGTCGAAAACGTGGTCCCCGTCTATTTTAGACGCTAAAAACGCGTATGACACTTGATTCGCACGAATCCGTTGAGAAATGGCCGAGATACGCCGTGTTACCCTCCCGGACGATGAAATCTTGCAAGTTCTCACGTTTTGCAAGCGAAACAAACGATGCATCGCGTTTCGTTCAATTCGTTCCAGAATTCTCGGATCTCGGACATCCGTGAGTGTTTCGCGTCGAAAAAGTGGTCCCCGTCTGCTTCAGACGCTAAAAACGCGTATGACACTTGATTCGCACGAATCCGTTGAGAAATGGCCGAGATACGCCGTGTTACACTTCCGGACGATGAAATCTTGCTGTTCTCACGTTTTGCAAGCGAAACGCACGATGCACCGCGTTTCGTTCAATTCGTACAAGAACTCTCGTATCTCGGACATCCGCGAGTGTTTCGCGTCGAAAACGTGGTCCCGGTCTGTTTTAGACGCTAAACACGCGTATGACACTTGATTCGCACGAATCCGTTGAGAAATGGCCGTGATACGCCGTGTTACACTTCCGGACGGTGAATTCGTTCAATTCGTTCAAGAACTCTCGTATCTCGGACATCCGCGAGTGTTTCGCATTGAAAATGTGGTCCCCGTGCGTTTTAGACGCTAAAAACGCGTATGACACTTGATTCGCACGAATCCGTTGAGAAATGGCCGAGATACGCCGTGTTACACTTCCGGACGATGAATTCGTTCAATTCGTTCAAGAACTCTCGTATCTCGGATATCCGCCAGTGTTTCGCGTCGAAAACGTGGTCCCCGTCTATTTTAGACGCTAAAAACGCGTATGACACTTGATTCGCACGAATCCGTTGAGAAATGGCCGTGATACGCCGTGTTACACTTCCGGACGATCAAATCTTGCTAGTTCTCACGTTTTGCAAGCGAAACGCACGATGCACGGCGTTTCGTTTAATTCGTTCAAGAACTCTCGTATCTCGGACATCCGCGAGTGTTTCGCGTCGAAAACGTGGTCCCCGTCTGTTTTAGACGCTAAAAACGCGTATGACACTTGATTCGCACGAATCCGTTGAGAAATGGCCGAGATACGCCGTGTTATACTCCCGGACGTTGAATTCGTTCAATTCGTTCAAGAACTCTCGTATCTCGGGCATCCGCGAGTGTTTCGCGTCGAAAACGTCGTCCCCGTCTGTTTTAGACGCTGAAAACGTGTATGAAACTTGATTCGCACGAATCCGTTGAGAAATGGCAGAGATACGCCGTGTTACACTCCCGGACGATGAATTCGTTCAATTCGTTGACGAACTCTCGTATCTCGGATATCCGCGAGTGTTTCGCGTCGAAAACGTGATCCCCGTCTGTTTTAGACGCTAAAAACGCGTATGACACTTGATTCGCACGAATCCGTTGAGAAATGGCCGAAAACGCCATGTTACACTTCCGGACGATGAAATCTTGCTAGATATCACGTATTGCAAGCGAAACGCACGATGCGCCGCGTTTCGTTCAATTCGTTCAAAGAACTCTCGTATCTCGGACACCCGCGAGTGTTTCGCGGCGAAAACGTGGTTTCCGTCTGTTTTATACGCTAAAAACGCGTATGACACTTGATTCGGACGAATCCGTTGAGAAATGGCCGAGATACGCCGTGTTACACTTCCGGACGATGAATACGTTCAATTCGTTCAAGAACTCTCGTATCTCGGACATCCGCGAGTGTTTCGTGTCGAAAACGTGGTCCCCGTCTGTTTTAGACGCTATAAACGCGTATGACACTTGATTCGCACGAATCCGTTGAGAAATGGCCGAGGTACGCCGTGTTACACTTCCGGACGATGAAATCTTGCTAGTTCTCACGTTTTGCAAGCGAAGTGCACGATGCACCGCGTTTCGTTCAATTCGTTCAAGAACTTTCGTATCTCGGACATCCAAGAGTGTTTCGCGTCGAAAACGTGGTCCCCGTCTGTTTTAGACGCTAGAAACGCGTATAACACTTGATTCGCACGAATCCGTTGAGAAATGGCCGAGATACGCCGTGTTACACTTCCGGACGATGAAATCTTGCTAGTTCTCTCGTTTTGCAAGCGAAACGCACGATGCACGGCGTTTCGTTCATTTCGTTCAAGAACTCTCGTATCTCGGACATCCGCGAGTGTTTCGTGTCGAAAACGTGGTCCCCGTCTGTTTTAGACGCTAAAAACGCGTATGACACTTGATTCGCACGAATCCGTTGAGAAATGGCCGAGATACGCCGTGTTACACTTCCGGACGATGAAATCTTGCTAGTTCTCACGTTTTGCAAGCGAAACACACGATGCACCGCGTTTCGTTCAATTCGTTCAAGAACTCTCGTATCTCGGACATCCGCGAGTGCTTCGCGTCGAAAACGTGGTCCCCGTGCGTTTTAGACGCTAAAAACGCGTATGACACTTGATTCTCACGAATCCGTTGAGAAATGGCCGAGATACGCCGTGTTACACTTCCGGACGATGAAATCTTGCTAGTTCTCACGTTTTGCAAGCGAAACACACGATGCACCGCGTTTCGTTCAATTCGTTCAAGAACTCTCGTATCTCGGACATCCGCGAGTGTTTCGCGTCGAAAACGTGGTCCCCGTGCGTTTTAGACGCTAAAAACGCGGATGACACTTGATTCGAACGAATCTGTTGAGAAATGGTCGAGATACGCCGTGTTACACTTCCGGACGATGAATTCGTTCAATTCGTTCAAGAACTCTCGTATCTCGGGCATCCGCGTGTGTTTCGCGTCGAAAACGTGGTACCGGTCTGTTTTAGACGCGATAAACGCGTATGACACTTGTTTCGCACGAATCCGTTGAGAAATGGCCGAGATACGCCGTGTTACACTTCCGGACGATGAAATCTTGCTAGTTCTCACGTTTTGCAAGCGAAACGCACGATGCACCGCGTTTCGTTCAATTCGTTCAAGAACTCTGGTATCTCGGACATCCGCGAGTGTTTCGCGTCGAAAACGTGGTCCCCGTCTGTTTTAGACGCTACAAACGCGTATGACACTTGATTCGCACGAATCCGTTGAGAAATGGTCGAGATACGCCGTGTTACACTTCCGGACGATGAATTCGTTCAATTCGTTTAAGAACTCTCGTATCTCGGACATCCGCGAGTGTTTCGCGTCGAAAACGTGGTCCCCGTCTGTTTTAGACGCGAAAAACGCGTATGACACTTGATTCGCACGAATCCGTTGAGAAATGGCCGAGATATGCCGTGTTACACGTCCGGACGATGAAATCTTGCTAGTTCTCACGTTTTGCAAGCGAAACACACGATGCACCGCGTTTCGTTCAATTCGTTCAAGAACTCTCGTATCTCGGACATCCGCGAGTGTATCGCGTCGAAAACGTGGTCCCCGTCTATTTTAGACGCTAAAAACGCGTATGACACTTGATTCGCACGAATCCGTTGAGAAATGGCCGTGATACGCCGTGTTACACTTCCGGACGATCAAATCTTGCTAGTTCTCACGTTTTGCAAGCGAAACGCACGATGCACGGCGTTTCGTTCAATTCGTTCAAGAACTCTCGTATCTCGGACATCCGCGAGTGTTTCGCGTCGAAAAGGTGGTCCCCGTCTGTTTTAGACGGTAAAAACGCGTATGACACTTGATTCGCACGAATCCGTTGAGAAATGGCCGAGATACGCCGTGTTACACTTCCGGACGATGAAATCTTGCTAGTTCTCACGATTTGCAAGCAAAACGCACGATGCACCGCGTTTCGTTCAATTCGTTCAAGAACTCTCGTATCTCGGACATCCGCGAGTGTTTCGCGTCGAAAACGTGGTCCCCGTCTGTTTTAGACGCTAAAAACGCGTATGACACTTGATTCGCACGAATCCGTTGAGAAATGGCCGAGATACGCCGTGTTACACTTCCGGACGATGAGTTCGTTCAATTCGTTCAAGAACTCTCGTATCTCGGATATCCGCGTGTGTTTCGCGTCGAAAACGTGGTCCCCGTCTGTTTTAGACGCGAAAAACGCGTATGACACTTGATTCCCACGAATCGGTTGAGAAATGGCCGAGATACGCCGTGTTACACTTCCGGACGATGAAATCTTGCTAGTTCTCACGTTTTGCAAGCGAAACACACGATGCACCGCGTTTCGTTCAATTCGTTCAAGAACTCTCGTATCTCGGATATCCGCCAGTGTTTCGCGTCGAAAACGTGGTCCCCGTCTATTTTACACGCTAAAAACGCGTATGACACTTGATTCGCACGAATCCGTTGAGAAATGGCCGTGATACGCCGTGTTACACTTCCGGACGATCAAATCTTGCTAGTTCTCACGTTTTGCAAGCGAAACGCACGATGCACGGCGTTTCGTTCAATTCGTTCAAGAACTCTCGTATCTCGGACATCCGCGAGTGTTTCGCGTCGAAAACGTGGTCCCCGTCTGTTTTAGACGCTAAAAACGCGTATGACACTTGATTCGCACGAATCCGTTGAGAAATGGCCGAGATACGCCGTGTTATACTCCCGGACGTTGAATTCGTTCAATTCGTTCAAGAACTCTCGTATCTCGGGCATCCGCGAGTGTTTCGCGTCGAAAACGTCGTCCCCGTCTGTTTTAGACGCTGAAAACGTGTATGAAACTTGATTCGCACGAATCCGTTGAGAAATGGCAGAGATACGCCGTGTTACACTCCCGGACGATGAATTCGTTCAATTCGTTGACGAACTCTCGTATCTCGGATATCCGCGAGTGTTTCGCGTCGAAAACGTGGTCCCCGTCTGTTTTAGACGCTAGAAACGCGTATAACACTTGATTCGCACGAATCCGTTGAGAAATGGCCGAGATACGCCGTGTTACACTTCCGGACGATGAAATCTTGCTAGTTCTCTCGTTTTGCAAGCGAAACGCACGATGCACCGCGTTTCGTTCATTTCGTTCAAGAACTCTCGTATCTCGGACATCCGCGAGTGTTTCGTGTCGAAAACGTGGTCCCCGTCTGTTTTAGACGCTAAAAACGGGTATGACACTTGATTCGCACGAATCCGTTGAGAAATGGCCGAGATACGCCGTGTTACACTTCCGGACGATGAATTCGTTCAATTCGTTCAAGAACTGTCGTATCTCGGACATCCGCGAGTGTTTCGCGTCGCAAATGTGGTCCCCTTCTGTTTTAGATACTAGAGACGCGTATGACACTTGATTCGCACGAATCCGTTGAGAAATGGCCGAGATACGCCGTGTTACACTTCAGGACGATGAATTCGTTCAATTCGTTGAAGAACTTTCGTATCTCGGACATCCGCGAGTGTTTCGCGTCGAAAACGTGGTCCCCGTCTGTTTTAGACGCTATAAACGCGTATGACACTTGATTCGCACGAATCCGTTGAGAAATGGCCGAGATACGCCGTGTTACACTTCCCGACGATGAAATCTTGCTGGTTCTCACGTTTTGCAAGCGAAACGCACGATGCACCGCGTTTCGTTCCATTCGTTCAAGAACTCTCGTATCTCGGACATCCGCGAGTGTTTCGCGTCGAAAACGTGGTCCCCTTCTGTTTTAGACGCTAAAAACGCGTATGACACTTGATTCGCACGAATCCGTTGAGAAATGGCCGAGATACGCCGTGTTACACTTCCGGACGATGAATTCGTTCAATTCGTTCAAGAACTGTCGTATCTCGGACATCCGCGAGTGTTTCGCGTCGCAAACGTGGTCCCCTTCTGTTTTAGACACTAGAGACGCGTATGACACTTGATTCGCACGAATCCGTTGAGAAATGGCCGAGATACGCCGTGTTACACTACCGGACGATGAATTCGTTCAATTCGTTCAAGAACTCTCGTATCTCGGACATCCGCGAGTGTTTCGCGTCGAAAACGTCGTCCCCGTCTGTTTTAGACGCTGAAAACGTGTATGAAACTTGATTCGCACGAATCCGTTGAGAAATGGCAGAGATACGCCGTGTTACACTCCCGGACGATGAATTCGTTCAATTCGTTGACGAACTCTCGTATCTCGGATATCCGCGAGTGTTTCGCGTCGAAAACGTGATCCCCGTCTGTTTTAGACGCTAGAAACGCGTATGACACTTGATTCGCACGAATCCGTTGAGAAATGGCCGAGATACGCCGTGTTACACTTCCGGGCGATGAAATCTTGCTGGTTCTCTCGTTTTGCAAGCGAAACGCACGATGCACCGCGTTTCGTTCTTTCGTTCAAGAACTCTCGTATCTCGGACATCCGCGAGTGTTTCGTGTCGAAAACGTGGTCCCCGTCTGTTTTAGACGCTAAAAACGCGTATGACACTTGATTCGCACGAATCCGTTGAGAAATGGCCGAGATACGCCGTGTTACACTTCCGGACGATGAATTCGTTCAATTCGTTCAAGAACTGTCGTATCTCGGACATCCGCGAGTGTTTCGCGTCGCAAACGTGGTCCCCTTCTGTTTTAGACACTAGAGACGCGTATGACACTTGATTCGCACGAATCCGTTGAGAAATGGCCGAGATACGCCGTGTTACACTTCCGGACGATGAATTCGTTCAATTCGTTCAAGAACTCTCGTATCTCGGACATCCGCGAGTGTTTCGCGTCGAAAACGTCGTCCCCGTCTGTTTTAGACGCTGAAAACGTGTATGAAACTTGATTCGCACGAATCCGTTGAGAAATGGCAGAGATACGCCGTGTTACACTCCCGGACGATGAATTCGTTCAATTCGTTGACGAACTCTCGTATCTCGGATATCCGCGAGTGTTTCGCGTCGAAAACGTGATCCCCGTCTGTTTTAGACGCTAAAAACGCGTATGACACTTGATTCGCACGAATCCGTTGAGAAATGGCCGAGGTACGCCGTGTTACACTTCCCGACGATGAAATCTTGCTGGTTCTCACGTTTTGCAAGCGAAACGCACGATGCACCGCGTTTCGTTCCATTCGTTCAAGAACTCTCGTATCTCGGACATCCGCGAGTGTTTCGCGACGAAAACGTGGTCCCCGTCTGTTTCAGACGCTAAAAACGCGTATGACACTTGATTCGCACGAATCCGTTGAGAAATGGCCGAGATACGCCGTGTTACACTTCCGGATGATGAATTCGTTCAATTCGTTCAAGAATTCTCGTATCTCGGACATCCGCGAGTGTTTCGCTTTGAAAACGTGGTCCCCTTCTGTTTTAGACGCTAGAGACGCGTATGACACTTGATTCGCACGAATCCGTTGAGAAATGGCCGAGATACGCCGTGATTACACTTCCGGACAATGAATTCGTTCAATTCGTTGAAGAACTTTCGTATCTCGGACATCCGCGGGTGTTTCGCGTCGAAAACGTGGTCCCCGTCTGTTTTAGACGCTAGAAACGCGTATGACACTTGATTCGCACGAATCCGTTGAGAAATGGCCGAGATACGCCGTGTTACACTTCCGGGCGATGAAATCTTGCTAGTTCTCTCGTTTTGCAAGCGAAACGCACGATGCACCGCGTTTCGTTCTTTCGTTCAAAGAACTCTCGTATCTCGGACACCCGCGAGTGTTTCGCGGCGAAAACGTGGTTTCCGTCTGTTTTATACGCTAAAAACGCGTATGACACTTGATTCGCACGAATCCGTTGAGAAATGGTCGAGATACGCCGTGTTACACTTCCGGACGATGAGTTCGTTCAATTCGTTCAAGAACTCTCGTATCTCGGATATCCGCGTGTGTTTCGCGTCGAAAACGTGGTCCCCGTCTGTTTTAGACGCGAAAAACGCGTATGACACTTGATTCCCACGAATCGGTTGAGAAATGGCCGAGATACGCCGTCTTACACTTCCGGACGATGAAATCTTGCTAGTTCTCACGTTTTACAAGCGAAACACACGATGCACCGCGTTTCGTTCAATTCGTTCAAGAACTCTCGTATCTCGGACATCCGCGAGTGTTTCGCGTCGAAAACGTGGTCCCCGTGCATTTTAGACGCTAAAAACGCGTATGACACTTGATTCGCACGAATCCGTTGAGAAATGGCCGAGATACGCCGTGTTACACTTCCGGACGATGAAATCTTGCTAGTTCTTACGTTTTGCAAGCGAAACACACGATGCACCGGGTTTCGTTCAATTCGTTCAAGAACTCTCGTATCTCGGACATCCGCGAGTGTTTCGCGTCGAAAACGTGGTCCCCGTGCGTTTTAGACGCTAAAAACGCGTATGACACTTGATTCGCACGAATCCGTTGAGAAATGGCCGAGATACGCTGTGTTACCCTCCCGGACGATGAAATCTTGCAAGTTCTCACGTTTTGCAAGCGAAACAAACGATGCATCGCGTTTCGTTCAATTCGTTCCAGAATTCTCGGATCTCGGACATCCGTGAGTGTTTCGCGTCGAAAATGTGGTCCCCGTCTGCTTCAGACGCTAAAAACGCGTATGACACTTGATTCGCACGAATCCGTTGAGAAATGGCCGAGATACGCCGTGTTACACTTCCGGACGATGAAATCTTGCTGTTCTCACGTTTTGCATGCGAAACGCACGATGCACCGCGTTTCGTTCAATTCGTACAAGAACTCTCGTATCTCGGACATCCGCGAGTGTTTCGCGTCGAAAACGTGGTCCCGGTCTGTTTTAGACGCTAAACACGCGTATGACACTTGATTCGCACGAATCCGTTGAGAAATGGCCGTGATACGCCGTGTTACACTTCCGGACAGTGAATTCGTTCAATTCGTTCAAGAACTCTCGTATCTCGGACATCCGCGAGTGTTTCGCGTCGAAAACGTGGTCCCCGTCTGTTTTAGACGCTAAAATCGCGTATGACACTTTATTCGCACGAATCCGTTGAGAAATGGCCGAAAACGCCATGTTACACTTCCGGACGATGAAATCTTGCTAGATATCACGTATTGCAAGCGAAACGCACGATGCGCCGCGTTTCGTTCAATTCGTTCAAAGAACTCTCGTATCTCGGACACCCGCGAGTGTTTCGCGGCGAAAACGTGGTTTCCGTCTGTTTTATACGCTAAAAACGCGTATGACACTTGATTCGCACGAATCCGTTGAGAAATGGCCGAGATACGCCGTGTTACACTTCCGGACGATGAATTCGTTCAATTCGTTCAAGAACTGTCGTATCTCGGACACCCGCGAGTGTTTCGCGTCGAAAACGTGGTCCCCGTCTGTTTTAGACGCTATAAACGCGTATGACACTTGATTCGCACGAATCCGTTGAGAAATGGCCCAGATACGCCGTGTTACACTTCCCGACGATGAAATCTTGCTGGTTCTCACGTTTTGCAAGCGAAACGCACGATGCACCGCGTTTCGTTCCATTCGTTCAAGAACTCTCGTATCTCGGACATCCGCGAGTGTTTCGCGACGAAAACGTGGTCCCCGTCTGTTTCAGATGCTAAAAACGCGTATGACACTTGATTCGCACGAATCCGTTGAGAAATGGCCGAGATACGCCGTGTTACACTTCCGGATGATGAATTCGTTCAATTCGTTCAAGAACTCTCGTATCTCGGACATCCGCGAGTGTTTCGCGTCGAAAACGTGGTCCCCTTCTGTTTTAGACGCTAGAGACGCGTATGACACTTGATTCGCACGAATCCGTTGAGAAATGGCCGAGATACGCCGTGATTACACTTCCGGACGATGAATTCGTTCAATTCGTTGAAGAACTTTCGTATGTCGGACATCCGCGGGTGTTTCGCGTCGAAAACGTGGTCCCCGTCTGTTTTAGACGCTAGAAACGCGTATGACACTTGATTCGCACGAATCCGTTGAGAAATGGCCGAGATACGCCGTGTTACACTTCCGGACGATGAAATCTTGCTAGTTCTCTCGTTTTGCAAGCGAAACGCACGATGCACCGCGTTTCGTTCTTTCGTTCAAGAACTCTCGTATCTCGGACATCCGCGAGTGTTTCGTGTCGAAAACGTGGTCCCCGTCTGTTTTAGACGCTAAAAACGCGTATGACACTTGATTCGCCCGAATCCGTTGAGAAATGGCCGAGATACGCCGTGTTACACTTCCGGACGATGAATTCGTTCAATTCGTTCAAGAACTGTCGTATCTCGGACATCCGCGAGTGTTTCGCCTCGCAAACGTGGTCCCCGTCTGTTTTAGACGCTAAAAACGCGTATGACACTTGATTCGCACGAATCCGTTGAGAAATGGCCGAAAACGCCATGTTACACTTCCGGACGATGAAATCTTGCTAGATATCACGTATTGCAAGCGAAACGCACGATGCGCCGCGTTTCGTTCAATTCGTTCAAAGAACTCTCGTATCTCGGACACCCGCGAGTGTTTCGCGGCGAAAACGTGGTTTCCGTCTGTTTTATACGCTAAAAACGCGTATGACACTTGATTCGCACGAATCCGTTGAGAAATGGCCGAGATACGCCGTGTTACACTTCCGGACGATGAATACGTTCAATTCGTTCAAGAACTCTCGTATCTCGGACATCCGCGAGTGTTTCGCGTCGAAAACGTGGTCCCCGTCTGTTTTAGACGCTATAAACGCGTATGACACTTGATTCGCACGAATCCGTTGAGAAATGGCCGAGGTACGCCGTGTTACACTTCCGGACGATGAAATCTTGCTAGTTCTCACGTTTTGCAAGCGAAGTGCACGATGCACCGCGTTTCGTTCAATTCGTTCAAGAACTTTCGTATCTCGGACATCCAAGAGTGTTTCGCGTCGAAAACGTGGTCCCCGTCTGTTTTAGACGCTAGAAACGCGTATAACACTTGATTCGCACGAATCCGTTGAGAAATGGTCGAGATACGCCGTGTTACACTTGCGGACGATGAAATCTTGCTAGATCTCGCGTTTTGCAAGCGCGACACACGATGCACCGCGTTTCGTTCGATTCGTTCAAGAACTCTCGTATCTCGGACATCCGCGAGTGTTTCGTGTCGAAAACGTGGTCCCCGTCTGTTTCAGGCGCTAAAAACGCGTATGACACTTGATTCGCACGAATCCGTTGAGAAATGGCCGAGATACGCCGTGTTACACTTCCGGACGATGAATTCGTTCAATTCGTTCAAGAACTGTCGTATCTCGAACATCCGCGAGTGTTTCGCGTCGCAAACGTGGTCCTCTTCTGTTTTAGACACTAGAGACGCGTATGACACTTGATTCGCACGAATCCGTTGAGAAATGGCCGAGATACGCCGTGTTACACTTCAGGACGATGAATTCGTTCAATTCGTTGAAGAACTTTCGTATCTCGGACATTCGCGAGTGTTTCGCGTCGAAAACGTGGTCCCCGTCTGTTTTAGACGCTAAAAACGCGTATGACACTTGATTCGCACGAATCCGTTGAGAAATGGCCGAGATAAGCCGTGTTACACTTCCGGACGATGAAATCTTGCTAGTTCTCACGTTTTGCAAGCGAAACGCACGATGCACCGCGTTTCGTTCAATTCGTTCAAGAACTCTCGTATCTGGGACATCCGCGAATATTTCGCGTCGAAAACGTGGTCCCCGTCTGTTTCAGACGCTAAAAACGTGTATGACACTTGATTCGCACGAATCCGTTGAGAAATGGCCGAGATACGCCGCGTTACACTTCCGGACGATGAATTCGTTCAATTCGTTCAAGAACTCTCGTATCTCGGACATCCGCGAGTGTTTCGCATCGAAAACGTGGTCCCCGTGCGTTTTAGACCCTAAAAACGCGTATGACACTTGATTCGCACGAATCTGTTGAGAAATGGCCGAGATATGCCGTGTTACACTTCCGGACGATGAAATCTTGCAAGTTCTCACGTTTTGCAAGCGAAACGCACGATGCACCGCGTTTCGTTCATTTCGTTCAAGAACTCTCGTATCTCGGACATCCGCGAGTGTTTCGCGTCGAAAACGTGGTCCCCGTCTGTTTTAGACGCTAAAAACGCGTATGACACTTGATTCGCACGAATCCGTTGAGAAATGGCCGAGATACGCCGTGTTACACTTCCGGACGATGAATTCGTTCAATTCGTTCAAGAACTGTCGTATCTCGAACATCCGCGAGTGTTTCGCGTCGCAAACGTGGTCCCCTTCTGTTTTAGACACTAGAGACGCGTATGACACTTGATTCGCACGAATCCGTTGAGAAATGGCCGAGATACGCCGTGTTACACTTCAGGACGATGAATTCGTTCAATTCGTTGAAGAACTTTCGTATCTCGGACATTCGCGAGTGTTTCGCGTCGAAAACGTGGTCCCCGTCTGTTTTAGACGCTAAAAACGCGTATGACACTTGATTCGCACGAATCCGTTGAGAAATGGCCGAGATAAGCCGTGTTACACTTCCGGACGATGAAATCTTGCTAGTTCTCACGTTTTGCAAGCGAAACGCACGATGCACCGCGTTTCGTTCAATTCGTTCAAGAACTCTCGTATCTGGGACATCCGCGAATGTTTCGCGTCGAAAACGTGGTCCCCGTCTGTTTCAGACGCTAAAAACGTGTATGACACTTGATTCGCACGAATCCGTTGAGAAATGGCCGAGATACGCCGCGTTACACTTCCGGACGATGAATTCGTTCAATTCGTTCAAGAACTCTCGTATCTCGGACATCCGCGAGTGTTTCGCGTCGCAAACGTGGTCCCCGTCTGTTTTAGACGCTAAAAACGCGTATGACACTTGATTCGCACGAATCCGTTGAGAAATGGCCGAAAACGCCATGTTACACTTCCGGACGATGAAATCTTGCTAGATATCACGTATTGCAAGCGAAACGCACGATGCGCCGCGTTTCGTTCAATTCGTTCAAAGAACTCTCGTATCTCGGACACCCGCGAGTGTTTCGCGGCGAAAACGTGGTTTCCGTCTGTTTTATACGCTAAAAACGCGTATGACACTTGATTCGCACGAATCCGTTGAGAAATGGCCGAGATACGCCGTGTTACACTTCCGGACGATGAATACGTTCAATTCGTTCAAGAACTCTCGTATCTCGGACATCCGCGAGTGTTTCGCGTCGAAAACGTGGTCCCCGTCTGTTTTAGACGCTATAAACGCGTATGACACTTGATTCGCACGAATCCGTTGAGAAATGGCCGAGGTACGCCGTGTTACACTTCCGGACGATGAAATCTTGCTAGTTCTCACGTTTTGCAAGCGAAGTGCACGATGCACCGCGTTTCGTTCAATTCGTTCAAGAACTTTCGTATCTCGGACATCCAAGAGTGTTTCGCGTCGAAAACGTGGTCCCCGTCTGTTTTAGACGCTAGAAACGCGTATAACACTTGATTCGCACGAATCCGTTGAGAAATGGCCGAGATACGCCGTGTTACACTTGCGGACGATGAAATCTTGCTAGATCTCGCGTTTTGCAAGCGCGACACACGATGCACCGCGTTTCGTTCGATTCGTTCAAGAACTCTCGTATCTCGGACATCCGCGAGTGTTTCGTGTCGAAAACGTGGTCCCCGTCTGTTTCAGGCGCTAAAAACGCGTATGACACTTGATTCGCACGAATCCGTTGAGAAATGGCCGAGATACGCCGTGTTACACTTCCGGACGATGAATTCGTTCAATTCGTTCAAGAACTGTCGTATCTCGAACATCCGCGAGTGTTTCGCGTCGCAAACGTGGTCCCCTTCTGTTTTAGACACTAGAGACGCGTATGACACTTGATTCGCACGAATCCGTTGAGAAATGGCCGAGATACGCCGTGTTACACTTCAGGACGATGAATTCGTTCAATTCGTTGAAGAACTTTCGTATCTCGGACATTCGCGAGTGTTTCGCGTCGAAAACGTGGTCCCCGTCTGTTTTAGACGCTAAAAACGCGTATGACACTTGATTCGCACGAATCCGTTGAGAAATGGCCGAGATAAGCCGTGTTACACTTCCGGACGATGAAATCTTGCTAGTTCTCACGTTTTGCAAGCGAAACGCACGATGCACCGCGTTTCGTTCAATTCGTTCAAGAACTCTCGTATCTGGGACATCCGCGAATGTTTCGCGTCGAAAACGTGGTCCCCGTCTGTTTCAGACGCTAAAAACGTGTATGACACTTGATTCGCACGAATCCGTTGAGAAATGGCCGAGATACGCCGCGTTACACTTCCGGACGATGAATTCGTTCAATTCGTTCAAGAACTCTCGTATCTCGGACATCCGCGAGTGTTTCGCATCGAAAACGTGGTCCCCGTGCGTTTTAGACCCTAAAAACGCGTATGACACTTGATTCGCACGAATCTGTTGAGAAATGGCCGAGATATGCCGTGTTACACTTCCGGACGATGAAATCTTGCAAGTTCTCACGTTTTGCAAGCGAAACGCACGATGCACCGCGTCTCGTTCATTTCGTTCAAGAACTCTCGTATCTCGGACATCCGCGAGTGTTTCGCGTCGAAAACGTGGTCCCCGTCTGTTTTAGACGCTAAAAACGCGTATGACACTTGATTCGCACGAATCCGTTGAGAAATGGCCGAGATACGCCGTGTTACACTTCCGGACGATGAATTCGTTCAATTCGTTCAAGAACTGTCGTATCTCGAACATCCGCGAGTGTTTCGCGTCGCAAACGTGGTCCCCTTCTGTTTTAGACACTAGAGACGCGTATGACACTTGATTCGCACGAATCCGTTGAGAAATGGCCGAGATACGCCGTGTTACACTTCAGGACGATGAATTCGTTCAATTCGTTGAAGAACTTTCGTATCTCGGACATTCGCGAGTGTTTCGCGTCGAAAACGTGGTCCCCGTCTGTTTTAGACGCTAAAAACGCGTATGACACTTGATTCGCACGAATCCGTTGAGAAATGGCCGAGATAAGCCGTGTTACACTTCCGGACGATGAAATCTTGCTAGTTCTCACGTTTTGCAAGCGAAACGCACGATGCACCGCGTTTCGTTCAATTCGTTCAAGAACTCTCGTATCTGGGACATCCGCGAATGTTTCGCGTCGAAAACGTGGTCCCCGTCTGTTTCAGACGCTAAAAACGTGTATGACACTTGATTCGCACGAATCCGTTGAGAAATGGCCGAGATACGCCGCGTTACACTTCCGGACGATGAATTCGTTCAATTCGTTCAAGAACTCTCGTATCTCGGACATGCGCGAGTGTTTCGCATCGAAAACGTGGTCCCCGTGCGTTTTAGACCCTAAAAACGCGTATGACACTTGATTCGCACGAATCTGTTGAGAAATGGCCGAGATATGCCGTGTTACACTTCCGGACGATGAAATCTTGCAAGTTCTCACGTTTTGCAAGCGAAACGCACGATGCACCGCGTTTCGTTCATTTCGTTCAAGAACTCTCGTATCTCGGACATCCGCGAGTGTTTCGCGTCGAAAACGTGGTCCCCGTCTGTTTTAGACGCTAAAAACGCGTATGACACTTGATTCGCACGAATCCGTTGAGAAATGGCCGAGATACGCCGTGTTACACTTCCGGACGATGAATTCGTTCAATTCGTTCAAGAACTCTCGTATCTCGGACATCCGCGAGTGTTTCGCGTCGAAAACGTGGTCCCCTTCTGTCTTAGACGCTAGAGACGCGTATGACACTTGATTCGCACGAATCCGTTGAGAAATGGCCGAGATACGCCGTGATTACACTTCCGGACGATGAATTCGTTCAATTCGTTCAAGAACTCTCGTATCTCGGACATCCGCGAGTGTTTCGCGTCGAAAACGTGGTCCCCTTCTGTTTTAGACGCTAGAGACGCGTATGACACTTGACTCGCACGAATCCGTTGAGAAATGGCCGAGATACGCCGTGATTACACTTCCGGACGATGAATTCGTTCAATTCGTTGAAGAACTTTCGTATCTCGGACATCCGCGAGTGTTTCGCATCGAAAGCGTGGTCCTCGTCTGTTTTAGACGCTAAAAACGCGTATGACACTTGATTCGCACGAATCCGTTGAGAAATGGCCGAGATACGCCGTGTTACACTTCCGGACGTTGAAATCTTGCTAGTTCTCACGTTTTGCAAGCGAAACGCACGATGCACCGCGTTTCGTTCAAGAACTCTCGTATCTCGGACATCCGCGAGTGTTTCGCATCGAAAACGTGGTTCCCGTCTGTTTTAGACGCTAAAAACGCGTATGACACTTGATTCGCACGAATCCGTTGAGAAATGACCGAGATACGCCGTGTTACACTTCCGGACGATGAAATCTTGCTAGTTCTCACGTTCTGCAAGCGAAACGCACGATGCACCGCGTTTCGTTCAATTCGTTCAAGAACTCTCGTATCTCGGACATCCGCGAGTGTTTCGCGTCGAAAACGTGGTCCCCGTCTGTTTTAGACGCTAAAAACGCGTATGACACTTGATTCGCACGAATCCGTTGAGAAATGGCCGAGATACGCCGTGTTACACTTCCGGACGATGAGTTCGTTCAATTGGTTCAAGAACTCTCGTATCTCGGACATCCGCGAGTGTTTCACGTCGAAAACGTGGTTCCCGTCTGTTTTAGACGCTAAAAACGCGTATGACACTTGATTCGCACGAATCCGTTGAGAAATGGCCGAGATACGCCGTGTTACACTTGCGGACGATGAATTCGATCAATTCGTTCAAGAACTCTGGTATCCGGACATCCGCGAGTGTTTCACGTCGAAACGTGGTCCCCGTCTGTTTTAGACGCTAAAAACGCGTATGACACTTGATTGGCACGAATCCGTTGAGAAATGGCCGAGATACGCCGTGCTACACTTCCGGACGATCAATTCGTCCAATTCGATCAAGAACTTTCGTATCTCGCACATCCGCGAGTGTTTCGCGTCGAAAACGTGGTCCCCGTCTGTTTTAGACGCTATAAACGCGTATGACACTTGATTCGCACGAATCCGTTGAGAAATGGCCGAGATACGCCGTGTTACACTTCCGGACGATGAAATCTTGCTAGTTCTCACGTTCTGCAAGCGAAACGCACGATGCACCGCGTTTCGTTCAATTCGTTCAAGAACTCTCGTATCTCGGACATCCGCGAGGGTTTCGCGTCGAAAACGTGGTCCCCGTCTGTTTTAGACGCTAAAAACGCGTATGACACTTGATTCGCACGAATCCGTTGAGAAATGGCCGAGATACGCCGTGTTACATTTCCGGACGATGAGTTCGTTCAATTGGTTCAAGAACTCTCGTATCTCGGACATCCGCGAGTGTTTCGCGTCGAAAACGTGGTCCCCTTCTGTTTTAGACGCTAGAGACGCGTATGACACTTGATTCGCACGAATCCGTTGAGAAATGGCCGAGATACGCCGTGATTACACTTCCGGACGATGAATTCGTTCAATTCGTTGAAGAACTTTCGTATGTCGGACATCCGCGGGTGTTTCGCGTCGAAAACGTGGTCCCCGTCTGTTTTAGACGCTAGAAACGCGTATGACACTTGATTCGCACGAATCCGTTGAGAAATGGCCGAGATACGCCGTGTTACACTTCCGGACGATGAAATCTTGCTAGTTCTCTCGTTTTGCAAGCGAAACGCACGATGCACCGCGTTTCGTTCTTTCGTTCAAGAACTCTCGTATCTCGGACATCCGCGAGTGTTTCGTGTCGAAAACGTGGTCCCCGTCTGTTTTAGACGCTAAAAACGCGTATGACACTTGATTCGCCCGAATCCGTTGAGAAATGGCCGAGATACGCCGTGTTACACTTCCGGACGATGAATTCGTTCAATTCGTTCAAGAACTGTCGTATCTCGGACATCCGCGAGTGTTTCGCGTCGCAAACGTGGTCCCCGTCTGTTTTAGACGCTAAAAACGCGTATGACACTTGATTCGCACGAATCCGTTGAGAAATGGCCGAAAACGCCATGTTACACTTCCGGACGATGAAATCTTGCTAGATATCACGTATTGCAAGCGAAACGCACGATGCGCCGCGTTTCGTTCAATTCGTTCAAAGAACTCTCGTATCTCGGACACCCGCGAGTGTTTCGCGGCGAAAACGTGGTTTCCGTCTGTTTTATACGCTAAAAACGCGTATGACACTTGATTCGCACGAATCCGTTGAGAAATGGCCGAGATACGCCGTGTTACACTTCCGGACGATGAATACGTTCAATTCGTTCAAGAACTCTCGTATCTCGGACATCCGCGAGTGTTTCGCGTCGAAAACGTGGTCCCCGTCTGTTTTAGACGCTATAAACGCGTATGACACTTGATTCGCACGAATCCGTTGAGAAATGGCCGAGGTACGCCGTGTTACACTTCCGGACGATGAAATCTTGCTAGTTCTCACGTTTTGCAAGCGAAGTGCACGATGCACCGCGTTTCGTTCAATTCGTTCAAGAACTTTCGTATCTCGGACATCCAAGAGTGTTTCGCGTCGAAAACGTGGTCCCCGTCTGTTTTAGACGCTAGAAACGCGTATAACACTTGATTCGCACGAATCCGTTGAGAAATGGCCGAGATACGCCGTGTTACACTTGCGGACGATGAAATCTTGCTAGATCTCGCGTTTTGCAAGCGCGACACACGATGCACCGCGTTTCGTTCGATTCGTTCAAGAACTCTCGTATCTCGGACATCCGCGAGTGTTTCGTGTCGAAAACGTGGTCCCCGTCTGTTTCAGGCGCTAAAAACGCGTATGACACTTGATTCGCACGAATCCGTTGAGAAATGGCCGAGATACGCCGTGTTACACTTCCGGACGATGAATTCGTTCAATTCGTTCAAGAACTGTCGTATCTCGAACATCCGCGAGTGTTTCGCGTCGCAAACGTGGTCCCCTTCTGTTTTAGACACTAGAGACGCGTATGACACTTGATTCGCACGAATCCGTTGAGAAATGGCCGAGATACGCCGTGTTACACTTCAGGACGATGAATTCGTTCAATTCGTTGAAGAACTTTCGTATCTCGGACATTCGCGAGTGTTTCGCGTCGAAAACGTGGTCCCCGTCTGTTTTAGACGCTAAAAACGCGTATGACACTTGATTCGCACGAATCCGTTGAGAAATGGCCGAGATAAGCCGTGTTACACTTCCGGACGATGAAATCTTGCTAGTTCTCACGTTTTGCAAGCGAAACGCACGATGCACCGCGTTTCGTTCAATTCGTTCAAGAACTCTCGTATCTGGGACATCCGCGAATGTTTCGCGTCGAAAACGTGGTCCCCGTCTGTTTCAGACGCTAAAAACGTGTATGACACTTGATTCGCACGAATCCGTTGAGAAATGGCCGAGATACGCCGCGTTACACTTCCGGACGATGAATTCGTTCAATTCGTTCAAGAACTCTCGTATCTCGGACATCCGCGAGTGTTTCGCATCGAAAACGTGGTCCCCGTGCGTTTTAGACCCTAAAAACGCGTATGACACTTGATTCGCACGAATCTGTTGAGAAATGGCCGAGATATGCCGTGTTACACTTCCGGACGATGAAATCTTGCAAGTTCTCACGTTTTGCAAGCGAAACGCACGATGCACCGCGTTTCGTTCATTTCGTTCAAGAACTCTCGTATCTCGGACATCCGCGAGTGTTTCGCGTCGAAAACGTGGTCCCCGTCTGTTTTAGACGCTAAAAACGCGTATGACACTTGATTCGCACGAATCCGTTGAGAAATGGCCGAGATACGCCGTGTTACACTTCCGGACGATGAATTCGTTCAATTCGTTCAAGAACTGTCGTATCTCGAACATCCGCGAGTGTTTCGCGTCGCAAACGTGGTCCCCTTCTGTTTTAGACACTAGAGACGCGTATGACACTTGATTCGCACGAATCCGTTGAGAAATGGCCGAGATACGCCGTGTTACACTTCAGGACGATGAATTCGTTCAATTCGTTGAAGAACTTTCGTATCTCGGACATTCGCGAGTGTTTCGCGTCGAAAACGTGGTCCCCGTCTGTTTTAGACGCTAAAAACGCGTATGACACTTGATTCGCACGAATCCGTTGAGAAATGGCCGAGATAAGCCGTGTTACACTTCCGGACGATGAAATCTTGCTAGTTCTCACGTTTTGCAAGCGAAACGCACGATGCACCGCGTTTCGTTCAATTCGTTCAAGAACTCTCGTATCTGGGACATCCGCGAATGTTTCGCGTCGAAAACGTGGTCCCCGTCTGTTTCAGACGCTAAAAACGTGTATGACACTTGATTCGCACGAATCCGTTGAGAAATGGCCGAGATACGCCGCGTTACACTTCCGGACGATGAATTCGTTCAATTCGTTCAAGAACTCTCGTATCTCGGACATCCGCGAGTGTTTCGCGTCGCAAACGTGGTCCCCGTCTGTTTTAGACGCTAAAAACGCGTATGACACTTGATTCGCACGAATCCGTTGAGAAATGGCCGAAAACGCCATGTTACACTTCCGGACGATGAAATCTTGCTAGATATCACGTATTGCAAGCGAAACGCACGATGCGCCGCGTTTCGTTCAATTCGTTCAAAGAACTCTCGTATCTCGGACACCCGCGAGTGTTTCGCGGCGAAAACGTGGTTTCCGTCTGTTTTATACGCTAAAAACGCGTATGACACTTGATTCGCACGAATCCGTTGAGAAATGGCCGAGATACGCCGTGTTACACTTCCGGACGATGAATACGTTCAATTCGTTCAAGAACTCTCGTATCTCGGACATCCGCGAGTGTTTCGCGTCGAAAACGTGGTCCCCGTCTGTTTTAGACGCTATAAACGCGTATGACACTTGATTCGCACGAATCCGTTGAGAAATGGCCGAGGTACGCCGTGTTACACTTCCGGACGATGAAATCTTGCTAGTTCTCACGTTTTGCAAGCGAAGTGCACGATGCACCGCGTTTCGTTCAATTCGTTCAAGAACTTTCGTATCTCGGACATCCAAGAGTGTTTCGCGTCGAAAACGTGGTCCCCGTCTGTTTTAGACGCTAGAAACGCGTATAACACTTGATTCGCACGAATCCGTTGAGAATGGCCGAGATACGCCGTGTTACACTTGCGGACGATGAAATCTTGCTAGATCTCGCGTTTTGCAAGCGCGACACACGATGCACCGCGTTTCGTTCGATTCGTTCAAGAACTCTCGTATCTCGGACATCCGCGAGTGTTTCGTGTCGAAAACGTGGTCCCCGTCTGTTTCAGGCGCTAAAAACGCGTATGACACTTGATTCGCACGAATCCGTTGAGAAATGGCCGAGATACGCCGTGTTACACTTCCGGACGATGAATTCGTTCAATTCGTTCAAGAACTGTCGTATCTCGAACATCCGCGAGTGTTTCGCGTCGCAAACGTGGTCCCCTTCTGTTTTAGACACTAGAGACGCGTATGACACTTGATTCGCACGAATCCGTTGAGAAATGGCCGAGATACGCCGTGTTACACTTCAGGACGATGAATTCGTTCAATTCGTTGAAGAACTTTCGTATCTCGGACATTCGCGAGTGTTTCGCGTCGAAAACGTGGTCCCGTCTGTTTTAGACGCTAAAAACGCGTATGACACTTGATTCGCACGAATCCGTTGAGAAATGGCCGAGATAAGCCGTGTTACACTTCCGGACGATGAAATCTTGCTAGTTCTCACGTTTTGCAAGCGAACGCACGATGCACCGCGTTTCGTTCAATTCGTTCAAGAACTCTCGTATCTGGGACATCCGCGAATGTTTCGCGTCGAAAACGTGGTCCCGGTCTGTTTCAGACGCTAAAAACGTGTATGACACTTGATTCGCACGAATCCGTTGAGAAATGGCCGAGATACGCCGCGTTACACTTCCGGACGATGAATTCGTTCAATTCGTTCAAGAACTCTCGTATCTCGGACATCCGCGAGTGTTTCGCATCGAAAACGTGGTCCCCGTGCGTTTTAGACCCTAAAAACGCGTATGACACTTGATTCGCACGAATCTGTTGAGAAATGGCCGAGATATGCCGTGTTACACTTCCGGACGATGAAATCTTGCAAGTTCTCACGTTTTGCAAGCGAAACGCACGATGCACCGCGTTTCGTTCATTTCGTTCAAGAACTCTCGTATCTCGGACATCCGCGAGTGTTTCGCGTCGAAAACGTGGTCCCCGTCTGTTTTAGACGCTAAAAACGCGTATGACACTTGATTCGCACGAATCCGTTGAGAAATGGCCGAGATACGCCGTGTTACACTTCCGGACGATGATTCGTTCAATTCGTTCAAGAACTGTCGTATCTCGAACATCCGCGAGTGTTTCGCGTCGCAAACGTGGTCCCTTCTGTTTTAGACACTAGAGACGCGTATGACACTTGATTCGCACGAATCCGTTGAGAAATGGCCGAGATACGCCGTGTTACACTTCAGGACGATGAATTCGTTCAATTCGTTGAAGAACTTTCGTATCTCGGACATTCGCGAGTGTTTCGCGTCGAAACGTGGTCCCCGTCTGTTTTAGACGCTAAAAACGCGTATGACACTTGATTCGCACGAATCCGTTGAGAAATGGCCGAGATAAGCCGTGTTACACTTCCGGACGATGAAATCTTGCTAGTTCTCACGTTTTGCAAGCGAAACGCACGATGCACCGCGTTTCGTTCAATTCGTTCAAGAACTCTCGTATCTGGGACATCCGCGAATGTTTCGCGTCGAAAACGTGGTCCCCGTCTGTTTCAGACGCTAAAAACGTGTATGACACTTGATTCGCACGAATCCGTTGAGAAATGGCCGAGATACGCCGCGTTACACTTCCGGACGATGAATTCGTTCAATTCGTTCAAGAACTCTCGTATCTCGGACATCCGCGAGTGTTTCGCATCGAAAACGTGGTCCCCGTGCGTTTTAGACCCTAAAAACGCGTATGACACTTGATTCGCACGAATCTGTTGAGAAATGGCCGAGATATGCCGTGTTACACTTCCGGACGATGAAATCTTGCAAGTTCTCACGTTTTGCAAGCGAAACGCACGATGCACCGCGTTTCGTTCATTTCGTTCAAGAACTCTCGTATCTCGGACATCCGCGAGTGTTTCGCGTCGAAAACGTGGTCCCCGTCTGTTTTAGACGCTAAAAACGCGTATGACACTTGATTCGCACGAATCCGTTGAGAAATGGCCGAGATACGCCGTGTTACACTTCCGAACGATGAAATCTTGCTCGTTCTCACGTTTTGCAAGCGAAACGCACGATGCACCGCGTTTCGTTCAATTCGTTCAAGAACTCTCGTATATCGGACATCGGCGAGTGTTTCGCTTCGAAAACATGGTCCCCGTCTGTTTTAGACGCTAAAAACGCGTATGACACTTGATTCGCACGAATCCGTTGAGAAATGGCCGAGATACGCCGTGTTACACTTCCGGACGATGAAATCTTGCTAGTTCTCACGTTTTGCAAGCGAAACGCACGATGCACCGCGTTTCGTTCAATTCGTTAAAGAACTCTCGTATCTCGGACATCCGCGAGTGTTTCGCGTCGAAAACGTGGTTCCCGTCTGTTTTAGACGCTAAAAACGATTATGACACTTGATTCGCACGAATCCGTTGAGAAATGGCCGAGATACGCCGTGTTACACTTCCGGACGATGAGTACGTTCAATTCGTTCAAGAACTCTCGTATCTCGGACATCCACGAGTGTTTCGCGTCGAAAACGTGGTGCCCGTCTGTTTTAGATGCTAAAAACGCGTATGACACTTGATTTGCACGAATCCGTTGAGAAATGGCCGAGATACGCCGTGTTACACTTGCGGCCGATGAATTCGATCAATTCGTTCAAGAACTCTGGTATACGGACATCCGCGAGTGTTTCACGTCGAAAACGTGGTCCCCGTCTGTTTTAGACGCTAAAAACGCGTATGACACTTGATTGGCACGAATCCGTTGAGAAATGGCCGAGATACGCCGTGTTACACTTCCGGACGATCAATTCGTCCAATTCGTTCAAGAACTTTCGTATCTCGCACATTCGCGAGTGTTTCGCGTCGAAAACGTGGTCCCCGTCTGTTTTAGACGCTATAAACGCGTATGACACTTGATTCGCACGAATCCGTTGAGAAATGGCCGAGATACGCCGTGTTACACTTCCGGACGATGAAATCTTGCTAGTTCTCACGTTTTGCAAGCGAAACGCACGATGCACCGCGTTTCGTTCTATTCGTTCAAGAACTCTCGTATCTCGGACATCCGCGAGTGTTTCGCATCGAAAACGTGGTCCTCGTCTGTTTTAGACGCTAAAAACGCGTATGACACTTGATTCGCAAGAATCCGTTGAGAAATGGCCGAGATACGCCGTGTTACACTTCCGGACGATGAAATCTTGCTAGTTCTCACGTTTTGCAAGCGAAACGCACGATGCACCGCGTTTCGTTCAAGAACTCTCGTATCTCGGACATCCGCGAGTGTTTCGCATCGAAAACGTGGTCCTCGTCTGTTTTAGACGCTAAAAACGCGTATGACACTTGATTCGCACGAATCCGTTGAGAAAAGGCCGAGATACGCCGTGTTACACTT
The DNA here is from genome assembly GCA_963942575.1 of Priocnemis perturbator. Classification (NCBI taxonomy): domain Eukaryota; kingdom Metazoa; phylum Arthropoda; class Insecta; order Hymenoptera; family Pompilidae; genus Priocnemis; species Priocnemis perturbator. Next base: position 145,140 of record CAWWDK010000038.1, read on the forward strand.
CCGGACGATGAAATCTTACTAGGTCTCACGTTTTGCAAGCGAAACGCACGATGCACCGCGTCCCGTTCAATTCATTCAAGAACTCTCGTATCTCGGATATCCGCGAATGTTTCGCGTCGAAATCGTGGCCCCCGTCTGTTTTAGACGCTAAAAACGCGTATGACACTTGATTCGCACGAATCCGTTGAGAAATGGCCGAGATACACCGTGTTACACTTCCAGACGATGAATTCGTTCAATTCGTTCAAGAACTCTCGTACCTCGGACATCCGCGAGTGTTTCGCGGCGAAAACGTGGTCCCCGTCTGTTTTAGACGCTAAAAACGCTTATGACACTTGATTCGCACGAATCCGTTGAGAAATGGCCGTGATAGGCCGTGTTACACTTGCGGACGATGGATTCGATCAATTCGTTCAAGAACTCTCGTATCCGGAAATCCGCGAGTGTTTCGCGTCGAAAACGTGGTCCCCGTCTGTTTTAGACGCTAAAAACGCGTATGACACTTGATTGGCACGAATCCGTTGAGAAATGGCCGAGATACGCCGTGTTACACTTCCGGACGATCAATTCGTCCAATTCGTTCAAGAACTTTCGTATCTCGCACATCCGCGAGTGTTTCGAATCGAATACGTGGTCCCCGTCTGTTTTAGACGCTATAAACGCGTATGACACTTGATTCGCACGAATCCGTTGAGAAATGGCCGAGATACCCCGTGTTACACTTCAGGACGATGAAATCTTGCTAGTTCTCACGTTTTCAAGCGAAAGGCACGATGCACCGCGTTTCGTTCAATTTGTTCAAGAACTCTCGTATCTCGGACATCCGCGAGTGTTTCGCGTCGGAAACGTGGTCCCCGTCTGTTTTAGACGCTAAGAACGCGTATGACACTTGATTCGCACGAATCCGTTGAGAAATGGCCGAGATACGCCGTGTTACACTTCCGGCCGTTGAAATCTTGCTAGTTCTCACGTTTTGCAAGCGAAATGCACGATGCACCGCGTTTCGTTCAATTCGTTCAAGAACTCTCGTATCTCGAACATCCGCGAGTGTTTCGCGTCGAAAACGTGGTCCCCGTCTGTTTTAGACGCTAAAAACGCGTATGACACTTGATTCGCACGAATCCGTTGAGAAAAGGCCGAGATACGCCGTGTTACACTTCCGGACGATGAAATCTTACTAGGTCTCACGTTTTGCAAGCGAAACGCACGATGCACCGCGTCTCGTTCAATTCATTCAAGAACTCTCGTATCTCGGACATCCGCGAATGTTTCGCGTCGAAATCGTGGTCCCCGTCTGTTTTAGACGCTAAAAACGCGTATGACACTTGATTCGCACGAATCCGTTGAGAAATGGCCGAGATACACCGTGTTACACTTCCGGACGATGAATTCGTTCAATTCGTTCAAGAACTCTCGTACCTCGGACATCCGCGAGTGTTTCGCGGCGAAAACGTGGTCCCCGTCTGTTTTAGACGCTAAAAACGCGTATGACACTTGATTCGCACGAATCCGTTGAGAAATGGCCGAGATACGCCGTGTTACACTTCCGGACGATGAATACGTTCAATTCGTTCAAGAACTCTCGTATCTCGGACATCCGCGACTGTTTCGCGTCGAAAACGTGGTCCCCGTCTGTTTTAGACGCTAAAAACGCGTATGACACTAGATTCGCACGAATCCGTTGAGAAATGGCCGAGATACGCCGTGTTACACTTGCGGACGATGAATTCGATCAATTCGTTCAAGAACTCTCGTATCCGGAAATCCGCGAGTGTTTCGCGTCGAAACGTGGTCCCCGTCTGTTTTAGACGCTAAAAACGCGTATGACACTTGATTGGCACGAATCCATTGAGAAATGGCCGAGATACGCCGTGTTATACTTTCGGACGATCAATTCGTCCAATTCGTTCAAGAACTTTCGTATCTCGCACATCCGCGAGTGTTTCGCGTAGAAAACGTCGTCCCCGTCTGTTTTAGACGCTATAAACGCGTATGACACTTGATTCGCCCGAATCCATTGAGAATGGCCGAGATACGCCGTGTTACACTTCCGGACGATGAATTCGTTCAATTCGTTCAAGAACTTTCGTATCTCGGACATCCGCGAGTGTTTCGCGTCGAAAACGTGGTCCGCGTCTGTTTTAGACGCTAAAAACGCGTAAGACCGTTGTTTCGCACGAATCCGCTGAGAAATGGCCGAGATACGCCGTGTTACACTTCCGGCCGTTGAAATCTTGCTAGTTCTCGCGTTTTGCAAGCGAAATGCACGATGCACCGCGTTTCGTTCAATTCGTTCAAGAACTCTCGTATCTCGGACATCCGCGAGTGTTTCGCGTCGAAAACGTGGTCCCCGTCTGTTTTAGACGCTAAAAACGCGTATGACACTTGATTCGCACGAATCCGTTGAGAAATGGCCGAGATACGCCGTGTTACACTTCCGGACGATGAATTCGTTCAATTCGTTCAAGAACTGTCGTATCTCGAACATCCGCGAGTGTTTCGCGTCGCAAACGTGGTCCCCTTCTGTTTTAGACACTAGAGACGCGTATGACACTTGATTCGCACGAATCCGTTGAGAAATGGCCGAGATACGCCGTGTTACACTTGAGGACGATGAATTCGTTCAATTCGTTAAAGAACTTTCGTATCTCGGACATTCGCGAGTGTTTCGCGTCGAAAACGTGGTCCCCGTCTGTTTTAGACGCTAAAAACGCGTATGACACTTGATTCGCACGAATCCGTTGAGAAATGGCCGAGATAAGCCGTGTTACACTTCCGGACGATGAAATCTTGCTAGTTCTCACGTTTTGCAAGCGAAACGCACGATGCACCGCGTTTCGTTCAATTCGTTCAAGAACTCTCGTATCTGGGACATCCGCGAATGTTTCGCGTCGAAAACGTGGTCCCCGTCTGTTTCAGACGCCAAAACGTGTATGACACTTGATTCGCACGAATCCGTTGAGAAATGGCGAGATACGCCGCGTTACACTTCCGGACGATGAATTCGTTCAATTCGTTCAAGAACTCTCGTATCTCGGACATCCGCGAGTGTTTCGCATCGAAAACGTGGTCCCCGTGCGTTTTAGACCCTAAAAACGCGTATGACACTTGATTCGCACGAATCTGTTGAGAAATGGCCGAGATATGCCGTGTTACACTTCCGGACGATGAAATCTTGCAAGTTCTCACGTTTGCAAGCGAAACGCACGATGCACCGCGTTTCGTTCATTTCGTTCAAGAACTCTCGTATCTCGGACATCCGCGAGTGTTTCGCGTCGAAAACGTGGTCCCCGTCTGTTTTAGACGCTAAAAACGCGTATGACACTTGATTCGCACGAATCCGTTGAGAAATGGCCGAGATACGCCGTGTTACACTTCCGGACGATGAATTCGTTCAATTCGTTCAAGAACTGTCGTATCTCGAACATCCGCGAGTGTTTCGCGTCGCAAACGTGGTCCCCTTCTGTTTTAGACACTAGAGACGCGTATGACACTTGATTCGCACGAATCCGTTGAGAAATGGCCGAGATACGCCGTGTTACACTTCAGGACGATGAATTCGTTCAATTCGTTGAAGAACTTTCGTATCTCGGACATTCGCGAGTGTTTCGCGTCGAAAACGTGGTCCCCGTCTGTTTTAGACGCTAAAAACGCGTATGACACTTGATTCGCACGAATCCGTTGAGAAATGGCCGAGATAAGCCGTGTTACACTTCCGGACGATGAAATCTTGCTAGTTCTCACGTTTTGCAAGCGAAACGCACGATGCACCGCGTTTCGTTCAATTCGTTCAAGAACTCTCGTATCTGGGACATCCGCGAATGTTTCGCGTCGAAAACGTGGTCCCCGTCTGTTTCAGACGCTAAAAACGTGTATGACACTTGATTCGCACGAATCCGTTGAGAAATGGCCGAGATACGCCGCGTTACACTTCCGGACGATGAATTCGTTCAATTCGTTCAAGAACTCTCGTATCTCGGACATCCGCGAGTGTTTCGCATCGAAAACGTGGTCCCCGTGCGTTTTAGACCCTAAAAACGCGTATGACACTTGATTCGCACGAATCTGTTGAGAAATGGCCGAGATATGCCGTGTTACACTTCCGGACGATGAAATCTTGCAAGTTCTCACGTTTTGCAAGCGAAACGCACGATGCACCGCGTTTCGTTCATTTCGTTCAAGAACTCTCGTATCTCGGACATCCGCGAGTGTTTCGCGTCGAAAACGTGGTCCCCGTCTGTTTTAGACGCTAAAAACGCGTATGACACTTGATTCGCACGAATCCGTTGAGAAATGGCCGAGATACGCCGTGTTACACTTCCGGACGATGAATTCGTTCAATTCGTTCAAGAACTCTCGTATCTCGGACATCCGCGAGTGTTTCGCGTCGAAAACGTGGTCCCCTTCTGTCTTAGACGCTAGAGACGCGTATGACACTTGATTCGCACGAATCCGTTGAGAAATGGCCGAGATACGCCGTGATTACACTTCCGGACGATGAATTCGTTCAATTCGTTCAAGAACTCTCGTATCTCGGACATCCGCGAGTGTTTCGCGTCGAAAACGTGGTCCCCTTCTGTTTTAGACGCTAGAGACGCGTATGACACTTGACTCGCACGAATCCGTTGAGAAATGGCCGAGATACGCCGTGATTACACTTCCGGACGATGAATTCGTTCAATTCGTTGAAGAACTTTCGTATCTCGGACATCCGCGAGTGTTTCGCATCGAAAGCGTGGTCCTCGTCTGTTTTAGACGCTAAAAACGCGTATGACACTTGATTCGCACGAATCCGTTGAGAAATGGCCGAGATACGCCGTGTTACACTTCCGGACGTTGAAATCTTGCTAGTTCTCACGTTTTGCAAGCGAAACGCACGATGCACCGCGTTTCGTTCAAGAACTCTCGTATCTCGGACATCCGCGAGTGTTTCGCATCGAAAACGTGGTTCCCGTCTGTTTTAGACGCTAAAAACGCGTATGACACTTGATTCGCACGAATCCGTTGAGAAATGACCGAGATACGCCGTGTTACACTTCCGGACGATGAAATCTTGCTAGTTCTCACGTTCTGCAAGCGAAACGCACGATGCACCGCGTTTCGTTCAATTCGTTCAAGAACTCTCGTATCTCGGACATCCGCGAGTGTTTCGCGTCGAAAACGTGGTCCCCGTCTGTTTTAGACGCTAAAAACGCGTATGACACTTGATTCGCACGAATCCGTTGAGAAATGGCCGAGATACGCCGTGTTACACTTCCGGACGATGAGTTCGTTCAATTGGTTCAAGAACTCTCGTATCTCGGACATCCGCGAGTGTTTCACGTCGAAAACGTGGTTCCCGTCTGTTTTAGACGCTAAAAACGCGTATGACACTTGATTCGCACGAATCCGTTGAGAAATGGCCGAGATACGCCGTGTTACACTTGCGGACGATGAATTCGATCAATTCGTTCAAGAACTCTGGTATCCGGACATCCGCGAGTGTTTCACGTCGAAACGTGGTCCCCGTCTGTTTTAGACGCTAAAAACGCGTATGACACTTGATTGGCACGAATCCGTTGAGAAATGGCCGAGATACGCCGTGCTACACTTCCGGACGATCAATTCGTCCAATTCGTTCAAGAACTTTCGTATCTCGCACATCCGCGAGTGTTTCGCGTCGAAAACGTGGTCCCCGTCTGTTTTAGACGCTATAAACGCGTATGACACTTGATTCGCACGAATCCGTTGAGAAATGGCCGAGATACGCCGTGTTACACTTCCGGACGATGAAATCTTGCTAGTTCTCACGTTCTGCAAGCGAAACGCACGATGCACCGCGTTTCGTTCAATTCGTTCAAGAACTCTCGTATCTCGGACATCCGCGAGGGTTTCGCGTCGAAAACGTGGTCCCCGTCTGTTTTAGACGCTAAAAACGCGTATGACACTTGATTCGCACGAATCCGTTGAGAAATGGCCGAGATACGCCGTGTTACATTTCCGGACGATGAGTTCGTTCAATTGGTTCAAGAACTCTCGTATCTCGGACATCCGCGAGTGTTTCGCGTCGAAAACGTGGTCCCCGTCTGTTTTAGACGCTAAAAACGCGTATGACACTTGATTCGCACGAATCCGTTGAGAAATGGCCGAGATACGCCGTGTTACACTTCCGAACGATGAAATCTTGCTCGTTCCTCACGTTTTGCAAGCGAAACGCACGATGCACCGCGTTTCGTTCAATTCGTTCAAGAACTCTCGTATATCGGACATCCGCGAGTGTTTCGCATCGAAAACGTGGTCCTCGTCTGTTTTAGACGCTAAAAACGCGTATGACACTTGATTCGCACGAATCCGTTGAGAAAAGGCCGAGATACGCCGTGTTACACTTCCGGACGATGAAATCTTACTAGGTCTCACGTTTTGCAAGCGAAACGCACGATGCACCGCATCCCGTTCAATTCATTCAAGAACTCTCGTATCTCGGATATCCGCGAATGTTTCGCGTCGAAATCGTGGCCCCCGTCTGTTTTAGACGCTAAAAACGCGTATGACACTTGATTCGCACGAATCCGTTGAGAAATGGCCGAGATACACCGTGTTACACTTCCAGACGATGAATTCGTTCAATTCGTTCAAGAACTCTCGTACCTCGGACATCCGCGAGTGTTTCGCGGCGAAAACGTGGTCCCCGTCTGTTTTAGACGCTAAAAACGCTTATGACACTTGATTCGCACGAATCCGTTGAGAAATGGCCGTGATAGGCCGTGTTACACTTGCGGACGATGGATTCGATCAATTCGTTCAAGAACTCTCGTATCCGGAAATCCGCGAGTGTTTCGCGTCGAAAACGTGGTCCCCGTCTGTTTTAGACGCTAAAAACGCGTATGACACTTGATTGGCACGAATCCGTTGAGAAATGGCCGAGATACGCCGTGTTACACTTCCGGACGATCAATTCGTCCAATTCGTTCAAGAACTTTCGTATCTCGCACATCCGCGAGTGTTTCGCGTAGAAAACGTGGTCCCCGTCTGTTTAGACGCTATAAACGCGTATGACACTTGATTCGCACGAATCCATTGAGAAATGGCCGAGATACGCCGTGTTACACTTCCGGACGATGAAATCTTGCTAGTTCTCACGTTTTGCAAGCGAAAGGCACGATGCACCGCGTTTCGTTCAATTTGTTCAAGAACTCTCGTATCTCGGACATCCGCGAGTGTTTCGCGTCGAAAACGTGGTCCCCGTCTGTTTTAGACGCTAAAAACGCGTATGACACTTGATTCGCACGAATCCGTTGAGAAATGGCCGAGATACGCCGTGTTACACTTCCGGACGATGAAATCTTGCTAGTTCTCACGTTTTGCAAGCGAAAGGCACGATGCACCGCGTTTCGTTCAATTCGTTCAAGAACTCTCGTATCTTGGACATCCGCGAGGGTTTCGCGTCGAAAACGTGGTCCCCATCTGTTTTAGACGCTAAAAACTCGTATGACACTTGATTCGCACGAATCCGTTGAGAAATGGTCGAGATACGCCGTGTTACACTTCCGGACGATGAAATCTTGCTAGTTCTCACGTTTTGCAAGCGAAACGCACGATGCACCGCGTTTCGTTCAATTCGTTCAAGAACTCTCGTATTTCGGACATCCGCAAGTGTTTCGCGTCGAAAACGTGGTCCCCATTTGTTTTAGACGCTAAAAACGCGTATGACACTTGATTCGCACGAATCCGTTGAGAAATGGCCGAGATACGCCGTGTTACACTTCCGGACGATGAAATCTTGCTAGTTCTCACGTTTTGCAAGCGAAACGCACGATGCACCGCGTTTCGTTCAATTCGTTCAAGAACTCTCGTATCTCGGACATCCGCGAGTGTTTCGCGTCGAAAACGTGGTCCCCGTCTGTTTTAGGCGCTAAAAACGATTATGACACTTGATTCGCACGAATCCGTTGAGAAATGGCCGAGATACGCCGTGTTACACTTCCGGACGATGAAATCTTGGTAGTTCTCACGTTTTGCAAGCGAAACGCACGATGCACCGCGTTTCGTTCAATTCGTTCAAGAACTCTCGTATCTCGGACATCGGCGAGTGTTTCGCTTCGAAAACATGGTCCCCGTCTGTTTTAGACGCTAAAAACGCGTATGACACTTGATTCGCACGAATCCGTTGTGAAATGGCCGAGATACGCCGTGTTACACTTCCGGACGATGAAATCTTGCTAGTTCTCACGTTTTGCAAGCGAAACGCAAGATGCACCGCGTTTCGTTCAATTCGTTAAAGAACTCTCGTATCTCGGACATCCGCGAGTGTTTCGCGTCGAAAACGTGGTCCCCGTCTGTTTTAGACGCTAAAAACGATTATGACACTTGATTCGCACGAATCCGTTGAGAAATGGCCGAGATACGCCGTGTTACACTTCCGGACGATGAATACGTTCAATTCGTTCAAGAACTCTCGTATCTCGGACATCCACGAGTGTTTCACGTCGAAAACGTGGTCCCCGTCTGTTTTAGACGCTAAAAACGCGTATGACACTTGATTGGCACGAATCCGTTGAGAAATGGCCGAGATACGCCGTGTTACACTTCCGGACGATCAATTCGTCCAATTCGTTCAAGAACTTTCGTATCTCGCACATCCGCGAGTGTTTCGCGTCGAAAACGTGGTCCCCGTCTGTTTTAGACGCTATAAACGCGTATGACACTTGATTCGCACGAATCCGTTGAGAAATGGCCGAGATACGCCGTGTTACACTTCCAGACGATGAAATCCTGCTAGTTCTCACGTTTTGCAAGCGAAAGGCACGATGCACCGCGTTTCGTTCAATTCGTTCAAGAACTCTCGTATCTCGGACATCCGCGAGTGTTTCGCGTCGAAAACGTGGTCCCCGTCTGTTTTAGACGCTAAAAACGCGTATGACACTTGATTGGCACGAATCCGTTGAGAAATGGCCGAGATACGCCGTGTTACACTTCCGGACGATCAATTCGTCCAATTCGTTCAAGAACTTTCGTATCTCGCACATCCGCGAGTGTTTCGCGTCGAAAACGTGGTCCCCGTCTGTTTTAGACGCTAAAAACGGTATGACACTAGATTCGCACGAATCCGTTGAGAAATGGCCGAGATACGCCGTGTTACACTTGCGGACGATGAATTCGATCAATATGTTCAAGAACTCTCGTATCCGGAAATCCGCGAGTGTTTCGCGTCGAAAACGTGGTCCCCGTCTGTTTTAGACGCTAAAAACGCGTATGACACTTGATTCGCACGAATCCGTTGAGAAACGGCCGAGATACGCCGTGTTACACTTCCGGACGATGAAATCTTGCTAGTTCTCACGTTTTGCAAGCGAAACGCATGATGCACCGCGTCTCGTTCAATTCATTCAAGAACTCTCGTATCTCGGACATCCGCGAATGTTGCGCGTCGAAAACGTGGTCCCCGTTTGTTTTGGACGCTAAAAACGCGTAAGACACTTGATTCGTACGAATCCGTTGAGAAATGGCCGAGATACGCCGTGTTACACTTCCAGACGATGAAATCCTGCTAGTTCTCACGTTTTGCAAGCGAAAGGCACGATGCACCGCGTTTCGTTCAATTCGTTCAAGAACTCTCGTATCTCGGACATCCGCGAGTGTTTCGCGTCGAAAACGTGGTCCCCGTCTGTTTTAGACGCTAAAAACGCGTATGACACTTGATTCGCACGAATCCGTTGAGAAATGGCCGAGATACGCCGTGTTACACTTCCGAACGATGAAATCTTGCTCGTTCTCACGTTTTGCAAGCGAAACGCACGATGCACCGCGTTTCGTTCATTCGTTCAAGAACTCTCGTAATCGGACATCGGCGAGTGTTTCGCTTCGAAAACATGGTCCCCGTCTGTTTTAGACGCTAAAAACGCGTATGACACTTGATTCGCACGAATCCGTTGAGAAATGGCCGAGATACGCCGTGTTACACTTCCGGACGATGAAATCTTGCTAGTTCTCACGTTTTGCAAGCGAAACGCACGATGCACCGCGTTTCGTTCAATTCGTTAAAGAACTCTCGTATCTCGGACATCCGCGAGTGTTTCGCGTCGAAAACGTGGTTCCCGTCTGTTTTAGACGCTAAAAACGATTATGACACTTGATTCGCACGAATCCGTTGAGAAATGGCCGAGATACGCCGTGTTACACTTCCGGACGATGAATACGTTCAATTCGTTCAAGAACTCTCGTATCTCGGACATCCACGAGTGTTTCGCGTCGAAAACGTGGTGCCCGTCTGTTTTAGATGCTAAAAACGCGTATGACACTTGATTTGCACGAATCCGTTGAGAAATGGCCGAGATACGCCGTGTTATACTTGCGGACGATGAATTCGATCAATACGTTCAAGAACTCTCGTATCTCGGACATCCGCGACTGTTTCGCGTCGAAAACGTGGTCCCCGTCTGTTTTAGACGCTAAAAACGCGTATGACACTAGATTCGCACGAATCCGTTGAGAAATGGCCGAGATACGCCGTGTTACACTTGCGGACGATGAATTCGATCAATTCGTTCAAGAACTCTGGTATACGGACATCCGCGAGTGTTTCACGTCGAAAACGTGGTCCCCGTCTGTTTTAGACGCTAAAAACGCGTATGACACTTGATTGGCACGAATCCGTTGAGAAATGGCCGAGATACGCCGTGTTACACTTCCGGACGATCAATTCGTCCAATTCGTTCAAGAACTTTCGTATCTCGCACATCCGCGAGTGTTTCGCGTCGAAAACGTGGTCCCCGTCTGTTTTAGACGCTATAAACGCGTATGACACTTGATTCGCACGAATCCGTTGAGAAATGGCCGAGATACGCCGTGTTACACTTCCAGACGATGAAATCCTGCTAGTTCTCACGTTTTGCAAGCGAAAGGCACGATGCACCGCGTTTCGTTCAATTCGTTCAAGAACTCTCGTATCTCGGACATCCGCGAGTGTTTCGCGTCGAAAACGTGGTCCCCGTCTGTTTTAGACGCTAAAAACGCGTATGACACTTGATTCGCACGAATCCGTTGAGAAATGGCCGAGATACGCCGTGTTACACTTCCGAACGATGAAATCTTGCTCGTTCTCACGTTTTGCAAGCGAAACGCACGATGCACCGCGTTTCGTTCAATTCGTTCAAGAACTCTCGTATATCGGACATCGGCGAGTGTTTCGCTTCGAAAACATGGTCCCCGTCTGTTTTAGACGCTAAAAACGCGTATGACACTTGATTCGCACGAATCCGTTGAGAAATGGCCGAGATACGCCGTGTTACACTTCCGGACGATGAAATCTTGCTAGTTCTCACGTTTTGCAAGCGAAACGCACGATGCACCGCGTTTCGTTCAATTCGTTAAAGAACTCTCGTATCTCGGACATCCGCGAGTGTTTCGCGTCGAAACGTGGTTCCCGTCTGTTTTAGACGCTAAAAACGATTATGACACTTGATTCGCACGAATCCGTTGAGAAATGGCCGAGATACGCCGTGTTACACTTCCGACGATGAATACGTTCAATTCGTTCAATAACTCTCGTATCTCGGACATCCGCGAGTGTTTCACGTCGAAAACGTGGTCCCCGTCTGTTTTAGACGCTAAAAACGCGTATGACACTTGATTGGCACGAATCCGTTGAGAAATGGCCGAGATACGCCGTGTTACACTTCCGGACGATGAAATCTTGCTAGTTCTCACGTTTTGCAAGCGAAACGCACGATGCACCGCGTTTCGTTCTAATCGTTCAAGAACTCTCGTATCTCGGACATCCGCGAGTGTTTCGCATCGAAAACGTGGTCCTCGTCTGTTTTAGACGCTAAAAACGCGTATGACACTTGATTCGCACGAATCCGTTGAGAAATGGCCGAGATACGCCGTGTTACACTTCCGGACGATGAGTTCGTTCAATTGGTTCAAGAACTCTCGTATCTCGGACATCCGCGAGAGTTTCGCGTCGAAAACGTGGTCCCCGTCTGTTTTAGACGCTAAAAACGCGTATGACACTTGATTCGCACGAATCCGTTGAGAAATGGCCGAGATACGCCGTGTTACACTTCCGAACGATGAAATCTTGCTCGTTCTCACGTTTTGCAAGCGAAACGCACGATGCACCGCGTTTCGTTCAATTCGTTCAAGAACTCTCGTATATCGGACATCGGCGAGTGTTTCGCTTCGAAAACATGGTCCCCGTCTGTTTTAGACGCTAAAAACGCGTATGACACTTGATTCGCACGAATCCGTTGAGAAATGGCCGAGATACGCCGTGTTACACTTCCGGACGATGAAATCTTGCTAGTTCTCACGTTTTGCAAGCGAAACGCACGATGCACCGCGTTTCGTTCAATTCGTTAAAGAACTCTCGTATCTCGGACATCCGCGAGTGTTTCGCGTCGAAAACGTGGTTCCCGTCTGTTTTAGACGCTAAAAACGATTATGACACTTGATTCGCACGAATCCGTTGAGAAATGGCCGAGATACGCCGTGTTACACTTCCGGACGATGAATACGTTCAATTCGTTCAAGAACTCTCGTATCTCGGACATCCACGAGTGTTTCGCGTCGAAAACGTGGTGCCCGTCTGTTTTAGATGCTAAAAACGCGTATGACACTTGATTTGCACGAATCCGTTGAGAAATGGCCGAGATACGCCGTGTTACACTTGCGGACGATGAATTCGATCAATTCGTTCAAGAACTCTCGTATCTCGGACATCCGCGACTGTTTCGCGTCGAAAACGTGGTCCCCGTCTGTTTTAGACGCTAAAAACGCGTATGACACTAGATTCGCACGAATCCGTTGAGAAATGGCCGAGATACGCCGTGTTACACTTGCGGACGATGAATTCGATCAATTCGTTCAAGAACTCTGGTATACGGACATCCGCGAGTGTTTCACGTCGAAAACGTGGTCCCCGTCTGTTTTAGACGCTAAAAACGCGTATGACACTTGATTGGCACGAATCCGTTGAGAAATGGCCGAGATACGCCGTGTTACACTTCCGGACGATGAAATCTTGCTAGTTCTCACGTTTTGCAAGCGAAACGCACGATGCACCGCGTTTCGTTCTATTCGTTCAAGAACTCTCGTATCTCGGACATCCGCGAGTGTTTCGCATCGAAAACGTGGTCCTCGTCTGTTTTAGACGCTAAAAACGTGTATGACACTTGATTCGCACGAATCCGTTGAGAAATGGCCGAGATACGCCGTGTTACACTTCCGGACGATGAGTTCGTTCAATTGGTTCAAGAACTCTCGTATCTCGGACATCCGCGAGAGTTTCGCGTCGAAAACGTGGTCCCCGTCTGTTTTAGACGCTAAAAACGCGTATGACACTTGATTCGCACGAATCCGTTGAGAAATGGCCGAGATACGCCGTGTTACACTTCCGAACGATGAAATCTTGCTCGTTCTCACGTTTTGCAAGCGAAACGCACGATGCACCGCGTTTCGTTCAATTCGTTCAAGAACTCTCGTATATCGGACATCGGCGAGTGTTTCGCTTCGAAAACATGGTCCCCGTCTGTTTTAGACGCTAAAAACGCGTATGACACTTGATTCGCACGAATCCGTTGAGAAATGGCCGAGATACGCCGTGTTACACTTCCGGACGATGAAATCTTGCTAGTTCTCACGTTTTGCAAGCGAAACGCACGATGCACCGCGTTTCGTTCAATTCGTTAAAGAACTCTCGTATCTCGGACATCCGCGAGTGTTTCGCATCGAAAACGTGGTCCTCGTCTGTTTTAGACGCTAAAAACGCGTATGACACTTGATTCGCACGAATCCGTTGAGAAATGGTCGAGATACGCCGTGTTACACTTCCGGACGATGAAATCCTGCTAGTTCTCACGTTTTGCAAGCGAAAGGCACGATGCACCGCGTTTCGTTCGATTCGTTCAAGAACTCTCGTATCTCGGACATCCGCGAGTGTTTCGCGTCGAAAACGTGGTCCCCGTCTGTTTTAGACGCTAAAAACGCGTATGACACTTGATTCGCACGAATCCGTTGAGAAATGGCCGAGATACGCTGTGTTACACTTCCGGACGATGAAATCTTGCTAGTTCCCACGTTCTGCAAGCGAAACGCACGATGCACCGCGTTTCGTTCAATTCGTTCAAGAACTCTCGTATCTCGGACATCCGCGAGTGTTTCGCGTCGAAAACGTGGTCCCCGTCTGTTTTAGACGCTAAAAACGCGTATGACACTTGATTCGCACGAATCCGTTGAGAAATGGCCGAGATACGCCGTGTTACACTTCCGGACGATGAGTTCGTTCAATTGGTTCAAGAACTCTCGTATCTCGGACATCCGCGAGTGTTTCGCGTCGAAAACGTGGTCCCCGTCTGTTTTAGACGCTAAAAACGCGTATGACACTTGATTCGCACGAATCCGTTGAGAAATGGCCGAGATACGCCGTGTTACACTTCCGAACGATGAAATCTTGCTCGTTCTCACGTTTTGCAAGCGAAACGCACGATGCACCGCGTTTCGTTCAATTCGTTCAAGAACTCTCGTATATCGGACATCGGCGAGTGTTTCGCTTCGAAAACATGGTCCCCGTCTGTTTTAGACGCTAAAAACGCGTATGACACTTGATTCGCACGAATCCGTTGAGAAATGGCCGAGATACGCCGTGTTACACTTCCGGACGATGAAATCTTGCTAGTTCTCACGTTTTGCAAGCGAAACGCACGATGCACCGCGTTTCGTTCAATTCGTTAAAGAACTCTCGTATCTCGGACATCCGCGAGTGTTTCGCGTCGAAAACGTCGTCCCCGTCTGTTTTAGACGCTAAAAACGATTATGACACTTGATTCGCACGAATCCGTTGAGAAATGGCCGAGATACGCCGTGTTACACTTCCGGACGATGAATACGTTCAATTCGTTCAAGAACTCTCGTATCTCGGACATCCACGAGTGTTTCGCGTCGAAAACGTGGTGCCCGTCTGTTTTAGATGCTAAAAACGCGTATGACACTTGATTTGCACGAATCCGTTGAGAAATGGCCGAGATACGCCGTGTTACACTTGCGGACGATGAATTCGATCAATTCGTTCAAGAACTCTCGTATCTCGGACATCCGCGACTGTTTCGCGTCGAAAACGTGGTCCCCGTCTGTTTTAGACGCTAAAAACGCGTATGACACTAGATTCGCACGAATCCGTTGAGAAATGGCCGAGATACGCCGTGTTACACTTGCGGACGATGAATTCGATCAATTCGTTCAAGAACTCTGGTATACGGACATCCGCGAGTGTTTCACGTCGAAAACGTGGTCCCCGTCTGTTTTAGACGCTAAAAACGCGTATGACACTTGATTGGCACGAATCCGTTGAGAAATGGCCGAGATACGCCGTGTTACACTTCCGGACGATCAATTCGTCCAATTCGTTCAAGAACTTTCGTATCTCGCACATCCGCGAGTGTTTCGCGTCGAAAACGTGGTCCCCGTCTGTTTTAGACGCTATAAACGCGTATGACACTTGATTCGCACGAATCCATTGAAAAATGGCCGAGATACGCCGTGTTACACTTCCGGACGATGAAATCTTGCTAGTTCTCACGTTTTGCAAGCGAAACGCACGATGCACCGCGTTTCGTTCTATTCGTTCAAGAACTCTCGTATCTCGGACATCCGCGAGTGTTTCGCATCGAAAACGTGGTCCTCGTCTGTTTTAGACGCTAAAAACGCGTATGACACTTGATTCGCACGAATCCGTTGAGAAATGGCCGAGATACGCCGTGTTACACTTCCAGACGATGAAATCTTGCTAGTTCTCACGTTTTGCAAGCGAAAGGCACGATGCACCGCGTTTCGTTCAAGAACTCTCGTATCTCGGACATCCGCGAGTGTTTCGCATCGAAAACGTGTTCCTCGTCTGTTTTAGACGCTAAAAACGCGTATGACACTTGATTGGCCCGAATCCGTTGAGAAATGGTCGAGATACGCCGTGTTACACTTCCGGACGATGAAATCTTGCTAGTTCTCACGTTCTGCAAGCGAAACGCACGATGCACCGCGTTTCGTTCAATTCGTTCAAGAACTCTCGTATCTCGGACATCCGCGAGTGTTTCGCGTCGAAAACGTGGTCCCCGTCTGTTTTAGACGCTAAAAACGCGTATGACACTTGATTCGCACGAATCCGTTGAGAAATGACCGAGATACGCCGTGTTACACTTCCGGACGATGAAATCTTGCTAGTTCTCACGTTCTGCAAGCGAAACGCACGATGCACCGCGTTTCGTTCAATTCGTTCAAGAACTCTCGTATCTCGGACATCCGCGAGTGTTTCGCGTCGAAAACGTGGTCCCCGTCTGTTTTAGACGCTAAAAGCGCGTATGACACTTGATTCGCACGAATTCGTTGAGAAATGGCCGAGATACGCCGTGTTACACTTCCGGACGATGAAATCCTGCTAGTTCTCACGCTTTGCTAGCGAAAGGCACGATGCACCGCGTTTCGTTCGATTCGTTCAAGAACTCTCGTATCTCGGACATCCTCGAGTGTTTCGCGTCGAAAACGTGGTCCCCGTCTGTTTTAGACGCTAAAAACGCGTATGACACTTGATTCGCACGAATCCGTTCAGAAATGGCTGAGATACGCCGTGTTACACTTCCGGACGATGAAATCTTGCTAGTTCTCACGTTCTGCAAGCGAAACGCACGATGCACCGCGTTTCGTTCAATTCGTTCAAGAACTCTCGTATCTCGGACATCCGCGAGTGTTTCGCGTCGAAAACGTGGTCCCCGTCTGTTTTAGACGCTAAAAACGCGTATGACCGTTGATTCGCACGAATCCGTTGAGAAATGGCCGAGATACGCCGTGTTACACTTCCGGACGATCAATTCGTCCAATTCGTTCAAGAACTTTCGTATCTCGCACATCCGCGAGTGTTTCGCGTCGAAAACGTGGTCCCCGTCTGTTTTAGACGCTATAAACGCGTATGACACTTGATTCGCACGAATCCGTTGAGAAATGGCCGAGATACGCCGTGTTACACTTCAGGACGATGAAATCTTGCCAGTTCTCACGTTCTGCAAGCGAAACACACGATGCACCGCGTTTCGTTCTATTCGTTCAAGAACTCTCGTATCTCGGACATCCGCGAGTGTTGCGCGTCGAAAACGTGGTCCCCGTCTGTTTTGGACGCTAAAAACGCGTATGACTCTTGATTCGCACGAATCCGTTGAGAAATGGCCGAGATACGCCGTGTTACACTTCCGGACGATGAATTCGTCCAATTCGTTCAAGAACTCTCGTATCTCGGACATCCGCGAGTGTTCCGTGTCGAAAACGTGGTCCCCGTCTGTTTTGCCGCTAAAAACGCGTATGACACTTGATTCGCACGAATCCGTTGAGAAATGGCCGAGATACGCCGTGTTACACTTCCGGACGATGAATTCGTTCAATTCGTTCAAGAACTCTCGTATCTCGGACATCCGCGAGTGTCTCGCGTCGAAAACGTGGTGCCCGTCTGTTTTAGATGCTAAAAACGCGTATGACACTTGATTCGCATGAATCCGTTGAGAAATGGCCGAGATACGCCGTGTTACACTTGCGGACGATGAATTCGATCAATTCGTTCAAGAACTCTCGTATCTCGGACATCCGCGACTGTTTCGCGTCGAAAACGTGGTCCCCGTCTGTTTTAGACGCTAAAAACACGTATGACACTAGATTCGCACGAATCCGTTGAGAAATGGCCGAGATACGCCGTGTTACACATGCGGACGATGAATTCGATCAATTCGTTCAAGAACTCTGGTATCCGGACATCCGCGAGTGTTTCACGTCGAAAACGTGGTCCCCGTCTGTTTTAGACGCTAAAAACGCGTATGACACTTGATTCGCACGAATCCGTTGAGAAATGGCCGAGATACGCCGTGTTACACTTGCGGACCATGAATTCGATCAATTCGTTCAAGAACTCTCGTATCTCGGACATCCGAGAGTGTTTCGCGTCGAAAACGTGGTCCCCGTCTGTTTTAGATACTAAAAACGCGTATGAAACTTGATTCGCACGAATCCGTTGAGAAAAGGCCGAGATACGCCGTGTTACACTTACGGAGATGAAATCTTGCTAGTTCTCACGTTTTGCAAGCGAAACGCACGATGCACCGCATTTCGTTCAATTCGTTCAAGATCTCTCGTATCTCGGACATCCGCGAGTGTTTCGCGTCGAAAACGTCGTCCCCGTCTGTTTTAGACGCTGAAAACGTGTATGAAACTTGATTCGCACGAATCCGTTGAGAAATGGCCGAGATACGCCGTGTTACATTTCCGGACGATGAAATCTTGCTAGTTCTCACGTTTTGCAAGCGAAACGCACGATGCACTGCGTTTCGTTCAATTCGTACAAGAACTCTCGTATCTCGGACATCCGCGAGTGTTTCGCATCGAAAACGTGGTCCTCGTCTGTTTTAGACGCTAAAAACGCGTATGACACTTGATTCGCACGAATCCGTTGAGAAATGGCCGAGATACGCCGTGTTACACTTCCGGACGATGAAATCTTGCTAGTTCTCACGTTTTGCAAGCGAAACGCACGATGCACCGCGTTTCGTTCAATTCGTTCAAGAACTCTCGTATCTCGGACATCCGCGAGTGTTTCGCGTCGAAAACGTGGTCCCTGTCTGTTTTAGACGCTAAAAACGCGTATGACACTTGATTCGCACGAATCCGTTGAGAAATGGCCGAGGTACGCCGTGTTACACTTCCGGACGATAAAATCTTGCTAGTTCTCACGTTTTGCAAGCGAAACGCACGATGCACCGCGTTTCGTTCAATTCGTTCAAGAACTCTCGTATCTCGGACATCCGCGAGTGTCTCGCGTCGAAAACGTGGTCCCCGTCTGTTTTAGACGCTAAAAACGATTATGACACTTTATTCGCACGAATCCGTTGAGAAATGGCCGAGATACGCCGTGTTACACTTCCGGACGATCAATTCGTCCAATTCGTTCAAGAGCTTTCGTATCTCGCACATCCGCGAGTGTTTCGCGTCGAAAACGTGGTCCCCGTCTGTTTTAGACGCTATAAACGCGTATGACACTTGATTCGCACGAATCCGTTGAGAAATGGCCGAGATACGCCGTGTTACACTTCAGGACGATGAAATCTTGCCAGTTCTCACGTTCTGCAAGCGAAACACACGATGCACCGCGTTTCGTTCTATTCGTTCAAGATCTCTCGTATCTCGGACATCCGCGAGTGTTTCGCGTCGATAACGTCGTCCCCGTCTGTTTTAGACGCTGAAAACGTGTATGAAACTTGATTCGCACGAATCCGTTGAGATATGGCCGAGATACGCCGTGTTACACTTCCGGACGATGAAATCTTGCTAAGTTCTCACGTTTTGCAAGCGAAACGCACGATGCACCGCGTTTCGTTCAATTCGTTCAGGAACTCTCGTATCTCGGACATCCGCGAGTGTTTCGCGTCGAAAACGTGGTCCCCGTCTGTTTTAGACGCTAAAAACGCGTATGACCGTTGATTCGCACGAATCCGTTGAGAAATCGCCGAGATACGCCGTGTTACACTTCCGGACGATGAATACGTTCAATTCGTTCAAGAACTCTCGTATCTCGGACATCCACGAGTGTTTCGCGTCGAAAACGTGGTGCCCGGCTGTTTTAGATGCTAAAAAACGCGTATGACACTTGATTTGCACGAATCCGTTGTGAAATGGCCGAGATACGCCGTGTTACACTTGCGGACGATGAATTCGATCAATTCATTCAAGAACTCTCGTATCTCGGACATCCGCGACTGTTTCGCGTCGAAAACGTGGTCCCCGTCTGTTTTAGACGCTATAAACGCGTATGACACTTGATTCGCACGAATCCGTTGAGAAATGGCCGAGATACGCCGTGTTACACTTCCGGACGATGAAATCTTGCTAGTTCTCACGTTTTGCAAGCGAAACGCACGATGCACCGCGTTTCGTTCAATTCGTTCAGGAACTCTCGTATCTCGGACATCCGCGAATGTTGCGCGTCGAAAACGTGGTCCCCGTCTGTTTTGGACGCTAAAAACGCGTATGACACTTGATTCGCACGAATCCGTTGAGAAATGGCCGAGATACGCCGTGTTACACTTCCGGACGATGAAATCTTGCTAGTTCTCACGTTTTGCAAGCGAAACGCACGATGCACCGCGTTTCGTTCAATTCGTTCAAGAACTCTCGTATCTCGGCCATCCGCGAGTGTTTCGCGTCGAAAACGTGGTCCCCGTCTGTTTTAGACGCTAAAAACGCGTATGACACTTGATTCGCACGAATCCGTTGAGAAATGGCCGAGATACGCCGTGTTACACTTCCGGACGATCAATTCGTCCAATTCGTTCAAGAACTTTCGTATCTCGCACATCCGCGAGTGTTTCGCGTCGAAAACGTGGTCCCCGTCTGTTTTAGACGCTATAAACGCGTATGACACTTGATTCGCACGAATCCGTTGAGAAATGGCCGAGATACGCCGTGTTACACTTCAGGACGATGAAATCTTGCCAGTTCTCACGTTCTGCAAGCGAAACACACGATGCACCGCGTTTCGTTCTATTCGTTCAAGATCTCTCGTATCTCGGACATCCGCGAGTGTTTCGCGTCGATAACGTCGTCCCCGTCTGTTTTAGACGCTGAAAACGTGTATGAAACTTGATTCGCACGAATCCGTTGAGATATGGCCGAGATACGCCGTGTTACACTTCCGGACGATGAAATCTTGCTAGTTCTCACGTTTTGCAAGCGAAACGCACGATGCACCGCGTTTCGTTCAATTCGTTCAGGAACTCTCGTATCTCGGACATCCGCGAGTGTTTCGCGTCGAAAACGTGGTCCCCGTCTGTTTTAGACGCTAAAAACGCGTATGACCGTTGATTCGCACGAATCCGTTGAGAAATCGCCGAGATACGCCGTGTTACACTTCCGGACGATGAATACGTTCAATTCGTTCAAGAACTCTCGTATCTCGGACATCCACGAGTGTTTCGCGTCGAAAACGTGGTGCCCGGCTGTTTTAGATGCTAAAAACGCGTATGACACTTGATTCGCACGAATCCGTTGTGAAATGGCCGAGATACGCCGTGTTACACTTGCGGACGATGAATTCGATCAATTCATTCAAGAACTCTCGTATCTCGGACATCCGCGACTGTTTCGCGTCGAAAACGTGGTCCCCGTCTGTTTTAGACGCTATAAACGCGTATGACACTTGATTCGCACGAATCCCCGTTGAGAAATGGCCGAGATACGCCGTGTTACACTTCCGGACGATGAAATCTTGCTAGTTCTCACGTTTTGCAAGCAAAACGCACGATGCACCGCGTCTCGTTCAATTCATTCAAGAACTCTCGTATCTCGGACATCCGTGAATGTTGCGCGTCGAAAACGTGGTCCCCGTCTGTTTTGGACGCTAAAAACGCGTAT
>CAWWDK010000039.1:0-106984 GCA_963942575.1 Priocnemis perturbator
ACGCTAAAAACGCGTATGACACTTGATTCGCACGAATCCGTTGAGAAATGGCCGAGATACGCCGTGTTACACTTGCGGACGATGAAATCTTGCTAGTTCTCGCGTTTGCAAGCGCGACACACGATGCACCGCGTTTCGTTCGATTCGTTCAAAACTCTGGTATCTCGGACATCTGCGAATTTTTCGCGTCGAAAACGTGCTCCCCGTGCGTTTTAGACGCTAAAAACGCGTATGACACTTGATTCGCACGAATCCGTTGAGATATGGCCGAGATACGCCGTGTTACACTTGCGGACGATGAAATCTTGCTAGTTCTCGCGTTTTGCAAGCGCGACACACGATGCACCGCGTTTCGTTCGATTCGTTCAAGAACTCTCGTATCTCGGACATCCGCGAGTTTTTCGCGTCGAAAACGTGCTCCCCGTGCGTTTTAGACGCTAAAAACGCGTATGACACTTGATTCGCACGAATCCGTTGAGAAATGGCCGAGATACGCCGTGTTACACTTGCGGACGATGAATCTTGCTAGTTCTCGCGTTTTGCAAGCGCGACACACGATGCACCGCGTTTCGTTCGATTCGTTCAAGAACTCTCGTATATCGGACATCCGCGAGTTTTTCGCGTCGAAAACGTGCTCCCCGTGCGTTTTAGACGCTAAAAACGCGTATGACACTTGATTCGCACGAATCCGTTGAGAAATGGCCGAGATACGCCGTGTTACACTTGCGGACGATGAAATCTTGCTAGTTCTCGCGTTTTGCAAGCGCGACACACGATGCACCGCGTTTCGTTCGATTCGTTCAAGAACTCTCGTATCTCGGACATCCGCGAGTTTTTCGCGTCGAAAACGTGCTCCCCGTGCGTTTTAGACGCTAAAACGCGTATGACACTTGATTCGCACGAATCCGTTGAGAAATGGCCGAGATACGCCGTGTTACACTTGCGGACGATGAAATCTTGCTAGTTCTCGCGTTTTGCAAGCGCGACACACGATGCACCGCGTTTCGTTCGATTCGTTCAAGAACTCTCGTATCTGCGACATCCGCGAGTTTTTCGCGTCGAAAACGTGCTCCCGTGCGTTTTAGACGCTAAAAACGCGTATGACACTTGATTCGCACGAATCCGTTGAGAAATGGCCGAGATACGCCGTGTTACACTTGCGGACGATGAAATCTTGCTAGTTCTCGCGTTTTGCAAGCGCGACACACGATGCACCGCGTTTCGTTCGATTCGTTCAAGAACTCTCGTATCTCGGACATCCGCGAGTTTTTCGCGTCGAAAACGTGCTCCCCGTGCGTTTTAGACGCTAAAAACGCGTATGACACTTGATTCGCACGAATCCGTTGAGAAATGGCCGAGATACGCCGTGTTACACTTGCGGACGATGAAATCTTGCTAGTTCTCGCGTTTTGCAAGCGCGACACACGATGCACCGCGTTTCGTTCGATTCGTTCAAGAACTCTCGTATCTCGGACATCCGCGAGTTTTTCGCGTCGAAAACGTGCTCCCCGTGCGTTTTAGACGCTAAAAACGCGTATGACACTTGATTCGCACGAATCCGTTGAGAAATGGCCGAGATACGCCGTGTTACACTTGCGGACGATGAAATCTTGCTAGTTCTCGCGTTTTGCAAGCGCGACACACGATGCACCGCGTTTCGTTCGATTCGTTCAAGAACTCTCGTATCTCGGACATCCGCGAGTTTTTCGCGTCGAAAACGTGCTCCCCGTGCGTTTTAGACGCTAAAAACGCGTATGACACTTGATTCGCACGAATCCGTGAGAAATGGCCGAGATACGCCGTGTTACACTTGCGGACGATGAAATCTTGCTAGTTCTCGCGTTTTGCAAGCGCGACACACGATGCACCGCGTTTCGTTCGATTCGTTCAAGAACTCTCGTATCTCGGACATCCGCGAGTTTTTCGCGTCGAAAACGTGCTCCCCGTGCGTTTTAGACGCTAAAAACGCGTATGACACTTGATTCGCACGAATCCGTTGAGAAATGGCCGAGATACGCCGTGTTACACTTGCGGACGATGAAATCTTGCTAGTTCTCGCGTTTTGCAAGCGCGACACACGATGCACCGCGTTTCGTTCGATTCGTTCAAGAACTCTCGTATCTCGGACATCCGCGAGTTTTTCGCGTCGAAAACGTGCTCCCCCGTGCGTTTTAGACGCTAAAAACGCGTATGACACTTGATTCGCACGAATCCGTTGAGAAATGGCCGAGATACGCCGTGTTACACTTGCGGACGATGAAATCTTGCTAGTTCTCGCGTTTTGCAAGCGCGACACACGATGCACCGCGTTTCGTTCGATTCGTTCAAGAACTCTCGTATCTCGGACATCCGCGAGTTTTTCGCGTCGAAAACGTGCTCCCGTGCGTTTTAGACGCTAAAAACGCGTATGACACTTGATTCGCACGAATCCGTTGAGAAATGGCCGAGATACGCCGTGTTACACTTGCGGACGATGAAATCTTGCTAGTTCTCGCGTTTTGCAAGCGCGACACACGATGCACCGCGTTTCGTTCGATTCGTTCAAGAACTCTCGTATCTCGGACATCCGCGAGTTTTTTCGCGTCGAAAACGTGCTCCCCGTGCGTTTTAGACGCTAAAAACGCGTATGACACTTGATTCGCACGAATCCGTTGAGAAATGGCCGAGATACGCCGTGTTACACTTGCGGACGATGAAATCTTGCTAGTTCTCGCGTTTTGCAAGCGCGACACACGATGCACCGCGTTTCGTTCGATTCGTTCAAGAACTCTCGTATCTCGGACATCCGCGAGTTTTTCGCGTCGAAAACGTGCTCCCCGTGCGTTTTAGACGCTAAAACGCGTATGACACTTGATTCGCACGAATCCGTTGAGAAATGGCCGAGATACGCCGTGTTACACTTGCAGACGATGAAATCTTGCTAGTTCTCGCGTTTTGCAAGCGCGACACACGATGCACCGCGTTTCGTTCGATTCGTTCAAGAACTCTCGTATCTCGGACATCCGCGAGTTTTTCGCGTCGAAAACGTGCTCCCCGTGCGTTTTAGACGCTAAAAACGCGTATGACACTTGATTCGCACGAATCCGTTGAGAAATGGCCGAGATACGCCGTGTTACACTTGCGGACGATGAAATCTTGCTAGTTCTCGCGTTTTGCAAGCGCGACACACGATGCACCGCGTTTCGTTCGATTCGTTCAAGAACTCTCGTATCTCGGACATCCGCGAGTTTTTCGCGTCGAAAACGTGCTCCCCGTGCGTTTTAGACGCTAAAAACGCGTATGACACTTGATTCGCACGAATCCGTTGAGAAATGGCCGAGATACGCCGTGTTACACTTGCGGACGATGAAATCTTGCTAGTTCTCGCGTTTTGCAAGCGCGACACACGATGCACCGCGTTTCGTTCGATTTGTTCAAGAACTCTCGTATCTCGGACATCCGCGAGTTTTTCGCGTCGAAAACGTGCTCCCCGTGCGTTTTAGACGCTAAAAACGCGAATGACACTTGATTCGCACGAATCCGTTGAGAAATGGCCGAGATACGCCGTGTTACACTTGCGGACGATGAAATCTTGCTAGTTCTCGCGTTTTGCAAGCGCGACACACGATGCACCGCGTTTCGTTCGATTCGTTCAAGAACTCTCGTATCTCGGACATCCGCGAGTTTTTCGCGTCGAAAACGTGCTCCCCGTGCGTTTTAGACGCTAAAAACGCGTATGACACTTGATTCGCACGAATCCGTTGAGAAATGGCCGAGATACGCCGTGTTACACTTGCGGACGATGAAATCTTGCTAGTTCTCGCGTTTTGCAAGCGCGACACACGATGCACCGCGTTTCGTTCGATTCGTTCAAGAACTCTCGTATCTCGGACATCCGCGAGTTTTTCGCGTCGAAAACGTGCTCCCCGTGCGTTTTAGACGCTAAAAACGCGGTATGACACTTGATTCGCACGAATCCGTTGAGAAATGGCCGAGATACGCCGTGTTACACTTGCGGACGATGAAATCTTGCTAGTTCTCGCGTTTTGCAAGCGCGACACACGATGCACCGCGTTTCGTTCGATTCGTTCAAGAACTCTGGTATCTCGGACATCTGCGAATTTTTTCGCGTCGAAAACGTGCTCCCCGTGCGTTTTAGACGCTAAAAACGCGTATGACACTTGATTCGCACGAATCCGTTGAGATATGGCCGAGATACGCCGTGTTACACTTGCGGACGATGAAATCTTGCTAGTTCTCGCGTTTTGCAAGCGCGACACACGATGCACCGCGTTTCGTTCGATTCGTTCAAGAACTCTCGTATCTCGGACATCCGCGAGTTTTTCGCGTCGGAAAACGTGCTCCCCGTGCGTTTTAGACGCTAAAAACGCGTATGACACTTGATTCGCACGAATCCGTTGAGAAATGGCCGAGATACGCCGTGTTACACTTGCGGACGATGAAATCTTGCTAGTTCTCGCGTTTTGCAAGCGCGACACACGATGCACCGCGTTTCGTTCGATTCGTTCAAGAACTCTCGTATATCGGACATCCGCGAGTTTTTCGCGTCGAAAACGTGCTCCCCGTGCGTT
Organism: Priocnemis perturbator; assembly: GCA_963942575.1. Classification (NCBI taxonomy): domain Eukaryota; kingdom Metazoa; phylum Arthropoda; class Insecta; order Hymenoptera; family Pompilidae; genus Priocnemis; species Priocnemis perturbator. Next base: position 4,572 of record CAWWDK010000039.1, read on the forward strand.
TTAGACGCTAAAAACGCGTATGACACTTGATTCGCACGAATCCGTTGAGAAATGGCCGAGATACGCCGTGTTACACTTGCGGACGATGAAATCTTGCTAGTTCTCGCGTTTTGCAAGCGCGACACACGATGCACCGCGTTTCGTTCGATTCGTTCAAGAACTCTCGTATCTCGGACATCCGCGAGTTTTTCGCGTCGAAAACGTGCTCCCCGTGCGTTTTAGACGCTAAAAACGCGTATGACACTTGATTCGCACGAATCCGTTGAGAAATGGCCGAGATACGCCGTGTTACACTTGCGGACGATGAAATCTTGCTAGTTCTCGCGTTTTGCAAGCGCGACACACGATGCACCGCGTTTCGTTCGATTCGTTCAAGAACTCTCGTATCTCGGACATCCGCGAGTTTTTCGCGTCGAAAACGTGCTCCCCGTGCGTTTTAGACGCTAAAAACGCGTATGACACTTGATTCGCACGAATCCGTTGAGAAATGGCCGAGATACGCCGTGTTACACTTGCGGACGATGAAATCTTGCTAGTTCTCGCGTTTTGCAAGCGCGACACACGATGCACCGCGTTTCGTTCGATTCGTTCAAGAACTCTCGTATCTCGGACATCCGCGAGTTTTTCGCGTCGAAAACGTGCTCCCCGTGCGTTTTAGACGCTAAAAACGCGTATGACACTTGATTCGCACGAATCCGTTGAGAAATGGCCGAGATACGCCGTGTTACACTTGCGGACGATGAAATCTTGCTAGTTCTCGCGTTTTGCAAGCGCGACACACGATGCACCGCGTTTCGTTCGATTTGTTCAAGAACTCTCGTATCTCGGACATCCGCGCGTTTTTCGCGTCGAAAACGTGCTCCCCGTGCGTTTTAGACGCTAAAACGCGAATGACACTTGATTCGCACGAATCCGTTGAGAAATGGCCGAGATACGCCGTGTTACACTTGCGGACGATGAAATCTTGCTAGTTCTCGCGTTTTGCAAGCGCGACACACGATGCACCGCGTTTCGTTCGATTCGTTCAAGAACTCTCGTATCTCGGACATCCGCGAGTTTTTCGCGTCGAAAACGTGCTCCCCGTGCGTTTTAGACGCTAAAAACGCGTATGACACTTGATTCGCACGAATCCGTTGAGAAATGGCCGAGATACGCCGTGTTACACTTGCGGACGATGAAATCTTGCTAGTTCTCGCGTTTTGCAAGCGCGACACACGATGCACCGCGTTTCGTTCGATTCGTTCAAGAACTCTCGTATCTCGGACATCCGCGAGTTTTTCGCGTCGAAAACGTGCTCCCCGTGCGTTTTAGACGCTAAAAACGCGTATGACACTTGATTCGCACGAATCCGTTGAGAAATGGCCGAGATACGCCGTGTTACACTTGCGGACGATGAAATCTTGCTAGTTCTCGCGTTTTGCAAGCGCGACACACGATGCACCGCGTTTCGTTCGATTCGTTCAAGAACTCTGGTATCTCGGACATCTGCGAATTTTTCGCGTCGAAAACGTGCTCCCCGTGCGTTTTAGACGCTAAAAACGCGTATGACACTTGATTCGCACGAATCCGTTGAGATATGTGGCCGAGATACGCCGTGTTACACTTGCGGACGATGAAATCTTGCTAGTTCTCGCGTTTTGCAAGCGCGACACACGATGCACCGCGTTTCGTTCGATTCGTTCAAGAACTCTCGTATCTCGGACATCCGCGAGTTTTTCGCGCTCGAAAACGTGCTCCCCGTGCGTTTTAGACGCTAAAAACGCGTATGACACTTGATTCGCACGAATCCGTTGAGAAATGGCCGAGATACGCCGTGTTACACTTGCGGACGATGAAATCTTGCTAGTTCTCGCGTTTTGCAAGCGCGACACACGATGCACCGCGTTTCGTTCGATTCGTTCAAGAACTCTCGTATCTCGGACATCCGCGAGTTTTTCGCGGTCGAAAACGTGCTCCCCGTGCGTTTTAGACGCTAAAAACGCGTATGACACTTGATTCGCACGAATCCGTTGAGAAATGGCCGAGATACGCCGTGTTACACTTGCGGACGATGAAATCTTGCTAGTTCTCGCGTTTTGCAAGCGCGACACACGATGCACCGCGTTTCGTTCGATTCGTTCAAGAACTCTCGTGTCTCGGACATCCGCGAGTTTTTCGCGTCGAAAACGTGCTCCCCGTGCGTTTTAGACGCTAAAAACGCGTATGACACTTGATTCGCACGAATCCGTTGAGAAATGGGCCGAGATACGCCGTGTTACACTTGCGGACGATGAAATCTTGCTAGTTCTCGCGTTTTGCAAGCGCGACACACGATGCACCGCGTTTCGTTCGATTCGTTCAAGAACTCTCGTATCTCGGACATCCGCGAGTTTTTCGCGTCGAAAACGTGCTCCCCGTGCGTTTTAGACGCTAAAAACGCGTATGACATTTGATTCGCACGAATCCGTTGAGAAATGGCCGAGATACGCCGTGTTACACTTGCGGACGATGAAATCTTGCTAGTTCTCGCGTTTTGCAAGCGCGACACACGATGCACCGCGTTTCGTTCGATTCGTTCAAGAACTCTCGTATCTCGGACATCCGCGAGTTTTTCGCGTCGAAAACGTGCTCCCCGTGCGTTTTAGACGCTAAAAACGCGTATGACACTTGATTCGCACGAATCCGTTGAGAAATGGCCGAGATACGCCGTGTTACACTTGCGGACGATGAAATCTTGCTAGTTCTCGCGTTTTGCAAGCGCGACACACGATGCACCGCGTTTCGTTCGGATTCGTTCAAGAACTCTCGTATCTCGGACATCCGCGAGTTTTTCGCGTCGAAAACGTGCTCCCCGTGCGTTTTAGACGCTAAAAACGCGTATGACACTTGATTCGCACGAATCCGTTGAGAAATGGCCGAGATACGCCGTGTTACACTTGCGGACGATGAAATCTTGCTAGTTCTCGCGTTTTGCAAGCGCGACACACGATGCACCGCGTTTCGTTCGATTCGTTCAAGAACTCTCGTATCTCGGACATCCGCGAGTTTTTCGCGTCGAAAACGTGCTCCCCGTGCGTTTTAGACGCTAAAAACGCGTATGACACTTGATTCGCACGAATCCGTTGAGAAATGGCCGAGATACGCCGTGTTACACTTGCGGACGATGAAATCTTGCTAGTTCTCGCGTTTTGCAAGCGCGACACACGATGCACCGCGTTTCGTTCGATTCGTTCAAGAACTCTCGTATCTCGGACATCCGCGAGTTTTTCGCGTCGAAAAACGTGCTCCCCGTGCGTTTTAGACGCTAAAAACGCGTATGACACTTGATTCGCACGAATCCGTTGAGAAATGGCCGAGATACGCCGTGTTACACTTGCAGACGATGAAATCTTGCTAGTTCTCGCGTTTTGCAAGCGCGACACACGATGCACCGCGTTTCGTTCGATTCGTTCAAGAACTCTCGTATCTCGGACATCCGCGAGTTTTTCGCGTCGAAAACGTGCTCCCCGTGCGTTTTAGACGCTAAAAACGCGTATGACACTTGATTCGCACGAATCCGTTGAGAAATGGCCGAGATACGCCGTGTTACACTTGCGGACGATGAAATCTTGCTAGTTCTCGCGTTTTGCAAGCGCGACACACGATGCACCGCGTTTCGTTCGATTCGTTCAAGAACTCTCGTATCTCGGACATCCGCGAGTTTTTTCGCGTCGAAAACGTGCTCCCCGTGCGTTTTAGACGCTAAAAACGCGTATGACACTTGATTCGCACGAATCCGTTGAGAAATGGCCGAGATACGCCGTGTTACACTTGCGGACGATGAAATCTTGCTAGTTCTCGCGTTTTGCAAGCGCGACACACGATGCACCGCGTTTCGTTCGATTTGTTCAAGAACTCTCGTATCTCGGACATCCGCGAGTTTTTCGCGTCGAAAACGTGCTCCCCGTGCGTTTTAGACGCTAAAAACGCGAATGACACTTGATTCGCACGAATCCGTTGAGAAATGGCCGAGATACGCCGTGTTACACTTGCGGACGATGAAATCTTGCTAGTTCTCGCGTTTTGCAAGCGCGACACACGATGCACCGCGTTTCGTTCGATTCGTTCAAGAACTCTCGTATCTCGGACATCCGCGAGTTTTTCGCGTCGAAAACGTGCTCCCCGTGCGTTTTAGACGCTAAAAACGCGTATGACACTTGATTCGCACGAATCCGTTGAGAAATGGCCGAGATACGCCGTGTTACACTTGCGGACGATGAAATCTTGCTAGTTCTCGCGTTTTGCAAGCGCGACACACGATGCACCGCGTTTCGTTCGATTCGTTCAAGAACTCTCGTATCTCGGACATCCGCGAGTTTTTTCGCGTCGAAAACGTGCTCCCCCGTGCGTTTTAGACGCTAAAAACGCGTATGACACTTGATTCGCACGAATCCGTTGAGGAAATGGCCGAGATACGCCGTGTTACACTTGCGGACGATGAAATCTTGCTAGTTCTCGCGTTTTGCAAGCGCGACACACGATGCACCGCGTTTCGTTCGATTCGTTCAAGAACTCTGGTATCTCGGACATCTGCGAATTTTTCGCGTCGAAAACGTGCTCCCCGTGCGTTTTAGACGCTAAAAACGCGTTATGACACTTGATTCGCACGAATCCGTTGAGATATGGCCGAGATACGCCGTGTTACACTTGCGGACGATGAAATCTTGCTAGTTCTCGCGTTTTGCAAGCGCGACACACGATGCACCGCGTTTCGTTCGATTCGTTCAAGAACTCTCGTATCTCGGACATCCGCGAGTTTTTCGCGTCGAAAACGTGCTCCCCGTGCGTTTTAGACGCTAAAAACGCGTATGACACTTGATTCGCACGAATCCGTTGAGAAATGGCCGAGATACGCCGTGTTACACTTGCGGACGATGAAATCTTGCTAGTTCTCGCGTTTTGCAAGCGCGACACACGATGCACCGCGTTTCGTTCGATTCGTTCAAGAACTCTCGTATATCGGACATCCGCGAGTTTTTCGCGTCGAAAACGTGCTCCCCGTGCGTTTTAGACGCTAAAAACGCGTATGACACTTGATTCGCACGAATCCGTTGAGAAATGGCCGAGATACGCCGTGTTACACTTGCGGACGATGAAATCTTGCTAGTTCTCGCGTTTTGCAAGCGCGACACACGATTGCACCGCGTTTCGTTCGATTCGTTCAAGAACTCTCGTATCTCGGACATCCGCGAGTTTTTCGCGTCGAAAACGTGCTCCCCGTGCGTTTTAGACGCTAAAAACGCGTATGACACTTGATTCGCACGAATCCGTTGAGAAATGGCCGAGATACGCCGTGTTACACTTGCGGACGATGAAATCTTGCTAGTTCTCGCGTTTTGCAAGCGCGACACACGATGCACCGCGTTTCGTTCGATTCGTTCAAGAACTCTCGTATCTCGGACATCCGCGAGTTTTTCGCGTCGAAAACGTGCTCCCCGTGCGTTTTAGACGCTAAAAACGCGTATGACACTTGATTCGCACGAATCCGTTGAGAAATGGCCGAGATACGCCGTGTTACACTTGCGGACGATGAAATCTTGCTAGTTCTCGCGTTTTGGCAAGCGCGACACACGATGCACCGCGTTTCGTTCGATTCGTTCAAGAACTCTCGTATCTCGGACATCCGCGAGTTTTTCGCGTCGAAAACGTGCTCCCCGTGCGTTTTAGACGCTAAAAACGCGTATGACACTTGATTCGCACGAATCCGTTGAGAAATGGCCGAGATACGCCGTGTTACACTTGCGGACGATGAAATCTTGCTAGTTCTCGCGTTTTGCAAGCGCGACACACGATGCACCGCGTTTCGTTCGATTTGTTTCAAGAACTCTCGTATCTCGGACATCCGCGAGTTTTTCGCGTCGAAAACGTGCTCCCCGTGCGTTTTAGACGCTAAAAACGCGAATGACACTTGATTCGCACGAATCCGTTGAGAAATGGCCGAGATACGCCGTGTTACACTTGCGGACGATGAAATCTTGCTAGTTCTCGCGTTTTGCAAGCGCGACACACGATGCACCGCGTTTCGTTCGATTCGTTCAAGAACTCTCGTATCTCGGACATCCGCGAGTTTTTTCGCGTCGAAAACGTGCTCCCCGTGCGTTTTAGACGCTAAAAACGCGTATGACACTTGATTCGCACGAATCCGTTGAGAAATGGCCGAGATACGCCGTGTTACACTTGCGGACGATGAAATCTTGCTAGTTCTCGCGTTTTGCAAGCGCGACACACGATGCACCGCGTTTCGTTCGATTCGTTCAAGAACTCTCGTATCTCGGACATCCGCGAGTTTTTCGCGTCGAAAACGTGCTCCCCGTGCGTTTTAGACGCTAAAAACGCGTATGACACTTGATTCGCACGAATCCGTTGAGAAATGGCCGAGATACGCCGTGTTACACTTGCGGACGATGAAATCTTGCTAGTTCTCGCGTTTTGCAAGCGCGACACACGATGCACCGCGTTTCGTTCGATTCGTTCAAGAACTCTGGTATCTCGGACATCTGCGAATTTTTCGCGTCGAAAACGTGCTCCCCGTGCGTTTTAGACGCTAAAAAACGCGTATGACACTTGATTCGCACGAATCCGTTGAGATATGGCCGAGATACGCCGTGTTACACTTGCGGACGATGAAATCTTGCTAGTTCTCGCGTTTTGCAAGCGCGACACACGATGCACCGCGTTTCGTTCGATTCGTTCAAGAACTCTCGTATCTCGGACATCCGCGAGTTTTTCGCGTCGAAAACGTGCTCCCCGTGCGTTTTAGACGCTAAAAACGCGTATGACACTTGATTCGCACGAATCCGTGAGAAATGGCCGAGATACGCCGTGTTACACTTGCGGACGATGAAATCTTGCTAGTTCTCGCGTTTTGCAAGCGCGACACACGATGCACCGCGTTTCGTTCGATTCGTTCAAGAACTCTCGTATATCGGACATCCGCGAGTTTTTCGCGTCGAAAACGTGCTCCCCGTGCGTTTTAGACGCTAAAAACGCGTATGACACTTGATTCGCACGAATCCGTGAGAAATGGCCGAGATACGCCGTGTTACACTTGCGGACGATGAAATCTTGCTAGTTCTCGCGTTTTGCAAGCGCGACACACGATGCACCGCGTTTCGTTCGATTCGTTCAAGAACTCTCGTATCTCGGACATCCGCGAGTTTTTCGCGTCGAAAACGTGCTCCCCGTGCGTTTAGACGCTAAAAACGCGTATGACACTTGATTCGCACGAATCCGTTGAGAAATGGCCGAGATACGCCGTGTTACACTTGCGGACGATGAAATCTTGCTAGTTCTCGCGTTTTGCAAGCGCGACACACGATGCACCGCGTTTCGTTCGATTCGTTCAAGAACTCTCGTATCTCGGACATCCGCGAGTTTTTCGCGTCGAAAACGTGCTCCCCGTGCGTTTTAGACGCTAAAAAACGGCGTATGACACTTGATTCGCACGAATCCGTTGAGAAATGGCCGAGATACGCCGTGTTACACTTGCGGACGATGAAATCTTGCTAGTTCTCGCGTTTTGCAAGCGCGACACACGATGCACCGCGTTTCGTTCGATTCGTTCAAGAACTCTCGTATCTCGGACATCCGCGAGTTTTTCGCGTCGAAAACGTGCTCCCCGTGCGTTTTAGACGCTAAAAACGCGTATGACACTTGATTCGCACGAATCCGTTGAGAAATGGCCGAGATACGCCGTGTTACACTTGCGGACGATGAAATCTTGCTAGTTCTCGCGTTTTGCAAGCGCGACACACGATGCACCGCGTTTCGTTCGATTCGTTCAAGAACTCTCGTATCTCGGACATCCGCGAGTTTTTCGCGTCGAAAACGTGCTCCCCGTGCGTTTTAGACGCTAAAAACGCGTATGACACTTGATTCGTGTTACGTCCTGCGTCCTCCACCCCTATATTTTTTCCGCATATTACTAATAATGTAAAGTACCATTACTCTCGCGACCGTTTTCAGGGCCGGCCTTCTCTATAATGGGGCCCGGGTGCAAGAAACCATATGGGGCCCTAAATTTGTAGTATTGCAATATGTCTTGTGCGTTATTTACATCTCTTTCATTCAAAATCAAATCCCGTATCCCAATGTGATAGAATATACTGTATTGTCAAGTTTCATGTGCAAGAGTACATATATTATTTTAGTTCTTGATCATGTTGGGGCCCCCTCAAACGCGGGGCCCCGGTGCATAGCATCCGCCGCACCTCCCAGATGGCCGGCCCCTGCGTTTATGGCATGGGTTATATTCCAGACCTAATCCAACCTGTCCCAACCTGTCCCAACCTGTCCCATCCCGTCCCAACCTGTCCCAACCCATATCAGACCTTTTCCAACCTGTTCCAGACCTGCCCAGACCCGCCCACATATACAGGCCTCACCCACGCCTGCCCTGTTGCCAATAATCTGTTAGTTTTAAGTTAGACTCGCTACCATTGACCTTTTGTAATGTACCATAGCTAGCGACCGTTGAACTCCCTTGATATCGGCGGAAATCGACAATTCACCTTTTTCCACAAGGATGTCGATGAGTCAATGTCGTTAATTTTAGGTTAGATTTACCACCAGCGACCGTCAGTATCGAGCCATGCTCGCCGATAACTCCGACCATTGAATTACCCACGACACCGGCGCAAGTCGATAAATATGTCTCTCCCGCTGTCGATAATTTTGTTTTCACCATTGCCGGTAATTCAATGTCGATAATTTTAGGTTAGACTTACCACCAGTGACCGTCGGTAACAAGCCATGTTTTGCCTTTAACCCACGGTCACTGAATCTCTCGGGAACATATACGCTTACCATATGTTTAACAGCAGTAACGTTATACGCATTGTATCAGCCTCTAAGACAGGCAACGTACACGTAGGAGTATTCGTGTCCGTATAACCGCCTAGCACAGGCATATGTAATCCGCCTATCTCTTAAGTACATAAGCACCAAGCAGATCGACCGAAAGGAACGTTCGAGAAGCTTCGTGCTTATTCCCAACATATTATATATCACCTCGAACAGAGGCATAGTCATAAGTCCGTAAGCCTCCTCAAGGCACATTCTTTCACGCGTTACGATAAGGCACGGACGCCGGCTCGCTCGAGTTGCGCGCTCCCCATTCCATGCGATAAGGCACGGACGCCGGCTCGCTCGAGTTGCGCGCTCCCCATCCCACGCGATAAGGCACGGACGCTGGCTCGCTCGAGTCGCGCGCTCCCCATCCCACTGCGATAATGCTGACCACGCGCATTCCATCACGCGTGCGAAAGTCTAAGACTGAGCGCTCACAATGGGATTGCTGACGCAGCTCTCCCACCGCCGACGAGTCCCCGCTACTTTCCGAGCCGACGAGCTCCGCGGGAGCCCCGGGACATTCAGTCTTCATCGCCGCTTCGAACCGAACAGTCGCACCTCTCTAACAAGCAAGCCTTAAGCGTTACTAGTAGTCGACCTACACTCGAGTCTGTTAACAATAGAATCTGTGTAACACCAGTGTACAAACCAACGCCGTCTTCAATACAACTATAAGGTATTTGGTGCAGACTTATTCTCCTGTTTCCCACATCCAACGTGAGCGCAATTATTTCGTTTATTCAACTTTTATTACAACTTCCTAACGTTACAAATCTTTCGAATCATCGGGCATTTACAATTCATTCGCGGTAACCGAACTCCTTTCATATAACTCATTTATCCTTCCTAACCTGCCACTTTCCTCGAAATATCGGACAGTTATAATTCATCGGCGATCATTGAATACGGACGACGTCCTATTAACCGAGTGTTCTCTGTGCTTTAAGTCAGTGACGTGTCACGAGCATTCAGTTGCTCGGCCGTTCTCTCAGTGTCCCCTGGATCAAGGCTAGGCGTCGAGTCGCTTGCCTTTCCGTAGTGACCTCCTGACCAACCGTAACCACAGTGCGCCAGCCGACCAGCATTAAGTTGCTGGGCGCAGCCGACCAGCATTAAGTTGCTGGGGGCCAGCCGACCAGCATTAAGTTGCTGGGCGCCAGCGTACAGCCGCTGATTGCGCCAGCATAGAGTTGCTGTTCCGCCAGCATACAGTTGCTGATTCCGCCATGGTACGGCCCCAAGGTTAGTAGTCACTGGTGCTCCCGACAGCACTCCCCCTATTAAAATCATAAAGCAGAGAATATTCCGTTATTTAGGAAGTCGACCGACGCAGCGTCGTAAAGGACGCCGAAACAGGCACCGTTCGGGTGTGAAGTACCGTGCACGCCGTGACGCCGCACGTGAACGAGAATTTCTGGCCGCCCTTCAAGCAGCAGACAATCAGTTCGATACGCCCCCATCTACAACAGCCCCTCTGATTAACGCCGCCACCAACGCATTCTCATATTCCGGCCCAGAACCGGAGCCCGTTCCTTTCCAACTTCCCCCGAACTATTATTCCCACAACCGCTATTCTCCCACATTCCAGCCCGATCCCAGCTATTCCCCCGAACCCCCGGCAGATCCTGAACCCGAGCCCCGCCACCCTGAGCCGACACCTCCAATTTGGGCTTCCCCATACGAGCCCTGCCCCTTTGACCTTCCCCCTGGCCAGGACACCTTCATGGTCTTGATTAACCCCCAAAGCCCTGAAATCGTCGATTCCACCGTTCAGATTGACGAGATACACGAGAACGACGACATCCAAATATTAAACTAGTGTAACGTTTCTCTCAATAAAACCTTTTATTTTTCATTCTGCGCTCGCGTTGCATACGTTCCTACCTTCAAACCCTGTCAATTTTAGAATAAGTATAAATCTCGGCGGTATAGGAATTACCGAGACGATATTAAGTATATTTGTGCGGTAGCCATTCCGACGTTTGACATATTTGTGCGGTAGCCATTCCGACGTTGATATTTTTGGTACGGTAACCATTCCGGGTTTAGAGTCACATTTGTGCGGTAGCCATTCCGACGTTGATATTTTTGGTACGGTAACCATTCCGGGTTTAGAGTCACATTTGTGCGGTACCCATTCCGACGTTGATATTTTTGGTACGGTAACCATTCCGGGTTTAGAGTCACATTTGTGCGGTAGCCATTCCGACGTTGATATTTTTGATACGGTAACCATTCCGGGTTTAGAGTCACATTTGTGCGGTAGCCATTCCGACGTTGATATTTTTGGTACGGTAATCATTCCGGGTTTAGAGTCACATTTGTGCGGTAGCCATTCCGACGTTGATATTTTTGGTACGGTAACCATTCCGGGTTTAGAGTCACATTTGTGCGGTAGCCATTCCGACGTTGATATTTTTGGTACGGTAACCATTCCGGGTTTAGAGTCACATTTGTGCGGTAGCCATTCCGACGTTGATATTTTTGGTACGGTAACCATTCCGGGTTTAGAGTCACATTTGTGCGGTACCCATTCCGACGTTGATATTTTTGGTACGGTAACCATTCCGGGTTTAGAGTCACATTCTGCGCGGTAGCCATTCCGACGATAAATAAATCTTGTGCGGTAACCAGTCCGACCAGTTAAGTAAGTTAGAAACACCCGGTAATAATACCGACTTCTGTAACACCTCCGCGCAAGGAAAGTAGATTGCGCTCCAAGTACCGACCGATTCAGCCGTCTGCTCTCGGGTCCCAGCTATACGCGGTGTATGCAGCGTGGCTAAAAACCGAGGACGTAACAGAGAGAAATAAAAATTTGGTGTCAGAAGTGGGATACGCCAGACGGATTATTCGGTCTATATTCGCGAGATAACTAGTCAAGGAAAATGTCTCACGAGGCAAGTCAGACAAGCACCCGTCTCATGACGGAGGCCGAAGTTGCCGAAATACAAGATAAATTGATTGCGAGGGAGAGTCAATTAGCGGAACAAGCCGCTTTGATCCGAACATTGCAAGCGGAGAAAGATACGACGAGGGGACAAACGGAACCAAGCCTTTCGCAATTACTCAACTCCTTGACACTCAAAGTGGACGAAGCGACGGAAGGCCCGGGACATGAAGACACGGAATCTGCTCAAGCGAGACCACCCCGAGCAACGACTTCCCACGACGCGGGAAGTCGCAGAACATCAAACCTCAGAAGAAATCTCTCCCCCTCGTCCACCCCTGGAATTGGTATTAAGGACGCTTTAGAGATTGTCCCCACCTATGACGGATACAAATTATCGATATTCCAATTCTCGCGCGCTTGCGAACGGGCTCGCGATTTATTACCCCCGCGGCTGGAAAGTAGCCTAACACAAATGATTATTAACAAACTCCGTGGACATGCCTTCCAAGTTATAGAGGATACGGACATCCTTACGGTTTGCGAATTAACGGACCGGCTAAAGAGCGTTTTTGGTCCCAAAAAGTCAGTGAACCAATACCGCGGCGAATTAGGTAATATTTTCAAACGACCCAACGAACATATTTTGGACTACGTCGGTCGCGTCAAAGACCTAAAGACAGCCATTACGGACGGAGAACGGCAAGTTCACGGAAGATTAACCCTTGCGATGAAAGAAGCAATAGAACTAGACGTCTTGGAAAGCTTCACTAGCGGCCTACCCGCCGACATTCAAATTAGACTCCGGGTCCAAGGGTATGAGACTCTTGACGACGCGTTTGTGAAGTGTAACCAGATCGCCAGGACAATAGAAACGGAGAACAGTCGTTACAGAACGCAACCACCGCGAGAGCAATTTAGACGGGACCCAAGGCCATTGGAATTCGAGCCACGGAACCCGTACCAGCCGCGTCAATTTGATTCTCGCGATCAATATCGCCCAAACAATGCGAACCAACCTGAACAACGAAACCAACTTCCACCGCGCCGATTCGAACAAAGGAATGCGTACCCTCCCCATCGAACGGAGCCGAGGAATCCGTTCCCTCAAGAGCAGCGACGCAACGCCGGGGAATGGCGAGGCTCTCCCGTGAACCAACAACCCCCCTCACCAGCGACAAATGAGCCGACGTGCAACTATTGTAAAGCACCGGGCCATGTGGTACGGGATTGCCCGAGATTGGCCTATAAACGGGGTCAGGAGAACGCGGAACAAGAAAGACGCAACTACCCGGGAAACGCCGCGGGCACTCCGGCTCCATACAACGCCCAGCGGAGCGCCCCGACTACAGGGCGTCAAATGATGTTAGCCGAAGCAATCCCGGCCACGGCCACAGAGCAGTACGAGTCGCCTCAGTAATACTCGAAAAGGCGGAGTACGTGCCAAGCGTCCAATTAGCGTCTGAAAGTCTGCAAGAAATCACATCATTAATGATAGACTCTGGATCTGAGCTCAACCTCGTAAAACAAAGTTCCCTGAAGGATAACGTCAAAATTGAAAGAGACACGGCGATTCACCTTCAAGGCATTTCTGAGGGAGCCGTAGAGACATTAGGAAAGGTGCAAATCCGCATCCTCGGGTCCGACGTCGAATTCCACATAGTTCCAGAAGAGTTCCCAATCACCCAGAAGGGCATTTTAGGATCGGCATTCCTTACCAAAAACTCTGTTAAAGTAGACTATCTGAAAAGAAGGATCAAGTGCAATGGGATGTACATCCCATTCGCCGAACAGGAACTCATTCGGATCCTCCCACGCAGCAGGACCCCCTTTCACGTGAGAATTGCAAACCCAGGAATCAAATCAGGATACATTCCGCGGATGAAGATTCAAGACGGAATTTTTCTGGGAGAAGCGGCTGTGGCCAACGACAAAGGGCGAGCCTATCTTCCCGTCCATAACACGACCGAAATCGATTTCGATCTAGTTGTTCCAACCATTGTTCTCGAACCGTTTGAAGTACCGGAAGGCAGCTGTGAGGCAACCACGGGATCCACCGAGGCATGCCTAACCATTGGCACCACCGGGGAATGGGTGGAGGAAAAACCACGAGCCCAGCAGGTAAAAGACCTACTACGACTTGAGCATTTGGACGCAAGGGAAAAGAAAAGCGTGGAATCATTGCTCTATGAAACGGCGGACATATTCCACCTACCGAACGAACCATTGGGAACATCAAACCTCGTATCGCACTCGATACACACTACCGACGATATTCCGGTAAACACAAAGCAGTACCGGTTCCCACCGGTTCACAAAGAGGAAATAAATAAACAGGTACAAGAACTATTGAAAAACGGAACAATACAAAACTCAATGTCGCCGTATAACTCGCCACTATGGATCGTCCCCAAGAAACCGGACTCCAAAGGAAACAAAAGGTGGCGCATGGTGATAGATTATAGGACTTTAAACGAGAAAACTATAGGTGATGCGTATCCCCTACCTAACATCGCGGAAATTCTCGATCAGCTAGGTGGAGCGAGATATTTTTCGGTATTTGATTTGGCATCCGGTTTCCACCAAATACCCATGTCAGACCGCGACGCAGAAAAAACAGCGTTTTCGACCCCCTATGGGCATTACCATTTCAAACGGATGCCGTTCGGACTCAAGAGCGCACCCGCAACGTTCCAAAGATTAATGGACAACGTATTGACGGGACTGCAGGGACAAGAGCTGTTCGTCTACTTAGACGACATTGTGCTGTACGCTAGCTCCCTCCACGAACACGAAGCGAAATTCCGAAACCTAGCCGACAGACTGCGTAAGGCAAACCTTAAATTACAACCAGACAAGTGCGAATTTCTTAGGCACGAAGTCAATTATTTGGGACATATAATCGGAGAGGACGGTGTGAGACCCGATCCGAGCAAAATCACCGCGGTCAAAGAGTTTCCCAGGCCAAAAAGCCCCAAGAATATCAAACAATTTCTTGGACTAGCAGGGTATTACAGGCGATTTATACCAAATTTCTCCAAGACCGCTAAACCTCTGACCGACCTGTTGAAAAAGAACAAGCCCTTCATTTGGGAGAACATACAAACTAAGTCCTTCGAGACACTGAAAGAAGCCCTTTGCTCGAAACCCATTCTACAATACCCCGACTTTACGCAGCCATTTAATTTGACTACCGACGCGTCCGGATACGCGATCGGGGGCGTCCTGAGCCAGGGGCCTATCGGAAAGGATCTTCCGATAGGATACGCTTCACGGTTACTCAACGACCCAGAATCTCGATACTCAACAATTGAAAAGGAATGCCTCGCGATTTTATACTGTGTGTCGCACTTCCGGCCTTACCTCTATGGCCGTAAATTTACCATCATCACCGACCACAAACCACTAGTTTGGCTCCATTCGGTCAAGGACCCGTCGTCCAGACTTTGGAAATGGAGGCTGAAACTATCGGAATTCGAATATGAAATCCAGCACAAGGCAGGATCTGCGAATTCTAACGCAGATGCACTCTCCCGGAACCCACCAGAGGGACCGACGACCGAGTGCGTGCCCATCCTGCCCATCCAGGGGAAGAAGAGACCCCTCAAACTCCGGACCAAGCTATATGATTCCTCGTCCTCTTCCGAATCAACATCGGAAACAATACCACGAAGAAGAAAATACACGAAACACGGGAAGGTCCAAACCTCTTCGTCGGGAGCCATAACCGAGTCGAGGCCCCAGGAAACAGAGCGTGAGAAGCGCCCGCGACCAGAAAATACGTCATCGGAATCCCCCGCGAAACCCCCCGAAAAAAGACCCAGAGACAAGGGTTCTGACCCAGGAACGCCCCAACCGGGACCATCATCAATGGAAGAAACCCCAACACAGCCAAGACCGCCTGAAATCGCGGCAACGGAGTATTACGACTCTTACGACTCCGAAGTCTCGACCGACAGAAGGGAAGACTTCGGCCCATCCGAGTGTATATGGTATACAGACCATCCAGAAACAGAACAAAGTCCGACGGATGTACGAGATGACCGCAGCGACTTACCCGCCGACGACATCTCGAATATTGACTCCGCTCCCGAAATGAGCTCCGGAGACGGGGACCTTTTTGATAATCCTAACCCACGGTACTCCCTCCGGCAAGAGAGTTCGCCGCGAGTAAAGATAGAGTACCTCCGCGATCCACTTAACATACGTAAAGACAATATGGTCATTTTTATCGACATGAAGGGGCAACCACGCGATAATGGTGCGTTGAATCTAGCCAAATACGGTAAATTACCCGAATATAAGGATCTCACGTTCTGTCGCGCGAAAGTCACGCCGATGAAGTCAAAGTATTTGATCGCGCTCCCAGTAAAACATGGCGACGCGGATAAGGTAGAAGTAGAGACCCTGGACGACGCGATCCACTCTCTGTTAGACGTCGCGATAGAGTTGCAATTAGATAGCATTAGTATCGGGCATACGCCATACGTCGACAACGTATCTTGGCTGCACATTAGCACTTCAATCGCGAGGATATTTTCAGGGCACTGTCTAACCCTTAACGTTTGCGAGGGATTAGTGTCAATCCCTGATAACTCTTCGAGAAGCGACATAATCAAAGAGTACCACGCATCAGCAATGGGCGGTCACAAAGGCGTAACGAAAACATATCAGCGTATAAGAGAACGATATTATTGGGAGAATATGAAGGAGGATGTTCAAAAATACATCCAAGTATGTCGAAATTGTCAGCTCAAAAAACTAACTCGCGTCAAAACCAAACAGCCCATGGTCATAACCGACACACCCGGTTCGGCATTCGATAAGGTCGCGCTCGATATAGTTGGACCTTTGCCGGTTACGAACCAGGGTAACGAATTTATTTTAACGATGCAAGATCTCCTGACCAAATATTGCATCGCAGTCCCGCTGAAAAACGCCCAAGCAATTCCCATTGGCGATGCTATGATCAAAAATCTGATATGCCGCTTCGGAGCGCCCAGGGCGATTCTGACCGACCAAGGTGCGTCCTTCACCTCGGCCGTGTTTAAACACATAGCTCGTAAGTTTCACATAACAAGATGCCGAACGACGGCATACTACCCGCAGTCAAACGGTTCACTGGAGCGATCACACCACGTCCTGGCGGAGTACTTAAAACAGTACGTCGATGAAAGAAACGATTGGGACCAATGGACCGATCTCGCGATATTCTCTTATAACACAAGCGTCCACGAAGGGACGAAATTTACACCACACGAATTGGTCTTCGGTAGACTCGCGCGTATCCCTTCAAGCCACCCGTACATCGAAGAAGGGATCGATGTAACATACCGGGAATATTTAGAGACCCTTTTTCATCAAATCCAGGACCTGCAGGAGATCGCTCGGAGCCGTTTGATCAGGGCAAAGGAGAGATCTAAAGAGTACTATGACCGGCGCATTAACCCCCAGAATTTTAAGGTGGGAGATCAGGTATTCCTCCTAAAGGAACCCGTAAAAGGTAAATTCGCGGATCAATACACCGGCCCGCACGAAGTCCTGGAGGTACTACCAAACCATAATGCAAAAATTGATTTTAGGGGAAACCCTCGCGTCGTACATATAAATAAGCTAAAGTTAAGGAGGAATGGGACAAACAATCTGGTCAAAAGTTAATGCCACATGGCGGCAAAAATTGATTTTAGAGGAAACCCCCGCGTCGTACATATAAATATTTATATAATGAAATTTTATTGCTGAAAACTCACACGAATTTACAAAATATGGAACCACAAAAACTTCTTGAATATATATGTAAAATGAGCTCCAATCAACATATCTCAATGTTTTTATAGCCACGAAAATATTAGCTACACTTCCAGTATCCGTAGCGTCTGGCAAACGTTCTTTTTCTAAATTAAAACTTATAAAAAACTCTCCGCGGTCTACAATGCTTCAGGAACGCCTTAGTAACTTATCAACGATTTCTATTAATCACGAAATATTAGATAAGCTGGACATGCATGCTATCATTTCTGAAATATTCTCTTCAGAAAGCGCGTCAAACACATTTTATCTCACCGAAATCGTAGGTTATTCTTTCCACAATTTTTTAATTACGAAAGAAATCTTGATGCGTTTGAAACATTTATTTTGTTAATTTTTATTTATATACTTTATAGAGCGTATCCTATCGGAAGATCCTTTCCGATAGGCCACATGGCGGAAAGGCATACACAGTTATGCTTCTTTATTACACTAAAATAAATTCCCCCCCCCCCCCCCCCCAGGATTGCAAGAAATTCTGCGATTTCTTATGTGTGTCCGACTCCTCCTTAAACCATACACAGTTATGCTTCTTTATTACACTAAAATAAATTCTCCCCCCCCCCCCAGGATTGCAAGAAATTCTGCGATTTCTTATATGTGTCCGACTCCTCCTTAAACCGAGTTAAGTAGAAATAAGAACATACAAATTACCTGCGAATCTATGTGTACAAGTCCCATTAGAATTGCGAAATTTAAAACGTATTGGTAAGATGAGCAATACCCCGCAGAAATGTTACCCGAGGCTGGGGAGGACGACCCCGCGGCGGCCGCCGTGGCGCCGACCGGAGCGCTGGCTCGCATGCTCTGTGTGCACACGGAGTTTTGTGAGAGGGAAGAAGATATATACCTCTGTCGCACTTGCACTGAACAGCAAGAGCCGGGCCGCACGGTGGAGTCGGTACATTTCATACAGGACCCCGCAATACGGTTCGCGAGCTGTGCCCTGTGCCAGGTCCTCCTCTACTGGGTGCGCAGCGCGATGAGTTGTATCGCCTGCACCGAGGAGTACGGTAATACCGGGAGACCACTAGAGGTGACGGGACGGCTCGGCGACGATTACATCGAGCTCGTCCTGGGGCGACACTAGGGCATAGCGTATCCGGAATAAATCGTAGCAAGCAAACCCCGAGAAAAGTAACTTCAACAAGTCAGAATTACCGTAAAACGGTCCGTACCCTTGCAGCCATGCAACAACGGGTTAGGACAAGCACCCCCGCAAGAGCGGAGGGACCCGCCACAGGCCTGGGCCGGCTTCTGTGCGTGTACGTGGAACTGTACGAAAAGGCGGAAGAGGTGTTCCTGTGCCCCGATTGCGCCGACTACGAGGACGATGAGGGAAACTATCCGTTAATCATGGTGCACTTCCTGCAGCACCCAGAGAGCCCGCTGATTAGGTGCGACGAGTGCGGTGCCCCGCCCGTCCGCGTGCGCAGTGCCGCGTCCTGCGTGCTGTGTGCGGGACGGTACGAGGAATATACCGGATCTCTGGACGCTTTAGGGCTGCTCGAGCGATATCACATTGAGGTCATTAGACATGTGACCGTCGAATAGGGACTCAGTGAACAGGATAAAACTTTGCCACGCAAAAACCTCGGTATTACTGCCGCGAGGTGTAATCGAGAATTGTTGTTTGGCGGTCAACGATCGCGCTTGGCTTTAGAAATACTACATTTAAACAAATTAGACGCGACCCAGTGTCAATCATCAGTGTTACGGGTTCCATTAGCTGTTGACCGACTATCCTTATGGTCGGTACGTCGATCTCCTCATTGGATGAATGCGGATATTTTGTTTCTGGCCGTGGGCGCCCCACAAAGTTGGAATCCCACGGCCTTGGTATTTTTATGGTTGTTGTCCGTGGTACGGATATTTGGGAACCCCGAAAGGTACACATGGATTCGAAGGTCCAAGTCCACTGTACACCGAGGTCGAATAGGATATAATAAACTTTGTAAACGCTCGGTTGCAGAACCATGGACGCATATGTATTCGTATTACTCCTAAGTTTGTATACGCACGCCGACGCACTCATCGGGTTCGACTGCGGAGGGCAGCATTTGAACTCCACAACGATTTCCCTCCTGGATGCAGGGGATTGTGACATCAGCCTGAAGTCTCCCAACTCCACGAAAACTTATGTCCAGCTTCTCCAATTGGCGGATTACCAGCACGCGGATATCATCCAATGCAAAGTGGAGATATCCCGAACCATTTACTACTGTGGCATGCACTCCCACGTCTCAATCGTACATAATGGACAGTACGAATATCTATTGGATGTGAGCCACAAAAACTGCCTCCAAATGCATCAGGACGGCACATTATCATTGGGTCAAGGAGCCTACGTTACGGGGCTGCGTCCAAACTCTACGGATCTCCGAAGTGTCACCCTGGCGGGAAGAGTCTCCCAAGGAGGAGAATGTTCTGGTACCCAATTTTCGGATCCTTATGGCACTTGGGATAATGTAGTGGTACAGGCGGTCGCCAAAATCACCCTACGAACGGGAACCGCTGCCGTTAAGCTAGCAGCCGGCAAGATTACACTGAAATCTGGGACCACCTGCCCTCTTGGCGACGGTCACTGCGTCGACCTATCCGATGGACACACTTTCTGGGCGCCCATGCCGGTTCCAACATGTAACTTCGATCAATACGACGTTCTCTACGAAGGGTATGCGACAAAGACCTACGGGGAGGACCGCACCATGCCGACCGTGTACTCCCTGACCACGCAGGAAATTACGTTCGCGCTGACAAGGACAACGGAACAACAGCTGTGCGGTTACGTCCTGTTGCGTACAGAGCACCCAAAATTATTCCTACTGGAAACGACGAAGGGCAACACCTTCAAGACTAGGAACAAAATCCCTGTCGACAACCTCGATATCTTCACATATGTGAATTCAAAATTCGTGTACGTGGAGAAACACCTCAGGACACAGATGACCACCCTCTACAACGACGTAATTACGCAAAAGTGCAAATTGGAGAGGCAAATTATCAAAAATGCCTTAGCATTGGGAAGGCTCGTGCCCGATGAATTTGCATACACACTCATGAAGAAGCCGGGGTACATGGCTGTTTCCGCGGGAGAGGTGGCACATGTCATTAAGTGCATCCCCGTGGAATTGACCATCAGGAAATCAGCAGATTGCTATTCGGAGCTGCCGGTGACTCACCGGAACCAATCGCTTTTCATAACACCGAAATCCAGAATATTAACCAGGATCGGAACGCAGCGAGAGTGCAGTTCTATCCTGCCCGTGATGTACCGGATCGAGGGGACCTGGTATAGGTTCACACCGACGCCCGTGGAAAACGTCGCCCCCGAGGTGATCAAACCGCTGACCAAGCCCACCTGGAAATATCTTACACCAGGAAAGCTGGCGACTAGCGGAATTTACTCCGAAAGCGATATCGAGGAATTGAGAGATCATATAATGTTCCCCGCCGAACGACCGGCCCTCTTGAATACCATAGCAAGAGGCGCGGCCGGACAAACCATTCCTCACGGTTCAGTCTCCCTGCTGAATCTCCTAGACGAGGAATCACTGAAGAGGATTGCGGAATCAACAGCTGAAAGAGTCTGGGGTGGATTTGTGACGTTTGGATCAGCCACCGCCGGAGTTCTAGGAATTTTCGTGCTGGTTCGCCTAGTGAAGCTGGTGATCGACACGCTGATCCACGGCTACGCCCTCCACTCCGTCTATGGCTGGAGCATTCATCTCCTGGGAGCGATATGGAGCTCGGTCGCATACCTGCTCATGCACATGGGAGGAACCCGACCAAGGACGGAATCCACCAACAGCGTAGAGCTGCAGAGCATCCAGGCCATCCACGAAGACCAACCGAAAGCTGCCCCGCGTCAGCCCGATGCGTTACGACAGGACTAAGTAAGAAAAAGCGCCTCGCGATTCGAAAAATTGTAACCTAAAGAATCCACACAGGCGATGTGTAAATTCTTTTTAATGGGGGGGAGGTGTTACGTCCTGCGTCCTCCACCCCTATATTTTTTCCGCATATTACTAATAATGTAAAGTACCATTACTCTCGCGACCGTTTTCAGGGCCGGCCTTCTCTATAATGGGGCCCGGGTGCAAGAAACCATATGGGGCCCTAAATTTGTAGTATTGCAATATGTCTTGTGCGTTATTTACATCTCTTTCATTCAAAATCAAATCCCGTATCCCAATGTGATAGAATATACTGTATTGTCAAGTTTCATGTGCAAGAGTACATATATTATTTTAGTTCTTGATCATGTTGGGGCCCCCTCAAACGCGGGGCCCCGGTGCATAGCATCCGCCGCACCTCCCAGATGGCCGGCCCCTGCGTTTATGGCATGGGTTATATTCCAGACCTAATCCAACCTGTCCCAACCTGTCCCAACCTGTCCCATCCCGTCCCAACCTGTCCCAACCCATATCAGACCTTTTCCAACCTGTTCCAGACCTGCCCAGACCCGCCCACATATACAGGCCTCACCCACGCCTGCCCTGTTGCCAATAATCTGTTAGTTTTAAGTTAGACTCGCTACCATTGACCTTTTGTAATGTACCATAGCTAGCGACCGTTGAACTCCCTTGATATCGGCGGAAATCGACAATTCACCTTTTTCCACAAGGATGTCGATGAGTCAATGTCGTTAATTTTAGGTTAGATTTACCACCAGCGACCGTCAGTATCGAGCCATGCTCGCCGATAACTCCGACCATTGAATTACCCACGACACCGGCGCAAGTCGATAAATATGTCTCTCCCGCTGTCGATAATTTTGTTTTCACCATTGCCGGTAATTCAATGTCGATAATTTTAGGTTAGACTTACCACCAGTGACCGTCGGTAACAAGCCATGTTTTGCCTTTAACCCACGGTCACTGAATCTCTCGGGAACATATACGCTTACCATATGTTTAACAGCAGTAACGTTATACGCATTGTATCAGCCTCTAAGACAGGCAACGTACACGTAGGAGTATTCGTGTCCGTATAACCGCCTAGCACAGGCATATGTAATCCGCCTATCTCTTAAGTACATAAGCACCAAGCAGATCGACCGAAAGGAACGTTCGAGAAGCTTCGTGCTTATTCCCAACATATTATATATCACCTCGAACAGAGGCATAGTCATAAGTCCGTAAGCCTCCTCAAGGCACATTCTTTCACGCGTTACGATAAGGCACGGACGCCGGCTCGCTCGAGTTGCGCGCTCCCCATTCCATGCGATAAGGCACGGACGCCGGCTCGCTCGAGTTGCGCGCTCCCCATCCCACGCGATAAGGCACGGACGCTGGCTCGCTCGAGTCGCGCGCTCCCCATCCCACTGCGATAATGCTGACCACGCGCATTCCATCACGCGTGCGAAAGTCTAAGACTGAGCGCTCACAATGGGATTGCTGACGCAGCTCTCCCACCGCCGACGAGTCCCCGCTACTTTCCGAGCCGACGAGCTCCGCGGGAGCCCCGGGACATTCAGTCTTCATCGCCGCTTCGAACCGAACAGTCGCACCTCTCTAACAAGCAAGCCTTAAGCGTTACTAGTAGTCGACCTACACTCGAGTCTGTTAACAATAGAATCTGTGTAACACCAGTGTACAAACCAACGCCGTCTTCAATACAACTATAAGGTATTTGGTGCAGACTTATTCTCCTGTTTCCCACATCCAACGTGAGCGCAATTATTTCGTTTATTCAACTTTTATTACAACTTCCTAACGTTACAAATCTTTCGAATCATCGGGCATTTACAATTCATTCGCGGTAACCGAACTCCTTTCATATAACTCATTTATCCTTCCTAACCTGCCACTTTCCTCGAAATATCGGACAGTTATAATTCATCGGCGATCATTGAATACGGACGACGTCCTATTAACCGAGTGTTCTCTGTGCTTTAAGTCAGTGACGTGTCACGAGCATTCAGTTGCTCGGCCGTTCTCTCAGTGTCCCCTGGATCAAGGCTAGGCGTCGAGTCGCTTGCCTTTCCGTAGTGACCTCCTGACCAACCGTAACCACAGTGCGCCAGCCGACCAGCATTAAGTTGCTGGGCGCAGCCGACCAGCATTAAGTTGCTGGGGGCCAGCCGACCAGCATTAAGTTGCTGGGCGCCAGCGTACAGCCGCTGATTGCGCCAGCATAGAGTTGCTGTTCCGCCAGCATACAGTTGCTGATTCCGCCATGGTACGGCCCCAAGGTTAGTAGTCACTGGTGCTCCCGACAGCACTCCCCCTATTAAAATCATAAAGCAGAGAATATTCCGTTATTTAGGAAGTCGACCGACGCAGCGTCGTAAAGGACGCCGAAACAGGCACCGTTCGGGTGTGAAGTACCGTGCACGCCGTGACGCCGCACGTGAACGAGAATTTCTGGCCGCCCTTCAAGCAGCAGACAATCAGTTCGATACGCCCCCATCTACAACAGCCCCTCTGATTAACGCCGCCACCAACGCATTCTCATATTCCGGCCCAGAACCGGAGCCCGTTCCTTTCCAACTTCCCCCGAACTATTATTCCCACAACCGCTATTCTCCCACATTCCAGCCCGATCCCAGCTATTCCCCCGAACCCCCGGCAGATCCTGAACCCGAGCCCCGCCACCCTGAGCCGACACCTCCAATTTGGGCTTCCCCATACGAGCCCTGCCCCTTTGACCTTCCCCCTGGCCAGGACACCTTCATGGTCTTGATTAACCCCCAAAGCCCTGAAATCGTCGATTCCACCGTTCAGATTGACGAGATACACGAGAACGACGACATCCAAATATTAAACTAGTGTAACGTTTCTCTCAATAAAACCTTTTATTTTTCATTCTGCGCTCGCGTTGCATACGTTCCTACCTTCAAACCCTGTCAATTTTAGAATAAGTATAAATCTCGGCGGTATAGGAATTACCGAGACGATATTAAGTATATTTGTGCGGTAGCCATTCCGACGTTTGACATATTTGTGCGGTAGCCATTCCGACGTTGATATTTTTGGTACGGTAACCATTCCGGGTTTAGAGTCACATTTGTGCGGTAGCCATTCCGACGTTGATATTTTTGGTACGGTAACCATTCCGGGTTTAGAGTCACATTTGTGCGGTACCCATTCCGACGTTGATATTTTTGGTACGGTAACCATTCCGGGTTTAGAGTCACATTTGTGCGGTAGCCATTCCGACGTTGATATTTTTGATACGGTAACCATTCCGGGTTTAGAGTCACATTTGTGCGGTAGCCATTCCGACGTTGATATTTTTGGTACGGTAATCATTCCGGGTTTAGAGTCACATTTGTGCGGTAGCCATTCCGACGTTGATATTTTTGGTACGGTAACCATTCCGGGTTTAGAGTCACATTTGTGCGGTAGCCATTCCGACGTTGATATTTTTGGTACGGTAACCATTCCGGGTTTAGAGTCACATTTGTGCGGTAGCCATTCCGACGTTGATATTTTTGGTACGGTAACCATTCCGGGTTTAGAGTCACATTTGTGCGGTACCCATTCCGACGTTGATATTTTTGGTACGGTAACCATTCCGGGTTTAGAGTCACATTCTGCGCGGTAGCCATTCCGACGATAAATAAATCTTGTGCGGTAACCAGTCCGACCAGTTAAGTAAGTTAGAAACACCCGGTAATAATACCGACTTCTGTAACACCTCCGCGCAAGGAAAGTAGATTGCGCTCCAAGTACCGACCGATTCAGCCGTCTGCTCTCGGGTCCCAGCTATACGCGGTGTATGCAGCGTGGCTAAAAACCGAGGACGTAACAATTCGCACGAATCCGTTGAGAAATGGCCGAGATACGCCGTGTTACACTTGCGGACGATGAAATCTTGCTAGTTCTCGCGTTTTGCAAGCGCGACACACGATGCACCGCGTTTCGTTCGATTCGTTCAAGAACTCTCGTATCTCGGACATCCGCGAGTTTTTCGCGTCGAAAACGTGCTCCCCGTGCGTTTTAGACGCTAAAAACGCGTATGACACTTGATTCGCACGAATCCGTTGAGAAATGGCCGAGATACGCCGTGTTACACTTGCGGACGATGAAATCTTGCTAGTTCTCGCGTTTTGCAAGCGCGACACACGATGCACCGCGTTTCGTTCGATTCGTTCAAGAACTCTCGTATCTCGGACATCCGCGAGTTTTTCGCGTCGAAAACGTGCTCCCCGTGCGTTTTAGACGCTAAAAACGCGTATGACACTTGATTCGCACGAATCCGTTGAGAAATGGCCGAGATACGCCGTGTTACACTTGCGGACGATGAAATCTTGCTAGTTCTCGCGTTTTGCAAGCGCGACACACGATGCACCGCGTTTCGTTCGATTCGTTCAAGAACTCTCGTATCTCGGACATCCGCGAGTTTTTCGCGTCGAAAACGTGCTCCCCGTGCGTTTTAGACGCTAAAAACGCGTATGACACTTGATTCGCACGAATCCGTTGAGAAATGGCCGAGATACGCCGTGTTACACTTGCGGACGATGAAATCTTGCTAGTTCTCGCGTTTTGCAAGCGCGACACACGATGCACCGCGTTTCGTTCGATTCGTTCAAGAACTCTCGTATCTCGGACATCCGCGAGTTTTTCGCGTCGAAAACGTGCTCCCCGTGCGTTTTAGACGCTAAAAACGCGTATGACACTTGATTCGCACGAATCCGTTGAGAAATGGCCGAGATACGCCGTGTTACACTTGCGGACGATGAAATCTTGCTAGTTCTCGCGTTTTGCAAGCGCGACACACGATGCACCGCGTTTCGTTCGATTCGTTCAAGAACTCTCGTATCTCGGACATCCGCGAGTTTTTCGCGTCGAAAACGTGCTCCCCGTGCGTTTTAGACGCTAAAAACGCGTATGACACTTGATTCGCACGAATCCGTTGAGAAATGGCCGAGATACGCCGTGTTACACTTGCGGACGATGAAATCTTGCTAGTTCTCGCGTTTTGCAAGCGCGACACACGATGCACCGCGTTTCGTTCGATTCGTTCAAGAACTCTCGTATCTCGGACATCCGCGAGTTTTTCGCGTCGAAAACGTGCTCCCCGTGCGTTTTAGACGCTAAAAACGCGTATGACACTTGATTCGCACGAATCCGTTGAGAAATGGCCGAGATACGCCGTGTTACACTTGCGGACGATGAAATCTTGATAGTTCTCGCGTTTTGCAAGCGCGACACACGATGCACCGCGTTTCGTTCGATTCGTTCAAGAACTCTCGTATCTCGGACATCCGCGAGTTTTTCGCGTCGAAAACGTGCTCCCCGTGCGTTTTAGACGCTAAAAACGCGTATGACACTTGATTCGCACGAATCCGTTGAGAAATGGCCGAGATACGCCGTGTTACACTTGCGGACGATGAAATCTTGCTAGTTCTCGCGTTTTGCAAGCGCGACACACGATGCACCGCGTTTCGTTCGATTCGTTCAAGAACTCTCGTATCTCGGACATCCGCGAGTTTTTCGCGTCGAAAACGTGCTCCCCGTGCGTTTTAGACGCTAAAAACGCGTATGACACTTGATTCGCACGAATCCGTTGAGAAATGGCCGAGATACGCCGTGTTACACTTGCGGACGATGAAATCTTGCTAGTTCTCGCGTTTTGCAAGCGCGACACACGATGCACCGCGTTTCGTTCGATTCGTTCAAGAACTCTCGTATCTCGGACATCCGCGAGTTTTTCGCGTCGAAAACGTGCTCCCCGTGCGTTTTAGACGCTAAAAACGCGTATGACACTTGATTCGCACGAATCCGTTGAGAAATGGCCGAGATACGCCGTGTTACACTTGCGGACGATGAAATCTTGCTAGTTCTCGCGTTTTGCAAGCGCGACACACGATGCACCGCGTTTCGTTCGATTCGTTCAAGAACTCTCGTATCTCGGACATCCGCGAGTTTTTCGCGTCGAAAACGTGCTCCCCGTGCGTTTTAGACGCTAAAAACGCGTATGACACTTGATTCGCACGAATCCGTTGAGAAATGGCCGAGATACGCCGTGTTACACTTGCGGACGATGAAATCTTGCTAGTTCTCGCGTTTTGCAAGCGCGACACACGATGCACCGCGTTTCGTTCGATTCGTTCAAGAACTCTCGTATCTCGGACATCCGCGAGTTTTTCGCGTCGAAAACGTGCTCCCCGTGCGTTTTAGACGCTAAAAACGCGTATGACACTTGATTCGCACGAATCCGTTGAGAAATGGCCGAGATACGCCGTGTTACACTTGCGGACGATGAAATCTTGCTAGTTCTCGCGTTTTGCAAGCGCGACACACGATGCACCGCGTTTCGTTCGATTCGTTCAAGAACTCTCGTATCTCGGACATCCGCGAGTTTTTCGCGTCGAAAACGTGCTCCCCGTGCGTTTTAGACGCTAAAAACGCGTATGACACTTGATTCGCACGAATCCGTTGAGAAATGGCCGAGATACGCCGTGTTACACTTGCGGACGATGAAATCTTGCTAGTTCTCGCGTTTTGCAAGCGCGACACACGATGCACCGCGTTTCGTTCGATTCGTTCAAGAACTCTCGTATCTCGGACATCCGCGAGTTTTTCGCGTCGAAAACGTGCTCCCCGTGCGTTTTAGACGCTAAAAACGCGTATGACACTTGATTCGCACGAATCCGTTGAGAAATGGCCGAGATACGCCGTGTTACACTTGCGGACGATGAAATCTTGCTAGTTCTCGCGTTTTGCAAGCGCGACACACGATGCACCGCGTTTCGTTCGATTCGTTCAAGAACTCTCGTATCTCGGACATCCGCGAGTTTTTCGCGTCGAAAACGTGCTCCCCGTGCGTTTTAGACGCTAAAAACGCGTATGACACTTGATTCGCACGAATCCGTTGAGAAATGGCCGAGATACGCCGTGTTACACTTGCGGACGATGAAATCTTGCTAGTTCTCGCGTTTTGCAAGCGCGACACACGATGCACCGCGTTTCGTTCGATTCGTTCAAGAACTCTCGTATCTCGGACATCCGCGAGTTTTTCGCGTCGAAAACGTGCTCCCCGTGCGTTTTAGACGCTAAAAACGCGTATGACACTTGATTCGCACGAATCCGTTGAGAAATGGCCGAGATACGCCGTGTTACACTTGCGGACGATGAAATCTTGCTAGTTCTCGCGTTTTGCAAGCGCGACACACGATGCACCGCGTTTCGTTCGATTCGTTCAAGAACTCTCGTATCTCGGACATCCGCGAGTTTTTCGCGTCGAAAACGTGCTCCCCGTGCGTTTTAGACGCTAAAAACGCGTATGACACTTGATTCGCACGAATCCGTTGAGAAATGGCCGAGATACGCCGTGTTACACTTGCGGACGATGAAATCTTGCTAGTTCTCGCGTTTTGCAAGCGCGACACACGATGCACCGCGTTTCGTTCGATTCGTTCAAGAACTCTCGTATCTCGGACATCCGCGAGTTTTTCGCGTCGAAAACGTGCTCCCCGTGCGTTTTAGACGCTAAAAACGCGTATGACACTTGATTCGCACGAATCCGTTGAGAAATGGCCGAGATACGCCGTGTTACACTTGCGGACGATGAAATCTTGCTAGTTCTCGCGTTTTGCAAGCGCGACACACGATGCACCGCGTTTCGTTCGATTCGTTCAAGAACTCTCGTATCTCGGACATCCGCGAGTTTTTCGCGTCGAAAACGTGCTCCCCGTGCGTTTTAGACGCTAAAAACGCGTATGACACTTGATTCGCACGAATCCGTTGAGAAATGGCCGAGATACGCCGTGTTACACTTGCGGACGATGAAATCTTGCTAGTTCTCGCGTTTTGCAAGCGCGACACACGATGCACCGCGTTTCGTTCGATTCGTTCAAGAACTCTCGTATCTCGGACATCCGCGAGTTTTTCGCGTCGAAAACGTGCTCCCCGTGCGTTTTAGACGCTAAAAACGCGTATGACACTTGATTCGCACGAATCCGTTGAGAAATGGCCGAGATACGCCGTGTTACACTTGCGGACGATGAAATCTTGCTAGTTCTCGCGTTTTGCAAGCGCGACACACGATGCACCGCGTTTCGTTCGATTCGTTCAAGAACTCTCGTATCTCGGACATCCGCGAGTTTTTCGCGTCGAAAACGTGCTCCCCGTGCGTTTTAGACGCTAAAAACGCGTATGACACTTGATTCGCACGAATCCGTTGAGAAATGGCCGAGATACGCCGTGTTACACTTGCGGACGATGAAATCTTGCTAGTTCTCGCGTTTTGCAAGCGCGACACACGATGCACCGCGTTTCGTTCGATTCGTTCAAGAACTCTCGTATCTCGGACATCCGCGAGTTTTTCGCGTCGAAAACGTGCTCCCCGTGCGTTTTAGACGCTAAAAACGCGTATGACACTTGATTCGCACGAATCCGTTGAGAAATGGCCGAGATACGCCGTGTTACACTTGCGGACGATGAAATCTTGCTAGTTCTCGCGTTTTGCAAGCGCGACACACGATGCACCGCGTTTCGTTCGATTCGTTCAAGAACTCTCGTATCTCGGACATCCGCGAGTTTTTCGCGTCGAAAACGTGCTCCCCGTGCGTTTTAGACGCTAAAAACGCGTATGACACTTGATTCGCACGAATCCGTTGAGAAATGGCCGAGATACGCCGTGTTACACTTGCGGACGATGAAATCTTGCTAGTTCTCGCGTTTTGCAAGCGCGACACACGATGCACCGCGTTTCGTTCGATTCGTTCAAGAACTCTCGTATCTCGGACATCCGCGAGTTTTTCGCGTCGAAAACGTGCTCCCCGTGCGTTTTAGACGCTAAAAACGCGTATGACACTTGATTCGCACGAATCCGTTGAGAAATGGCCGAGATACGCCGTGTTACACTTGCGGACGATGAAATCTTGCTAGTTCTCGCGTTTTGCAAGCGCGACACACGATGCACCGCGTTTCGTTCGATTCGTTCAAGAACTCTCGTATCTCGGACATCCGCGAGTTTTTCGCGTCGAAAACGTGCTCCCCGTGCGTTTTAGACGCTAAAAACGCGTATGACACTTGATTCGCACGAATCCGTTGAGAAATGGCCGAGATACGCCGTGTTACACTTGCGGACGATGAAATCTTGCTAGTTCTCGCGTTTTGCAAGCGCGACACACGATGCACCGCGTTTCGTTCGATTCGTTCAAGAACTCTCGTATCTCGGACATCCGCGAGTTTTTCGCGTCGAAAACGTGCTCCCCGTGCGTTTTAGACGCTAAAAACGCGTATGACACTTGATTCGCACGAATCCGTTGAGAAATGGCCGAGATACGCCGTGTTACACTTGCGGACGATGAAATCTTGCTAGTTCTCGCGTTTTGCAAGCGCGACACACGATGCACCGCGTTTCGTTCGATTCGTTCAAGAACTCTCGTATCTCGGACATCCGCGAGTTTTTCGCGTCGAAAACGTGCTCCCCGTGCGTTTTAGACGCTAAAAACGCGTATGACACTTGATTCGCACGAATCCGTTGAGAAATGGCCGAGATACGCCGTGTTACACTTGCGGACGATGAAATCTTGCTAGTTCTCGCGTTTTGCAAGCGCGACACACGATGCACCGCGTTTCGTTCGATTCGTTCAAGAACTCTCGTATCTCGGACATCCGCGAGTTTTTCGCGTCGAAAACGTGCTCCCCGTGCGTTTTAGACGCTAAAAACGCGTATGACACTTGATTCGCACGAATCCGTTGAGAAATGGCCGAGATACGCCGTGTTACACTTGCGGACGATGAAATCTTGCTAGTTCTCGCGTTTTGCAAGCGCGACACACGATGCACCGCGTTTCGTTCGATTCGTTCAAGAACTCTCGTATCTCGGACATCCGCGAGTTTTTCGCGTCGAAAACGTGCTCCCCGTGCGTTTTAGACGCTAAAAACGCGTATGACACTTGATTCGCACGAATCCGTTGAGAAATGGCCGAGATACGCCGTGTTACACTTGCGGACGATGAAATCTTGCTAGTTCTCGCGTTTTGCAAGCGCGACACACGATGCACCGCGTTTCGTTCGATTCGTTCAAGAACTCTCGTATCTCGGACATCCGCGAGTTTTTCGCGTCGAAAACGTGCTCCCCGTGCGTTTTAGACGCTAAAAACGCGTATGACACTTGATTCGCACGAATCCGTTGAGAAATGGCCGAGATACGCCGTGTTACACTTGCGGACGATGAAATCTTGCTAGTTCTCGCGTTTTGCAAGCGCGACACACGATGCACCGCGTTTCGTTCGATTCGTTCAAGAACTCTCGTATCTCGGACATCCGCGAGTTTTTCGCGTCGAAAACGTGCTCCCCGTGCGTTTTAGACGCTAAAAACGCGTATGACACTTGATTCGCACGAATCCGTTGAGAAATGGCCGAGATACGCCGTGTTACACTTGCGGACGATGAAATCTTGCTAGTTCTCGCGTTTTGCAAGCGCGACACACGATGCACCGCGTTTCGTTCGATTCGTTCAAGAACTCTCGTATCTCGGACATCCGCGAGTTTTTCGCGTCGAAAACGTGCTCCCCGTGCGTTTTAGACGCTAAAAACGCGTATGACACTTGATTCGCACGAATCCGTTGAGAAATGGCCGAGATACGCCGTGTTACACTTGCGGACGATGAAATCTTGCTAGTTCTCGCGTTTTGCAAGCGCGACACACGATGCACCGCGTTTCGTTCGATTCGTTCAAGAACTCTCGTATCTCGGACATCCGCGAGTTTTTCGCGTCGAAAACGTGCTCCCCGTGCGTTTTAGACGCTAAAAACGCGTATGACACTTGATTCGCACGAATCCGTTGAGAAATGGCCGAGATACGCCGTGTTACACTTGCGGACGATGAAATCTTGCTAGTTCTCGCGTTTTGCAAGCGCGACACACGATGCACCGCGTTTCGTTCGATTCGTTCAAGAACTCTCGTATCTCGGACATCCGCGAGTTTTTCGCGTCGAAAACGTGCTCCCCGTGCGTTTTAGACGCTAAAAACGCGTATGACACTTGATTCGCACGAATCCGTTGAGAAATGGCCGAGATACGCCGTGTTACACTTGCGGACGATGAAATCTTGCTAGTTCTCGCGTTTTGCAAGCGCGACACACGATGCACCGCGTTTCGTTCGATTCGTTCAAGAACTCTCGTATCTCGGACATCCGCGAGTTTTTCGCGTCGAAAACGTGCTCCCCGTGCGTTTTAGACGCTAAAAACGCGTATGACACTTGATTCGCACGAATCCGTTGAGAAATGGCCGAGATACGCCGTGTTACACTTGCGGACGATGAAATCTTGCTAGTTCTCGCGTTTTGCAAGCGCGACACACGATGCACCGCGTTTCGTTCGATTCGTTCAAGAACTCTCGTATCTCGGACATCCGCGAGTTTTTCGCGTCGAAAACGTGCTCCCCGTGCGTTTTAGACGCTAAAAACGCGTATGACACTTGATTCGCACGAATCCGTTGAGAAATGGCCGAGATACGCCGTGTTACACTTGCGGACGATGAAATCTTGCTAGTTCTCGCGTTTTGCAAGCGCGACACACGATGCACCGCGTTTCGTTCGATTCGTTCAAGAACTCTCGTATCTCGGACATCCGCGAGTTTTTCGCGTCGAAAACGTGCTCCCCGTGCGTTTTAGACGCTAAAAACGCGTATGACACTTGATTCGCACGAATCCGTTGAGAAATGGCCGAGATACGCCGTGTTACACTTGCGGACGATGAAATCTTGCTAGTTCTCGCGTTTTGCAAGCGCGACACACGATGCACCGCGTTTCGTTCGATTCGTTCAAGAACTCTCGTATCTCGGACATCCGCGAGTTTTTCGCGTCGAAAACGTGCTCCCCGTGCGTTTTAGACGCTAAAAACGCGTATGACACTTGATTCGCACGAATCCGTTGAGAAATGGCCGAGATACGCCGTGTTACACTTGCGGACGATGAAATCTTGCTAGTTCTCGCGTTTTGCAAGCGCGACACACGATGCACCGCGTTTCGTTCGATTCGTTCAAGAACTCTCGTATCTCGGACATCCGCGAGTTTTTCGCGTCGAAAACGTGCTCCCCGTGCGTTTTAGACGCTAAAAACGCGTATGACACTTGATTCGCACGAATCCGTTGAGAAATGGCCGAGATACGCCGTGTTACACTTGCGGACGATGAAATCTTGCTAGTTCTCGCGTTTTGCAAGCGCGACACACGATGCACCGCGTTTCGTTCGATTCGTTCAAGAACTCTCGTATCTCGGACATCCGCGAGTTT
Organism: Priocnemis perturbator; assembly: GCA_963942575.1. Taxonomy (NCBI): domain Eukaryota; kingdom Metazoa; phylum Arthropoda; class Insecta; order Hymenoptera; family Pompilidae; genus Priocnemis; species Priocnemis perturbator. Next base: position 38,338 of record CAWWDK010000039.1, read on the forward strand.
TTCGCGTCGAAAACGTGCTCCCCGTGCGTTTTAGACGCTAAAAACGCGTATGACACTTGATTCGCACGAATCCGTTGAGAAATGGCCGAGATACGCCGTGTTACACTTGCGGACGATGAAATCTTGCTAGTTCTCGCGTTTTGCAAGCGCGACACACGATGCACCGCGTTTCGTTCGATTCGTTCAAGAACTCTCGTATCTCGGACATCCGCGAGTTTTTCGCGTCGAAAACGTGCTCCCCGTGCGTTTTAGACGCTAAAAACGCGTATGACACTTGATTCGCACGAATCCGTTGAGAAATGGCCGAGATACGCCGTGTTACACTTGCGGACGATGAAATCTTGCTAGTTCTCGCGTTTTGCAAGCGCGACACACGATGCACCGCGTTTCGTTCGATTCGTTCAAGAACTCTCGTATCTCGGACATCCGCGAGTTTTTCGCGTCGAAAACGTGCTCCCCGTGCGTTTTAGACGCTAAAAACGCGTATGACACTTGATTCGCACGAATCCGTTGAGAAATGGCCGAGATACGCCGTGTTACACTTGCGGACGATGAAATCTTGCTAGTTCTCGCGTTTTGCAAGCGCGACACACGATGCACCGCGTTTCGTTCGATTCGTTCAAGAACTCTCGTATCTCGGACATCCGCGAGTTTTTCGCGTCGAAAACAGTGCTCCCCGTGCGTTTTAGACGCTAAAAACGCGTATGACACTTGATTCGCACGAATCCGTTGAGAAATGGCCGAGATACGCCGTGTTACACTTGCGGACGATGAAATCTTGCTAGTTCTCGCGTTTTGCAAGCGCGACACACGATGCACCGCGTTTCGTTCGATTCGTTCAAGAACTCTCGTATCTCGGACATCCGCGAGTTTTTCGCGTCGAAAACAGTGCTCCCCGTGAGTTTTAGACGCTAAAAACGCGTATGACACTTGATTCGCACGAATCCGTTGAGAAATGGCCGAGATCGCGTGTTACACTTGCGGACGATGAAATCTTGCTAGTTCTCGCGTTTTGCAAGCGCGACACACGAATGCACCGCGTTTCGTTCGATTCGTTCAAGAACTCTCGTATCTCGGACATCCGCGAGTTTTTCGCGTCGAAAAACGTGCTCCCGTGCGTTTTAGACGCTAAAAACGCGTATGACACTTGATTCGCACGAATCCGTTGAGAAATGGCGAGATACGCCGTGTTACACTTGCGGACGATGAAATCTTGCTAGTTCTCGCGTTTTGCAAGCGCGACACACGATGCACCGCGTTCGTTCGATTCGTTCAAGAACTCTCGTATCTCGGACATCCGCGAGTTTTTCGCGTCGAAAACATGCTCCCCCGTGCGTTTTAGACGCTAAAAACGCGTATGACACTTGATTCGCACGAATCCGTTGAGAAATGGCCGAGATACGCCAGTGTTACACTTGCGGACGATGAAATCTTGCTATTTCTCGCGTTTTGGCAAGCGCGACACACGATGCACCGCGTTCGTTCGATTCGTTCAAGAACTCTCGTATCTCGGACATCCGAGTTTTTCGCGTCGAAAACGTGCTCCCCGTGCGTTTTAGACGCTAAAAACGCGTATGACACTTGATTCGCACGAATCCGTTGAGAAATGGCCGAGATACGCCGTGTTACACTTGCGGACGATGAAATCTTGCTAGTTCTCGCGTTTTGCAAGCGCGACACACGATGCACCGCGTTTCGTTCGATTCGTTCAAGAACTCTCGTATCTCGGACATCCGTCGAGTTTTTCGCGTCGAAAACGTGCTCCCCGTGCGTTTTAGACGCTAAAAACGCGTATGACACTTGATTCGCACGAATCCGTTGAGAAATGGCCGAGATACGCCGTGTTACACTTGCGGACGATGAAATCTTGCTAGTTCTCGCGTTTTGCAAGCGCGACACACGATGCACCGCGTTTCGTTCGATTCGTTCAAGAACTCTCGTATCTCGGACATCCGCGAGTTTTTCGCGTCGAAAACGTGCTTCCCGTGCGTTTTAGACGCTAAAAACGCGTATGACACTTGATTCGCACGAATCCGTTGACAAATGGCCGAGATACGCCGTGTTACACTTGCGGACGATGAAATCTTGCTAGTTCTCGCGTTTTGCAAGCGCGACACACGATGCACCGCGTTTCGTTCGATTCGTTCAAGAACTCTCGTATCTCGGACATCCGCGAGTTTTTCGCGTCGAAAACGTGCTCCCCGTGCGTTTTAGACGCTAAAAACGCGTATGACACTTGATTCGCACGAATCCGTTGAGAAATGGCCGAGATACGCCGTGTTACACTTGCGGACGATGAAATCTTGCTAGTTCTCGCGTTTTGCAAGCGCGACACACGATGCACCGCGTTTCGTTCGATTCGTTCAAGAACTCTCGTATCTCGGACATCCGCGAGTTTTTCGCGTCGAAAACGTGCTCCCCGTGCGTTTTAGACGCTAAAAACGCGTATGACACTTGATTCGCACGAATCCGTTGAGAAATGGCCGAGATACGCCGTGTTACACTTGCGGACGATGAAATCTTGCTAGTTCTCGCGTTTTGCAAGCGCGACACACGATGCACCGCGTTTCGTTCGATTCGTTCAAGAACTCTCGTATCTCGGACATCCGCGAGTTTTTCGCGTCGAAAACGTGCTCCCCGTGCGTTTTAGACGCTAAAAACGCGTATGACACTTGATTCGCACGAATCCGTTGAGAAATGGCCGAGATACGCCGTGTTACACTTGCGGACGATGAAATCTTGCTGGTTCTCGCGTTTTGCAAGCGCGACACGATGCACCGCGTTTCGTTCGATTCGTTCAAGAACTCTCGTATCTCGGACATCCGCGAGTTTTTCGCGTCGAAAACGTGCTCCCCGTGCGTTTTAGACGCTAAAAACGCGTATGACACTTGATTCGCACGAATCCGTTGAGAAATGGCCGAGATACGCCGTGTTACACTTGCGGACGATGAAATCTTGCTAGTTCTCGCGTTTTGCAAGCGCGACACACGATGCACCGCGTTTCGTTCGATTCGTTCAAGAACTCTCGTATCTCGGACATCCGCGAGTTTTTCGCGTCGAAAACGTGCTCCCCGTGCGTTTTAGACGCTAAAAACGCGTATGACACTTGATTCGCACGAATCCGTTGAGAAATGGCCGAGATACGCCGTGTTACACTTGCGGACGATGAAATCTTGCTAGTTCTCGCGTTTTGCAAGCGCGACACACGATGCACCGCGTTTCGTTCGATTCGTTCAAGAACTCTCGTATCTCGGACATCCGCGAGTTTTTCGCGTCGAAAACGTGCTCCCCGTGCGTTTTAGACGCTAAAAACGCGTATGACACTTGATTCGCACGAATCCGTTGAGAAATGGCCGAGATACGCCGTGTTACACTTGCGGACGATGAAATCTTGCTAGTTCTCGCGTTTTGCAAGCGCGACACACGATGCACCGCGTTTCGTTCGATTCGTTCAAGAACTCTCGTATCTCGGACATCCGCGAGTTTTTCGCGTCGAAAACGTGCTCCCCGTGCGTTTTAGACGCTAAAAACGCGTATGACACTTGATTCGCACGAATCCGTTGAGAAATGGCCGAGATACGCCGTGTTACACTTGCGGACGATGAAATCTTGCTAGTTCTCGCGTTTTGCAAGCGCGACACACGATGCACCGCGTTTCGTTCGATTCGTTCAAGAACTCTCGTATCTCGGACATCCGCGAGTTTTTCGCGTCGAAAACGTGCTCCCCGTGCGTTTTAGACGCTAAAAACGCGTATGACACTTGATTCGCACGAATCCGTTGAGAAATGGCCGAGATACGCCGTGTTACACTTGCGGACGATGAAATCTTGCTAGTTCTCGCGTTTTGCAAGCGCGACACACGATGCACCGCGTTTCGTTCGATTCGTTCAAGAACTCTCGTATCTCGGACATCCGCGAGTTTTTCGCGTCGAAACGTGCTCCCCGTGCGTTTTAGACGCTAAAAACGCGTATGACACTTGATTCGCACGAATCCGTTGAGAAATGGCCGAGATACGCCGTGTTACACTTGCGGACGATGAAATCTTGCTAGTTCTCGCGTTTTGCAAGCGCGACACACGATGCACCGCGTTTCGTTCGATTCGTTCAAGAACTCTCGTATCTCGGACATCCGCGAGTTTTTCGCGTCGAAAACGTGCTCCCCGTGCGTTTTAGACGCTAAAAACGCGTATGACACTTGATTCGCACGAATCCGTTGAGAAATGGCCGAGATACGCCGTGTTACACTTGCGGACGATGAAATCTTGCTAGTTCTCGCGTTTTGCAAGCGCGACACACGATGCACCGCGTTTCGTTCGATTCGTTCAAGAACTCTCGTATCTCGGACATCCGCGAGTTTTTCGCGTCGAAAACGTGCTCCCCGTGCGTTTTAGACGCTAAAAACGCGTATGACACTTGATTCGCACGAATCCGTTGAGAAATGGCCGAGATACGCCGTGTTACACTTGCGGACGATGAAATCTTGCTAGTTCTCGCGTTTTGCAAGCGCGACACACGATGCACCGCGTTTCGTTCGATTCGTTCAAGAACTCTCGTATCTCGGACATCCGCGAGTTTTTCGCGTCGAAAACGTGCTCCCGTGCGTTTTTAGACGCTAAAAACGCGTATGACACTTGATTCGCACGAATCCGTTGAGAAATGGCCGAGATACGCCGTGTTACACTTGCGGACGATGAAATCTTGCTAGTTCTCGCGTTTTGCAAGCGCGACACACGATGCACCGCGTTTCGTTCGATTCGTTCAAGAACTCTCGTATCTCGGACATCCGCGAGTTTTTCGCGTCGAAAACGTGCTCCCCGTGCGTTTTAGACGCTAAAAACGCGTATGACACTTGATTCGCACGAATCCGTTGAGAAATGGCCGAGATACGCCGTGTTACACTTGCGGACGATGAAATCTTGCTAGTTCTCGCGTTTTGCAAGCGCGACACACGATGCACCGCGTTTCGTTCGATTCGTTCAAGAACTCTCGTATCTCGGACATCCGCGAGTTTTTCGCGTCGAAAACGTGCTCCCCGTGCGTTTTAGACGCTAAAACGCGTATGACACTTGATTCGCACGAATCCGTTGAGAAATGGCCGAGATACGCCGTGTTACACTTGCGGACGATGAAATCTTGCTAGTTCTCGCGTTTTGCAAGCGCGACACACGATGCACCGCGTTTCGTTCGATTCGTTCAAGAACTCTCGTATCTCGGACATCCGCGAGTTTTTCGCGTCGAAACGTGCTCCCCGTGCGTTTTAGACGCTAAAAACGCGTATGACACTTGATTCGCACGAATCCGTTGAGAAATGGCCGAGATACGCCGTGTTACACTTGCGGACGATGAAATCTTGCTAGTTCTCGCGTTTTGCAAGCGCGACACACGATGCACCGCGTTTCGTTCGATTCGTTCAAGAACTCTCGTATCTCGGACATCCGCGAGTTTTTCGCGTCGAAAACGTGCTCCCCGTGCGTTTTAGACGCTAAAAACGCGTATGACACTTGATTCGCACGAATCCGTTGAGAAATGGCCGAGATACGCCGTGTTACACTTGCGGACGATGAAATCTTGCTAGTTCTCGCGTTTTGCAAGCGCGACACACGATGCACCGCGTTTCGTTCGATTCGTTCAAGAACTCTCGTATCTCGGACATCCGCGAGTTTTTCGCGTCGAAAACGTGCTCCCCGTGCGTTTTAGACGCTAAAAACGCGTATGACACTTGATTCGCACGAATCCGTTGAGAAATGGCCGAGATACGCCGTGTTACACTTGCGGACGATGAAATCTTGCTAGTTCTCGCGTTTTGCAAGCGCGACACACGATGCACCGCGTTTCGTTCGATTCGTTCAAGAACTCTCGTATCTCGGACATCCGCGAGTTTTTCGCGTCGAAAACGTGCTCCCCGTGCGTTTTAGACGCTAAAAACGCGTATGACACTTGATTCGCACGAATCCGTTGAGAAATGGCCGAGATACGCCGTGTTACACTTGCGGACGATGAAATCTTGCTAGTTCTCGCGTTTTGCAAGCGCGACACACGATGCACCGCGTTTCGTTCGATTCGTTCAAGAACTCTCGTATCTCGGACATCCGCGAGTTTTTCGCGTCGAAAACGTGCTCCCCGTGCGTTTTAGACGCTAAAAACGCGTATGACACTTGATTCGCACGAATCCGTTGAGAAATGGCCGAGATACGCCGTGTTACACTTGCGGACGATGAAATCTTGCTAGTTCTCGCGTTTTGCAAGCGCGACACACGATGCACCGCGTTTCGTTCGATTCGTTCAAGAACTCTCGTATCTCGGACATCCGCGAGTTTTTCGCGTCGAAAACGTGCTCCCCGTGCGTTTTAGACGCTAAAAACGCGTATGACACTTGATTCGCACGAATCCGTTGAGAAATGGTCGAGATACGCCGTGTTACACTTGCGGACGATGAAATCTTGCTAGTTCTCGCGTTTTGCAAGCGCGACACACGATGCACCGCGTTTCGTTCGATTCGTTCAAGAACTCTCGTATCTCGGACATCCGCGAGTTTTTCGCGTCGAAAACGTGCTCCCCGTGCGTTTTAGACGCTAAAAACGCGTATGACACTTGATTCGCACGAATCCGTTGAGAAATGGCCGAGATACGCCGTGTTACACTTGCGGACGATGAAATCTTGCTAGTTCTCGCGTTTTGCAAGCGCGACACACGATGCACCGCGTTTCGTTCGATTCGTTCAAGAACTCTCGTATCTCGGACATCCGCGAGTTTTTCGCGTCGAAAACGTGCTCCCCGTGCGTTTTAGACGCTAAAAACGCGTATGACACTTGATTCGCACGAATCCGTTGAGAAATGGCCGAGATACGCCGTGTTACACTTGCGGACGATGAAATCTTGCTAGTTCTCGCGTTTTGCAAGCGCGACACACGATGCACCGCGTTTCGTTCGATTCGTTCAAGAACTCTCGTATCTCGGACATCCGCGAGTTTTTCGCGTCGAAAACGTGCTCCCCGTGCGTTTTAGACGCTAAAAACGCGTATGACACTTGATTCGCACGAATCCGTTGAGAAATGGCCGAGATACGCCGTGTTACACTTCCGGACGATGAAATCTTGCTAGTTCTCGCGTTTTGCAAGCGCGACACACGATGCACCGCGTTTCGTTCGATTCGTTCAAGAACTCTCGTATCTCGGACATCCGCGAGTTTTTCGCGTCGAAAACGTGCTCCCCGTGCGTTTTAGACGCTAAAAACGCGTATGACACTTGATTCGCACGAATCCGTTGAGAAATGGCCGAGATACGCCGTGTTACACTTGCGGACGATGAAATCTTGCTAGTTCTCGCGTTTTGCAAGCGCGACACACGATGCACCGCGTTTCGTTCGATTCGTTCAAGAACTCTCGTATCTCGGACATCCGCGAGTTTTTCGCGTCGAAAACGTGCTCCCCGTGCGTTTTAGACGCTAAAAACGCGTATGACACTTGATTCGCACGAATCCGTTGAGAAATGGCCGAGATACGCCGTGTTACACTTGCGGACGATGAAATCTTGCTAGTTCTCGCGTTTTGCAAGCGCGACACACGATGCACCGCGTTTCGTTCGATTCGTTCAAGAACTCTCGTATCTCGGACATCCGCGAGTTTTTCGCGTCGAAAACGTGCTCCCGTGCGTTTTAGACGCTAAAAACGCGTATGACACTTGATTCGCACGAATCCGTTGAGAAATGGCCGAGATACGCCGTGTTACACTTGCGGACGATGAAATCTTGCTAGTTCTCGCGTTTTGCAAGCGCGACACACGATGCACCGCGTTTCGTTCGATTCGTTCAAGAACTCTCGTATCTCGGACATCCGCGAGTTTTTCGCGTCGAAAACGTGCTCCCCGTGCGTTTTAGACGCTAAAAACGCGTATGACACTTGATTCGCACGAATCCGTTGAGAAATGGCCGAGATACGCCGTGTTACACTTGCGGACGATGAAATCTTGCTAGTTCTCGCGTTTTGCAAGCGCGACACACGATGCACCGCGTTTCGTTCGATTTGTTCAAGAACTCTCGTATCTCGGACATCCGCGAGTTTTTCGCGTCGAAAACGTGCTCCCCGTGCGTTTTAGACGCTAAAAACGCGTATGACACTTGATTCGCACGAATCCGTTGAGAAATGGCCGAGATACGCCGTGTTACACTTGCGGACGATGAAATCTTGCTAGTTCTCGCGTTTTGCAAGCGCGACACACGATGCACCGCGTTTCGTTCGATTCGTTCAAGAACTCTCGTATCTCGGACATCCGCGAGTTTTTCGCGTCGAAAACGTGCTCCCCGTGCGTTTTAGACGCTAAAAACGCGTATGACACTTGATTCGCACGAATCCGTTGAGAAATGGCCGAGATACGCCGTGTTACACTTGCGGACGATGAAATCTTGCTAGTTCTCGCGTTTTGCAAGCGCGACACACGATGCACCGCGTTTCGTTCGATTCGTTCAAGAACTCTCGTATCTCGGACATCCGCGAGTTTTTCGCGTCGAAAACGTGCTCCCCGTGCGTTTTAGACGCTAAAAACGCGTATGACACTTGATTCGCACGAATCCGTTGAGAAATGGCCGAGATACGCCGTGTTACACTTGCGGACGATGAAATCTTGCTAGTTCTCGCGTTTTGCAAGCGCGACACACGATGCACCGCGTTTCGTTCGATTCGTTCAAGAACTCTCGTATCTCGGACATCCGCGAGTTTTTCGCGTCGAAAACGTGCTCCCCGTGCGTTTTAGACGCTAAAAACGCGTATGACACTTGATTCGCACGAATCCGTTGAGAAATGGCCGAGATACGCCGTGTTACACTTGCGGACGATGAAATCTTGCTAGTTCTCGCGTTTTGCAAGCGCGACACACGATGCACCGCGTTTCGTTCGATTCGTTCAAGAACTCTCGTATCTCGGACATCCGCGAGTTTTTCGCGTCGAAAACGTGCTCCCCGTGCGTTTTAGACGCTAAAAACGCGTATGACACTTGATTCGCACGAATCCGTTGAGAAATGGTCCGAGATACGCCGTGTTACACTTGCGGACGATGAAATCTTGCTAGTTCTCGCGTTTTGCAAGCGCGACACACGATGCACCGGTTTCGTTCGATTCGTTCAAGAACTCTCGTATCTCGGACATCCGCGAGTTTTTCGCGTCGAAAACGTGCTCCCCGTGCGTTTTAGACGCTAAAAACGCGTATGACACTTGATTCGCACGAATCCGTTGAGAAATGGCCGAGATACGCCGTGTTACACTTGCGGACGATGAAATCTTGCTAGTTCTCGCGTTTTGCAAGCGCGACACACGATGCACCGCGTTTCGTTCGATTCGTTCAAGAACTCTCGTATCTCGGACATCCGCGAGTTTTTCGCGTCGAAAACGTGCTCCCCGTGCGTTTTAGACGCTAAAAACGCGTATGACACTTGATTCGCACGAATCCGTTGAGAAATGGCCGAGATACGCCGTGTTACACTTGCGGACGATGAAATCTTGCTAGTTCTCGCGTTTTGCAAGCGCGACACACGATGCACCGCGTTTCGTTCGATTTGTTCAAGAACTCTCGTATCTCGGACATCCGCGAGTTTTTCGCGTCGAAAACGTGCTCCCCGTGCGTTTTAGACGCTAAAAACGCGTATGACACTTGATTCGCACGAATCCGTTGAGAAATGGCCGAGATACGCCGTGTTACACTTGCGGACGATGAAATCTTGCTAGTTCTCGCGTTTTGCAAGCGCGACACACGATGCACCGCGTTTCGTTCGATTCGTTCAAGAACTCTCGTATCTCGGACATCCGCGAGTTTTTCGCGTCGAAAACGTGCTCCCCGTGCGTTTTAGACGCTAAAAACGCGTATGACACTTGATTCGCACGAATCCGTTGAGAAATGGCCGAGATACGCCGTGTTACACTTGCGGACGATGAAATCTTGCTAGTTCTCGCGTTTTGCAAGCGCGACACACGATGCACCGCGTTTCGTTCGATTCGTTCAAGAACTCTCGTATCTCGGACATCCGCGAGTTTTTCGCGTCGAAAACGTGCTCCCCGTGCGTTTTAGACGCTAAAAACGCGTATGACACTTGATTCGCACGAATCCGTTGAGAAATGGCCGAGATACGCCGTGTTACACTTGCGGACGATGAAATCTTGCTAGTTCTCGCGTTTTGCAAGCGCGACACACGATGCACCGCGTTTCGTTCGATTCGTTCAAGAACTCTCGTATCTCGGACATCCGCGAGTTTTTCGCGTCGAAAACGTGCTCCCCGTGCGTTTTAGACGCTAAAAACGCGTATGACACTTGATTCGCACGAATCCGTTGAGAAATGGCCGAGATACGCCGTGTTACACTTGCGGACGATGAAATCTTGCTAGTTCTCGCGTTTTGCAAGCGCGACACACGATGCACCGCGTTTCGTTCGATTCGTTCAAGAACTCTCGTATCTCGGACATCCGCGAGTTTTTCGCGTCGAAAACGTGCTCCCCGTGCGTTTTAGACGCTAAAAACGCGTATGACACTTGATTCGCACGAATCCGTTGAGAAATGGCCGAGATACGCCGTGTTACACTTGCGGACGATGAAATCTTGCTAGTTCTCGCGTTTTGCAAGCGCGACACACGATGCACCGCGTTTCGTTCGATTCGTTCAAGAACTCTCGTATCTCGGACATCCGCGAGTTTTTCGCGTCGAAAACGTGCTCCCCGTGCGTTTTAGACGCTAAAAACGCGTATGACACTTGATTCGCACGAATCCGTTGAGAAATGGCCGAGATACGCCGTGTTACACTTGCGGACGATGAAATCTTGCTAGTTCTCGCGTTTTGCAAGCGCGACACACGATGCACCGCGTTTCGTTCGATTCGTTCAAGAACTCTCGTATCTCGGACATCCGCGAGTTTTTCGCGTCGAAAACGTGCTCCCCGTGCGTTTTAGACGCTAAAAACGCGTATGACACTTGATTCGCACGAATCCGTTGAGAAATGGCCGAGATACGCCGTGTTACACTTGCGGACGATGAAATCTTGCTAGTTCTCGCGTTTTGCAAGCGCGACACACGATGCACCGCGTTTCGTTCGATTCGTTCAAGAACTCTCGTATCTCGGACATCCGCGAGTTTTTCGCGTCGAAAACGTGCTCCCCGTGCGTTTTAGACGCTAAAAACGCGTATGACACTTGATTCGCACGAATCCGTTGAGAAATGGCCGAGATACGCCGTGTTACACTTGCGGACGATGAAATCTTGCTAGTTCTCGCGTTTTGCAAGCGCGACACACGATGCACCGCGTTTCGTTCGATTCGTTCAAGAACTCTCGTATCTCGGACATCCGCGAGTTTTTCGCGTCGAAAACGTGCTCCCCGTGCGTTTTAGACGCTAAAAACGCGTATGACACTTGATTCGCACGAATCCGTTGAGAAATGGCCGAGATACGCCGTGTTACACTTGCGGACGATGAAATCTTGCTAGTTCTCGCGTTTTGCAAGCGCGACACACGATGCACCGCGTTTCGTTCGATTCGTTCAAGAACTCTCGTATCTCGGACATCCGCGAGTTTTTCGCGTCGAAAACGTGCTCCCCGTGCGTTTTAGACGCTAAAAACGCGTATGACACTTGATTCGCACGAATCCGTTGAGAAATGGCCGAGATACGCCGTGTTACACTTGCGGACGATGAAATCTTGCTAGTTCTCGCGTTTTGCAAGCGCGACACACGATGCACCGCGTTTCGTTCGATTCGTTCAAGAACTCTCGTATCTCGGACATCCGCGAGTTTTTCGCGTCGAAAACGTGCTCCCCGTGCGTTTTAGACGCTAAAAACGCGTATGACACTTGATTCGCACGAATCCGTTGAGAAATGGCCGAGATACGCCGTGTTACACTTGCGGACGATGAAATCTTGCTAGTTCTCGCGTTTTGCAAGCGCGACACACGATGCACCGCGTTTCGTTCGATTCGTTCAAGAACTCTCGTATCTCGGACATCCGCGAGTTTTTCGCGTCGAAAACGTGCTCCCCGTGCGTTTTAGACGCTAAAAACGCGTATGACACTTGATTCGCACGAATCCGTTGAGAAATGGCCGAGATACGCCGTGTTACACTTGCGGACGATGAAATCTTGCTAGTTCTCGCGTTTTGCAAGCGCGACACACGATGCACCGCGTTTCGTTCGATTCGTTCAAGAACTCTCGTATCTCGGACATCCGCGAGTTTTTCGCGTCGAAAACGTGCTCCCCGTGCGTTTTAGACGCTAAAAACGCGTATGACACTTGATTCGCACGAATCCGTTGAGAAATGGCCGAGATACGCCGTGTTACACTTGCGGACGATGAAATCTTGCTAGTTCTCGCGTTTTGCAAGCGCGACACACGATGCACCGCGTTTCGTTCGATTCGTTCAAGAACTCTCGTATCTCGGACATCCGCGAGTTTTTCGCGTCGAAAACGTGCTCCCCGTGCGTTTTAGACGCTAAAAACGCGTATGACACTTGATTCGCACGAATCCGTTGAGAAATGGCCGAGATACGCCGTGTTACACTTGCGGACGATGAAATCTTGCTAGTTCTCGCGTTTTGCAAGCGCGACACACGATGCACCGCGTTTCGTTCGATTCGTTCAAGAACTCTCGTATCTCGGACATCCGCGAGTTTTTCGCGTCGAAAACGTGCTCCCCGTGCGTTTTAGACGCTAAAAACGCGTATGACACTTGATTCGCACGAATCCGTTGAGAAATGGCCGAGATACGCCGTGTTACACTTGCGGACGATGAAATCTTGCTAGTTCTCGCGTTTTGCAAGCGCGACACACGATGCACCGCGTTTCGTTCGATTCGTTCAAGAACTCTCGTATCTCGGACATCCGCGAGTTTTTCGCGTCGAAAACGTGCTCCCCGTGCGTTTTAGACGCTAAAAACGCGTATGACACTTGATTCGCACGAATCCGTTGAGAAATGGCCGAGATACGCCGTGTTACACTTGCGGACGATGAAATCTTGCTAGTTCTCGCGTTTTGCAAGCGCGACACACGATGCACCGCGTTTCGTTCGATTCGTTCAAGAACTCTCGTATCTCGGACATCCGCGAGTTTTTCGCGTCGAAAACGTGCTCCCCGTGCGTTTTAGACGCTAAAAACGCGTATGACACTTGATTCGCACGAATCCGTTGAGAAATGGCCGAGATACGCCGTGTTACACTTGCGGACGATGAAATCTTGCTAGTTCTCGCGTTTTGCAAGCGCGACACACGATGCACCGCGTTTCGTTCGATTCGTTCAAGAACTCTCGTATCTCGGACATCCGCGAGTTTTTCGCGTCGAAAACGTGCTCCCCGTGCGTTTTAGACGCTAAAAACGCGTATGACACTTGATTCGCACGAATCCGTTGAGAAATGGCCGAGATACGCCGTGTTACACTTGCGGACGATGAAATCTTGCTAGTTCTCGCGTTTTGCAAGCGCGACACACGATGCACCGCGTTTCGTTCGATTCGTTCAAGAACTCTCGTATCTCGGACATCCGCGAGTTTTTCGCGTCGAAAACGTGCTCCCCGTGCGTTTTAGACGCTAAAAACGCGTATGACACTTGATTCGCACGAATCCGTTGAGAAATGGCCGAGATACGCCGTGTTACACTTGCGGACGATGAAATCTTGCTAGTTCTCGCGTTTTGCAAGCGCGACACACGATGCACCGCGTTTCGTTCGATTCGTTCAAGAACTCTCGTATCTCGGACATCCGCGAGTTTTTCGCGTCGAAAACGTGCTCCCCGTGCGTTTTAGACGCTAAAAACGCGTATGACACTTGATTCGCACGAATCCGTTGAGAAATGGCCGAGATACGCCGTGTTACACTTGCGGACGATGAAATCTTGCTAGTTCTCGCGTTTTGCAAGCGCGACACACGATGCACCGCGTTTCGTTCGATTCGTTCAAGAACTCTCGTATCTCGGACATCCGCGAGTTTTTCGCGTCGAAAACGTGCTCCCCGTGCGTTTTAGACGCTAAAAACGCGTATGACACTTGATTCGCACGAATCCGTTGAGAAATGGCCGAGATACGCCGTGTTACACTTGCGGACGATGAAATCTTGCTAGTTCTCGCGTTTTGCAAGCGCGACACACGATGCACCGCGTTTCGTTCGATTCGTTCAAGAACTCTCGTATCTCGGACATCCGCGAGTTTTTCGCGTCGAAAACGTGCTCCCCGTGCGTTTTAGACGCTAAAAACGCGTATGACACTTGATTCGCACGAATCCGTTGAGAAATGGCCGAGATACGCCGTGTTACACTTGCGGACGATGAAATCTTGCTAGTTCTCGCGTTTTGCAAGCGCGACACACGATGCACCGCGTTTCGTTCGATTCGTTCAAGAACTCTCGTATCTCGGACATCCGCGAGTTTTTCGCGTCGAAAACGTGCTCCCCGTGCGTTTTAGACGCTAAAAACGCGTATGACACTTGATTCGCACGAATCCGTTGAGAAATGGCCGAGATACGCCGTGTTACACTTGCGGACGATGAAATCTTGCTAGTTCTCGCGTTTTGCAAGCGCGACACACGATGCACCGCGTTTCGTTCGATTCGTTCAAGAACTCTCGTATCTCGGACATCCGCGAGTTTTTCGCGTCGAAAACGTGCTCCCCGTGCGTTTTAGACGCTAAAAACGCGTATGACACTTGATTCGCACGAATCCGTTGAGAAATGGCCGAGATACGCCGTGTTACACTTGCGGACGATGAAATCTTGCTAGTTCTCGCGTTTTGCAAGCGCGACACACGATGCACCGCGTTTCGTTCGATTCGTTCAAGAACTCTCGTATCTCGGACATCCGCGAGTTTTTCGCGTCGAAAACGTGCTCCCCGTGCGTTTTAGACGCTAAAAACGCGTATGACACTTGATTCGCACGAATCCGTTGAGAAATGGCCGAGATACGCCGTGTTACACTTGCGGACGATGAAATCTTGCTAGTTCTCGCGTTTTGCAAGCGCGACACACGATGCACCGCGTTTCGTTCGATTCGTTCAAGAACTCTCGTATCTCGGACATCCGCGAGTTTTTCGCGTCGAAAACGTGCTCCCCGTGCGTTTTAGACGCTAAAAACGCGTATGACACTTGATTCGCACGAATCCGTTGAGAAATGGCCGAGATACGCCGTGTTACACTTGCGGACGATGAAATCTTGCTAGTTCTCGCGTTTTGCAAGCGCGACACACGATGCACCGCGTTTCGTTCGATTCGTTCAAGAACTCTCGTATCTCGGACATCCGCGAGTTTTTCGCGTCGAAAACGTGCTCCCCGTGCGTTTTAGACGCTAAAAACGCGTATGACACTTGATTCGCACGAATCCGTTGAGAAATGGCCGAGATACGCCGTGTTACACTTGCGGACGATGAAATCTTGCTAGTTCTCGCGTTTTGCAAGCGCGACACACGATGCACCGCGTTTCGTTCGATTCGTTCAAGAACTCTCGTATCTCGGACATCCGCGAGTTTTTCGCGTCGAAAACGTGCTCCCCGTGCGTTTTAGACGCTAAAAACGCGTATGACACTTGATTCGCACGAATCCGTTGAGAAATGGCCGAGATACGCCGTGTTACACTTGCGGACGATGAAATCTTGCTAGTTCTCGCGTTTTGCAAGCGCGACACACGATGCACCGCGTTTCGTTCGATTCGTTCAAGAACTCTCGTATCTCGGACATCCGCGAGTTTTTCGCGTCGAAAACGTGCTCCCCGTGCGTTTTAGACGCTAAAAACGCGTATGACACTTGATTCGCACGAATCCGTTGAGAAATGGCCGAGATACGCCGTGTTACACTTGCGGACGATGAAATCTTGCTAGTTCTCGCGTTTTGCAAGCGCGACACACGATGCACCGCGTTTCGTTCGATTCGTTCAAGAACTCTCGTATCTCGGACATCCGCGAGTTTTTCGCGTCGAAAACGTGCTCCCCGTGCGTTTTAGACGCTAAAAACGCGTATGACACTTGATTCGCACGAATCCGTTGAGAAATGGCCGAGATACGCCGTGTTACACTTGCGGACGATGAAATCTTGCTAGTTCTCGCGTTTTGCAAGCGCGACACACGATGCACCGCGTTTCGTTCGATTCGTTCAAGAACTCTCGTATCTCGGACATCCGCGAGTTTTTCGCGTCGAAAACGTGCTCCCCGTGCGTTTTAGACGCTAAAAACGCGTATGACACTTGATTCGCACGAATCCGTTGAGAAATGGCCGAGATACGCCGTGTTACACTTGCGGACGATGAAATCTTGCTAGTTCTCGCGTTTTGCAAGCGCGACACACGATGCACCGCGTTTCGTTCGATTCGTTCAAGAACTCTCGTATCTCGGACATCCGCGAGTTTTTCGCGTCGAAAACGTGCTCCCCGTGCGTTTTAGACGCTAAAAACGCGTATGACACTTGATTCGCACGAATCCGTTGAGAAATGGCCGAGATACGCCGTGTTACACTTGCGGACGATGAAATCTTGCTAGTTCTCGCGTTTTGCAAGCGCGACACACGATGCACCGCGTTTCGTTCGATTCGTTCAAGAACTCTCGTATCTCGGACATCCGCGAGTTTTTCGCGTCGAAAACGTGCTCCCCGTGCGTTTTAGACGCTAAAAACGCGTATGACACTTGATTCGCACGAATCCGTTGAGAAATGGCCGAGATACGCCGTGTTACACTTGCGGACGATGAAATCTTGCTAGTTCTCGCGTTTTGCAAGCGCGACACACGATGCACCGCGTTTCGTTCGATTCGTTCAAGAACTCTCGTATCTCGGACATCCGCGAGTTTTTCGCGTCGAAAACGTGCTCCCCGTGCGTTTTAGACGCTAAAAACGCGTATGACACTTGATTCGCACGAATCCGTTGAGAAATGGCCGAGATACGCCGTGTTACACTTGCGGACGATGAAATCTTGCTAGTTCTCGCGTTTTGCAAGCGCGACACACGATGCACCGCGTTTCGTTCGATTCGTTCAAGAACTCTCGTATCTCGGACATCCGCGAGTTTTTCGCGTCGAAAACGTGCTCCCCGTGCGTTTTAGACGCTAAAAACGCGTATGACACTTGATTCGCACGAATCCGTTGAGAAATGGCCGAGATACGCCGTGTTACACTTGCGGACGATGAAATCTTGCTAGTTCTCGCGTTTTGCAAGCGCGACACACGATGCACCGCGTTTCGTTCGATTCGTTCAAGAACTCTCGTATCTCGGACATCCGCGAGTTTTTCGCGTCGAAAACGTGCTCCCCGTGCGTTTTAGACGCTAAAAACGCGTATGACACTTGATTCGCACGAATCCGTTGAGAAATGGCCGAGATACGCCGTGTTACACTTGCGGACGATGAAATCTTGCTAGTTCTCGCGTTTTGCAAGCGCGACACACGATGCACCGCGTTTCGTTCGATTCGTTCAAGAACTCTCGTATCTCGGACATCCGCGAGTTTTTCGCGTCGAAAACGTGCTCCCCGTGCGTTTTAGACGCTAAAAACGCGTATGACACTTGATTCGCACGAATCCGTTGAGAAATGGCCGAGATACGCCGTGTTACACTTGCGGACGATGAAATCTTGCTAGTTCTCGCGTTTTGCAAGCGCGACACACGATGCACCGCGTTTCGTTCGATTCGTTCAAGAACTCTCGTATCTCGGACATCCGCGAGTTTTTCGCGTCGAAAACGTGCTCCCCGTGCGTTTTAGACGCTAAAAACGCGTATGACACTTGATTCGCACGAATCCGTTGAGAAATGGCCGAGATACGCCGTGTTACACTTGCGGACGATGAAATCTTGCTAGTTCTCGCGTTTTGCAAGCGCGACACACGATGCACCGCGTTTCGTTCGATTCGTTCAAGAACTCTCGTATCTCGGACATCCGCGAGTTTTTCGCGTCGAAAACGTGCTCCCCGTGCGTTTTAGACGCTAAAAACGCGTATGACACTTGATTCGCACGAATCCGTTGAGAAATGGCCGAGATACGCCGTGTTACACTTGCGGACGATGAAATCTTGCTAGTTCTCGCGTTTTGCAAGCGCGACACACGATGCACCGCGTTTCGTTCGATTCGTTCAAGAACTCTCGTATCTCGGACATCCGCGAGTTTTTCGCGTCGAAAACGTGCTCCCCGTGCGTTTTAGACGCTAAAAACGCGTATGACACTTGATTCGCACGAATCCGTTGAGAAATGGCCGAGATACGCCGTGTTACACTTGCGGACGATGAAATCTTGCTAGTTCTCGCGTTTTGCAAGCGCGACACACGATGCACCGCGTTTCGTTCGATTCGTTCAAGAACTCTCGTATCTCGGACATCCGCGAGTTTTTCGCGTCGAAAACGTGCTCCCCGTGCGTTTTAGACGCTAAAAACGCGTATGACACTTGATTCGCACGAATCCGTTGAGAAATGGCCGAGATACGCCGTGTTACACTTGCGGACGATGAAATCTTGCTAGTTCTCGCGTTTTGCAAGCGCGACACACGATGCACCGCGTTTCGTTCGATTCGTTCAAGAACTCTCGTATTACGGACATCCGCGAGTTTTTCGCGTCGAAAACGTGCTCCCCGTGCGTTTTAGACGCTAAAAACGCGTATGACACTTGATTCGCACGAATCCGTTGAGAAATGGCCGAGATACGCCGTGTTACACTTGCGGACGATGAAATCTTGCTAGTTCTCGCGTTTTGCAAGCGCGACACACGATGCACCGCGTTTCGTTCGATTCGTTCAAGAACTCTCGTATCTCGGACATCCGCGAGTTTTTCGCGTCGAAAACGTGCTCCCCGTGCGTTTTAGACGCTAAAAACGCGTATGACACTTGATTCGCACGAATCCGTTGAGAAATGGCCGAGATACGCCGTGTTACACTTGCGGACGATGAAATCTTGCTAGTTCTCGCGTTTTGCAAGCGCGACACACGATGCACCGCGTTTCGTTCGATTCGTTCAAGAACTCTCGTATCTCGGACATCCGCGAGTTTTTCGCGTCGAAAACGTGCTCCCCGTGCGTTTTAGACGCTAAAAACGCGTATGACACTTGATTCGCACGAATCCGTTGAGAAATGGCCGAGATACGCCGTGTTACACTTGCGGACGATGAAATCTTGCTAGTTCTCGCGTTTTGCAAGCGCGACACACGATGCACCGCGTTTCGTTCGATTCGTTCAAGAACTCTCGTATCTCGGACATCCGCGAGTTTTTCGCGTCGAAAACGTGCTCCCCGTGCGTTTTAGACGCTAAAAACGCGTATGACACTTGATTCGCACGAATCCGTTGAGAAATGGCCGAGATACGCCGTGTTACACTTGCGGACGATGAAATCTTGCTAGTTCTCGCGTTTTGCAAGCGCGACACACGATGCACCGCGTTTCGTTCGATTCGTTCAAGAACTCTCGTATCTCGGACATCCGCGAGTTTTTCGCGTCGAAAACGTGCTCCCCGTGCGTTTTAGACGCTAAAAACGCGTATGACACTTGATTCGCACGAATCCGTTGAGAAATGGCCGAGATACGCCGTGTTACACTTGCGGACGATGAAATCTTGCTAGTTCTCGCGTTTTGCAAGCGCGACACACGATGCACCGCGTTTCGTTCGATTCGTTCAAGAACTCTCGTATCTCGGACATCCGCGAGTTTTTCGCGTCGAAAACGTGCTCCCCGTGCGTTTTAGACGCTAAAAACGCGTATGACACTTGATTCGCACGAATCCGTTGAGAAATGGCCGAGATACGCCGTGTTACACTTGCGGACGATGAAATCTTGCTAGTTCTCGCGTTTTGCAAGCGCGACACACGATGCACCGCGTTTCGTTCGATTCGTTCAAGAACTCTCGTATCTCGGACATCCGCGAGTTTTTCGCGTCGAAAACGTGCTCCCCGTGCGTTTTAGACGCTAAAAACGCGTATGACACTTGATTCGCACGAATCCGTTGAGAAATGGCCGAGATACGCCGTGTTACACTTGCGGACGATGAAATCTTGCTAGTTCTCGCGTTTTGCAAGCGCGACACACGATGCACCGCGTTTCGTTCGATTCGTTCAAGAACTCTCGTATCTCGGACATCCGCGAGTTTTTCGCGTCGAAAACGTGCTCCCCGTGCGTTTTAGACGCTAAAAACGCGTATGACACTTGATTCGCACGAATCCGTTGAGAAATGGCCGAGATACGCCGTGTTACACTTGCGGACGATGAAATCTTGCTAGTTCTCGCGTTTTGCAAGCGCGACACACGATGCACCGCGTTTCGTTCGATTCGTTCAAGAACTCTCGTATCTCGGACATCCGCGAGTTTTTCGCGTCGAAAACGTGCTCCCCGTGCGTTTTAGACGCTAAAAACGCGTATGACACTTGATTCGCACGAATCCGTTGAGAAATGGCCGAGATACGCCGTGTTACACTTGCGGACGATGAAATCTTGCTAGTTCTCGCGTTTTGCAAGCGCGACACACGATGCACCGCGTTTCGTTCGATTCGTTCAAGAACTCTCGTATCTCGGACATCCGCGAGTTTTTCGCGTCGAAAACGTGCTCCCCGTGCGTTTTAGACGCTAAAAACGCGTATGACACTTGATTCGCACGAATCCGTTGAGAAATGGCCGAGATACGCCGTGTTACACTTGCGGACGATGAAATCTTGCTAGTTCTCGCGTTTTGCAAGCGCGACACACGATGCACCGCGTTTCGTTCGATTCGTTCAAGAACTCTCGTATCTCGGACATCCGCGAGTTTTTCGCGTCGAAAACGTGCTCCCCGTGCGTTTTAGACGCTAAAAACGCGTATGACACTTGATTCGCACGAATCCGTTGAGAAATGGCCGAGATACGCCGTGTTACACTTGCGGACGATGAAATCTTGCTAGTTCTCGCGTTTTGCAAGCGCGACACACGATGCACCGCGTTTCGTTCGATTCGTTCAAGAACTCTCGTATCTCGGACATCCGCGAGTTTTTCGCGTCGAAAACGTGCTCCCCGTGCGTTTTAGACGCTAAAAACGCGTATGACACTTGATTCGCACGAATCCGTTGAGAAATGGCCGAGATACGCCGTGTTACACTTGCGGACGATGAAATCTTGCTAGTTCTCGCGTTTTGCAAGCGCGACACACGATGCACCGCGTTTCGTTCGATTCGTTCAAGAACTCTCGTATCTCGGACATCCGCGAGTTTTTCGCGTCGAAAACGTGCTCCCCGTGCGTTTTAGACGCTAAAAACGCGTATGACACTTGATTCGCACGAATCCGTTGAGAAATGGCCGAGATACGCCGTGTTACACTTGCGGACGATGAAATCTTGCTAGTTCTCGCGTTTTGCAAGCGCGACACACGATGCACCGCGTTTCGTTCGATTCGTTCAAGAACTCTCGTATCTCGGACATCCGCGAGTTTTTCGCGTCGAAAACGTGCTCCCCGTGCGTTACTCTAGCACGCTTAACACGCGTATGACACTTGATTCGCACGAATACGTTGAGAAATGCCGGAGAATACGCCGTGTTACACTTGCGGACGATGAAATCTGCTAGTTCTCGCGATTTGCAAGCGCGGACCACACGATGCACCGTTTTCGTTGATTGTTCAAAGAACTCTCGTATCTCGGACATCGCGAGTTTTCGCGTCACGCGTGCTCCCCGTGCGTTTTAGACGCTAAAAACGCGTATGACACTTGATTCGCACGAATCCGTTGAGAAATGGCCGAGATACGCCGTGTTACAACTTGCGGACGATGAAATCTTGCTAGTTCTCGCGTTTTGCAAGCGCGACACACGATGCACCGCGTTTCGTTCGATTCGTTCAAGAACTCTCGTATCTCGGACATCCGCGAGTTTTTCGCGTCGAAAACGTGCTCCCCGTGCGTTTTAGACGCTAAAAACGCGTATGACACTTGATTCGCACGAATCCGTTGAGAAATGGCCGAGATACGCCGTGTTACACTTGCGGACGATGAAATCTTGCTAGTTCTCGCGTTTTGCAAGCGCGACACACGATGCACCGCGTTTCGTTCGATTCGTTCAAGAACTCTCGTATCTCGGACATCCGCGAGTTTTTCGCGTCGAAAACGTGCTCCCCGTGCGTTTTAGACGCTAAAAACGCGTATGACACTTGATTCGCACGAATCCGTTGAGAAATGGCCGAGATACGCCGTGTTACACTTGCGGACGATGAAATCTTGCTAGTTCTCGCGTTTTGCAAGCGCGACACACGATGCACCGCGTTTCGTTCGATTCGTTCAAGAACTCTCGTATCTCGGACATCCGCGAGTTTTTCGCGTCGAAAACGTGCTCCCCGTGCGTTTTAGACGCTAAAAACGCGTATGACACTTGATTCGCACGAATCCGTTGAGAAATGGCCGAGATACGCCGTGTTACACTTGCGGACGATGAAATCTTGCTAGTTCTCGCGTTTTGCAAGCGCGACACACGATGCACCGCGTTTCGTTCGATTCGTTCAAGAACTCTCGTATCTCGGACATCCGCGAGTTTTTCGCGTCGAAAACGTGCTCCCCGTGCGTTTTAGACGCTAAAAACGCGTATGACACTTGATTCGCACGAATCCGTTGAGAAATGGCCGAGATACGCCGTGTTACACTTGCGGACGATGAAATCTTGCTAGTTCTCGCGTTTTGCAAGCGCGACACACGATGCACCGCGTTTCGTTCGATTCGTTCAAGAACTCTCGTATCTCGGACATCCGCGAGTTTTTCGCGTCGAAAACGTGCTCCCCGTGCGTTTTAGACGCTAAAAACGCGTATGACACTTGATTCGCACGAATCCGTTGAGAAATGGCCGAGATACGTCGTGTTACACTTGCGGACGATGAAATCTTGCTAGTTCTCGCGTTTTGCAAGCGCGACACACGATGCACCGCGTTTCGTTCGATTCGTTCAAGAACTCTCGTATCTCGGACATCCGCGAGTTTTTCGCGTCGAAAACGTGCTCCCCGTGCGTTTTAGACGCTAAAAACGCGTATGACACTTGATTCGCACGAATCCGTTGAGAAATGGCCGAGATACGCCGTGTTACACTTGCGGACGATGAAATCTTGCTAGTTCTCGCGTTTTGCAAGCGCGACACACGATGCACCGCGTTTCGTTCGATTCGTTCAAGAACTCTCGTATCTCGGACATCCGCGAGTTTTTCGCGTCGAAAACGTGCTCCCCGTGCGTTTTAGACGCTAAAAACGCGTATGACACTTGATTCGAACGAATCCGTTGAGAAATGGCCGAGATACGCCGTGTTACACTTGCGGACGATGAAATCTTGCTAGTTCTCGCGTTTTGCAAGCGCGACACACGATGCACCGCGTTTCGTTCGATTCGTTCAAGAACTCTCGTATCTCGGTCATCCGCGAGTTTTTCGCGTCGAAAACGTGCTCCCCGTGCGTTTTAGACGCTAAAAACGCGTATGACACTTGATTCGCACGAATCCGTTGAGAAATGGCCGAGATACGCCGTGTTACACTTGCGGACGATGAAATCTTGCTAGTTCTCGCGTTTTGCAAGCGCGACACACGATGCACCGCGTTTCGTTCGATTCGTTCAAGAACTCTCGTATCTCGGACATCCGCGAGTTTTTCGCGTCGAAAACGTGCTCCCCGTGCGTTTTAGACGCTAAAAACGCGTATGACACTTGATTCGCACGAATCCGTTGAGAAATGGCCGAGATACGCCGTGTTACACTTGCGGACGATGAAATCTTGCTAGTTCTCGCGTTTTGCAAGCGCGACACACGATGCACCGCGTTTCGTTCGATTCGTTCAAGAACTCTCGTATCTCGGACATCCGCGAGTTTTTCGCGTCGAAAACGTGCTCCCCGTGCGTTTTAGACGCTAAAAACGCGTATGACACTTGATTCGCACGAATCCGTTGAGAAATGGCCGAGATACGCCGTGTTACACTTGCGGACGATGAAATCTTGCTAGTGTTACGTCCTCGGTTTTTAGCCACGCTGCATACACCGCGTATAGCTGGGACCCGAGAGCAGACGGCTGAATCGGTCGGTACTTGGAGCGCAATCTACTTTCCTTGCGCGGAGGTTTTGCGAAAGTCGGTATTATTACCGGCTGTTTCTAACTTACTTCAGGTCGGACTGGTTACCGCACGAGGTTTATCTCTTGTCGGAATGGCTACCGCACAAATTGTATTTATTGTCGGAATAGGTACCGCTCAAAGTTATTTATCGTCGGAATGGTTACCGCGCAAAATGTGACTCTAAACCCGGAATGGTTACCGTACCAAATATATCAAACGTCGGAATGGCTACCGCACAAATGTGACTCTAAACCCGGAATGATTACCGTACCAAATATGTCAAATGTCGGAATGGCTACCGCGCAAAATGTGACTCTAAACCCGGAATGGTTACCGTACCAAATATATCAACGTCGGAATGGCTACCGCACAAATGTGACTCTAAACCCGGAATGGTTACCGTACCAAAAATATCAACGTCGGAATGGCTACCGCACAAATGTGACTCTAAACCCGGAATGGTTACCGTACCAAAAATATCAACGTCGGAATGGCTACCGCACAAATGTGACTCTAAACCCGGAATGGTTACCGTACCAAAAATATCAACGTCGGAATGGCTACCGCACAAATGTGACTCTAAACCCGGAATGGTTACCGTACCAAAAATATCAACGTCGGAATGGCTACCGCACAAATGTGACTCTAAACCCGGAATGGTTACCGTACCAAAAATATCAACGTCGGAATGGGTACCGCACAAATGTGACTCTAAACCCGGAATGGTTACCGTACCAAAAATATCAACGTCGGAATGGCTACCGCACAAATGTGACTCTAAACCCGGAATGGTTACCGTACCAAAAATATCAACGTCGGAATGGCTACCGCACAAATATGTCAAACGTCGGAATGGCTACCGCACAAATATACTTAATATCGTCTCGGTAATTCCTATACCGCCGAGATTTATACTTATTCTAAAATTGACAGGGTTCGGAGGTAGGAAATTATGCAACGCGAGCGCAGAACGAAAATAAAGGGTTTTATTGAGAGAGGAACGTTACACTAGTTTAATATTTGTACGTCGTCGTCCTCGGCGATGCTGCGAGGGTCGACTTCCTAAATAACGGAATATTCTCTGCTTTATGATTTTAATAGGGGAAGTGCTGTCGGGAGCACCAGTGTCTACTAACCTTGGGGCCGTACCATGGCGGAATCAGCAACTGTATGCTGGCGGAACAGCAACTCTATGCTGGCGCAATCAGCGGCTGTACGCTGGCGCCCAGCAACTTAATGCTGGTCGGCTGGCGCCCAGCAACTTAATGCTGGTCGGCTGCCCCCAGCAACTTAATGCTGGTCGGCTGGCGCGGACTGTGGTTACGGTTGGTGGTAGATCACTGCGGAAAGGCAAGACACTAAGAGAGTGGCCGAGCAACTGAATGCTCGTGACACGTCCCTGTCTTAAAGCACAGAGAACACTCGGTTAATAGGACGTCGTCCGTATTCAATGATCGCCGGTGAATTATAACTGTCCGATATTTCGAGGAAAGTGGCAGGTTAGGAAGGATGAATGAGTTATATGAAAGGAGTTCGGTTATCGCGAATGAATTGTAAATGCCCGATGTTTGCAAAGATTTGTAACGTTAGGAAGATTCAATAAAAGTTAAATAAACGAAATAATTGCGCTCACGTTGGGTGTGGGAAAGAGGAGAATAAGACTGCACCAAATACCTTATAGTTGTATTGAAGACGGCGTTGGTTTGTACACTGGTGTTAATGTAAATGATTGAGTTTAAAAACAATGTTGTTAGAAGTTAATTAAAATAACGATGGTCACGAGTAGTCACACGGGTTGCCCTTACGGAAGGATATCACAATGTGGAATGATGAGGAATTAAATTCTTACCTTGCTGGATGCCTGTCAGGGTAGATGGTTCACGAAGTTGCGTAAAAGTATTTTATTAAACACAGATCTACTACAATGATGTGAACACTGGGTACTAATGATTAACTATCCGAAGTATAAACTCGTAAGGCGGAACGCGTGAGACTAAGCTCGGAGCAATGTGTTTGAAGTGACCGTACTGGTTGACGCGGCGATGAAGACTGAAAGTCCCGGCGTTGCAGCGGAGCTCGTCGGCTCGGAAAGTGGCGGGGACTCGTCGGCGGTGGGAGAGCTGCATCAGCAATCCCGTTGTGAGCGCTCGGTCTTAGACTTTCGCACGCGTGATGGAATGCGCGTGATCAGCATTATCGCAGTGGGATGGGAAGCGCGCGACTCGAGCGAGCCAGCGTCCGTGCCTTATCTTGCTGACTCAGCACGGCGTGCCTTATCGCGTGGGATGGGGAGCGCGCAACTCGGGCGAGCCGGCGTCCGTGCCTTATCGCATGGAATGGGGAGCGCGCAACTCGAGCGAGCCGGCGTCCATGCCTTATCGTAACGCGTGAAAGAATGTGCCTTGAGGAGGCTTACGGACTTACGACTATGCCTCCGGTCGAGGTGATATATAATATGTTGGGAATAAGCACGAAGCTTCTCGAACGTTCCTTTCGGTCGATCTGCTTGGTGCTTATGTACTTAAGAGATAGGCGGATTACATATGCCTGTGCTAGGCGGTTATACGTACACGGATACTCTTACGCATGCGTTGCCTGTCTTAGAGGTTGATACAATGCGTATAACGTTACTGCTACTAAACATATGGTAAACGTATGTGTTCCCGAGAGATTCAGTGACCGTGGGTTACCGGCAATCATGGCTCGTTACCGACGGTCACTGGTGGTAAGTCTAACCTAAAATTATGGACATTGAATTACCGGCAACGGTGGAAAATAAAGTTATCGTCATTTATCGATGAGAATTTACGAGTTGGGTTACCGATTTTGGTTCTCTAACTGTAGGTTTACGGACCTTGAACGCGTACTGTACTTATCAACGATATGTGTGTTAGTCGGTTCTATTAAATACTTATGACTAGTTGTTGCCATGCGTATGTGCGAGAGTGTCTGCGGAAGCTTAATCCTTAGCATTATTTATTTTAGGCGAAAAAATTGGGGTGGAGGACGCAGGACGTAACACTAGTTCTCGCGTTTTGCAAGCGCGACACACGATGCACCGCGTTTCGTTCGATTCGTTCAAGAACTCTCGTATCTCGGACATCCGCGAGTTTTTCGCGTCGAAAACGTGCTCCCCGTGCGTTTTAGACGCTAAAAACGCGTATGACACTTGATTCGCACGAATCCGTTGAGAAATGGCCGAGATACGCCGTGTTACACTTGCGGACGATGAAAATCTTGCTAGTTCTCGCGTTTTGCAAGCGCGACACACGATGCACCGCGTTTCGTTCGATTCGTTCAAGAACTCTCGTATCTCGGACATCCGCGAGTTTTTCGCGTCGAAAACGTGCTCCCGTGCGTTTTAGACGCTAAAAACGCGTATGACACTTGATTCGCACGAATCCGTTGAGAAATGGCCGAGATACGCCGTGTTACACTTGCGGACGATGAAATCTTGCTAGTTCTCGCGTTTTGCAAGCGCGACACACGATGCACCGCGTTTCGTTCGATTCGTTCAAGAACTCTCGTATCTCGGACATCCGCGAGTTTTTCGCGTCGAAAACGTGCTCGCCGTGCGTTTTAGACGCTAAAAACGCGTATGACACTTGATTCGCACGAATCCGTTGAGAAATGGCCGAGATACGCCGTGTTACACTTGCGGACGATGAAATCTTGCTAGTTCTCGCGTTTTGCAAGCGCGACACACGATGCACCGCGTTTCGTTCGATTCGTTCAAGAACTCTCGTATCTCGGACATCCGCGAGTTTTTCGCGTCGAAAACGTGCTCCCCGTGCGTTTTAGACGCTAAAAACGCGTATGACACTTGATTCGCACGAATCCGTTGAGAAATGGCCGAGATACGCCGTGTTACACTTGCGGACGATGAAATCTTGCTAGTTCTCGCGTTTTGCAAGCGCGACACACGATGCACCGCGTTTCGTTCGATTCGTTCAAGAACTCTCGTATCTCGGACATCCGCGAGTTTTTCGCGTCGAAAACGTGCTCCCCGTGCGTTTTAGACGCTAAAAACGCGTATGACACTTGATTCGCACGAATCCGTTGAGAAATGGCCGAGATACGCCGTGTTACACTTGCGGACGATGAAATCTTGCTAGTTCTCGCGTTTTGCAAGCGCGACACACGATGCACCGCGTTTCGTTCGATTCGTTCAAGAACTCTCGTATCTCGGACATCCGCGAGTTTTTCGCGTCGAAAACGTGCTCCCCGTGCGTTTTAGACGCTAAAAACGCGTATGACACTTGATTCGCACGAATCCGTTGAGAAATGGCCGAGATACGCCGTGTTACACTTGCGGACGATGAAATCTTGCTAGTTCTCGCGTTTTGCAAGCGCGACACACGATGCACCGCGTTTCGTTCGATTCGTTCAAGAACTCTCGTATCTCGGACATCCGCGAGTTTTTCGCGTCGAAAACGTGCTCCCCGTGCGTTTTAGACGCTAAAAACGCGTATGACACTTGATTCGCACGAATCCGTTGAGAAATGGCCGAGATACGCCGTGTTACACTTGCGGACGATGAAATCTTGCTAGTTCTCGCGTTTTGCAAGCGCGACACACGATGCACCGCGTTTCGTTCGATTCGTTCAAGAACTCTCGTATCTCGGACATCCGCGAGTTTTTCGCGTCGAAAACGTGCTCCCCGTGCGTTTTAGACGCTAAAAACGCGTATGACACTTGATTCGCACGAATCCGTTGAGAAATGGCCGAGATACGCCGTGTTACACTTGCGGACGATGAAATCTTGCTAGTTCTCGCGTTTTGCAAGCGCGACACACGATGCACCGCGTTTCGTTCGATTCGTTCAAGAACTCTCGTATCTCGGACATCCGCGAGTTTTTCGCGTCGAAAACGTGCTCCCCGTGCGTTTTAGACGCTAAAAACGCGTATGACACTTGATTCGCACGAATCCGTTGAGAAATGGCCGAGATACGCCGTGTTACACTTGCGGACGATGAAATCTTGCTAGTTCTCGCGTTTTGCAAGCGCGACACACGATGCACCGCGTTTCGTTCGATTCGTTCAAGAACTCTCGTATCTCGGACATCCGCGAGTTTTTCGCGTCGAAAACGTGCTCCCCGTGCGTTTTAGACGCTAAAAACGCGTATGACACTTGATTCGCACGAATCCGTTGAGAAATGGCCGAGATACGCCGTGTTACACTTGCGGACGATGAAATCTTGCTAGTTCTCGCGTTTTGCAAGCGCGACACACGATGCACCGCGTTTCGTTCGATTCGTTCAAGAACTCTCGTATCTCGGACATCCGCGAGTTTTTCGCGTCGAAAACGTGCTCCCCGTGCGTTTTAGACGCTAAAAACGCGTATGACACTTGATTCGCACGAATCCGTTGAGAAATGGCCGAGATACGCCGTGTTACACTTGCGGACGATGAAATCTTGCTAGTTCTCGCGTTTTGCAAGCGCGACACACGATGCACCGCGTTTCGTTCGATTCGTTCAAGAACTCTCGTATCTCGGACATCCGCGAGTTTTTCGCGTCGAAAACGTGCTCCCCGTGCGTTTTAGACGCTAAAAACGCGTATGACACTTGATTCGCACGAATCCGTTGAGAAATGGCCGAGATACGCCGTGTTACACTTGCGGACGATGAAATCTTGCTAGTTCTCGCGTTTTGCAAGCGCGACACACGATGCACCGCGTTTCGTTCGATTCGTTCAAGAACTCTCGTATCTCGGACATCCGCGAGTTTTTCGCGTCGAAAACGTGCTCCCCGTGCGTTTTAGACGCTAAAAACGCGTATGACACTTGATTCGCACGAATCCGTTGAGAAATGGCCGAGATACGCCGTGTTACACTTGCGGACGATGAAATCTTGCTAGTTCTCGCGTTTTGCAAGCGCGACACACGATGCACCGCGTTTCGTTCGATTCGTTCAAGAACTCTCGTATCTCGGACATCCGCGAGTTTTTCGCGTCGAAAACGTGCTCCCCGTGCGTTTTAGACGCTAAAAACGCGTATGACACTTGATTCGCACGAATCCGTTGAGAAATGGCCGAGATACGCCGTGTTACACTTGCGGACGATGAAATCTTGCTAGTTCTCGCGTTTTGCAAGCGCGACACACGATGCACCGCGTTTCGTTCGATTCGTTCAAGAACTCTCGTATCTCGGACATCCGCGAGTTTTTCGCGTCGAAAACGTGCTCCCCGTGCGTTTTAGACGCTAAAAACGCGTATGACACTTGATTCGCACGAATCCGTTGAGAAATGGCCGAGATACGCCGTGTTACACTTGCGGACGATGAAATCTTGCTAGTTCTCGCGTTTTGCAAGCGCGACACACGATGCACCGCGTTTCGTTCGATTCGTTCAAGAACTCTCGTATCTCGGACATCCGCGAGTTTTTCGCGTCGAAAACGTGCTCCCCGTGCGTTTTAGACGCTAAAAACGCGTATGACACTTGATTCGCACGAATCCGTTGAGAAATGGCCGAGATACGCCGTGTTACACTTGCGGACGATGAAATCTTGCTAGTTCTCGCGTTTTGCAAGCGCGACACACGATGCACCGCGTTTCGTTCGATTCGTTCAAGAACTCTCGTATCTCGGACATCCGCGAGTTTTTCGCGTCGAAAACGTGCTCCCCGTGCGTTTTAGACGCTAAAAACGCGTATGACACTTGATTCGCACGAATCCGTTGAGAAATGGCCGAGATACGCCGTGTTACACTTGCGGACGATGAAATCTTGCTAGTTCTCGCGTTTTGCAAGCGCGACACACGATGCACCGCGTTTCGTTCGATTCGTTCAAGAACTCTCGTATCTCGGACATCCGCGAGTTTTTCGCGTCGAAAACGTGCTCCCCGTGCGTTTTAGACGCTAAAAACGCGTATGACACTTGATTCGCACGAATCCGTTGAGAAATGGCCGAGATACGCCGTGTTACACTTGCGGACGATGAAATCTTGCTAGTTCTCGCGTTTTGCAAGCGCGACACACGATGCACCGCGTTTCGTTCGATTCGTTCAAGAACTCTCGTATCTCGGACATCCGCGAGTTTTTCGCGTCGAAAACGTGCTCCCCGTGCGTTTTAGACGCTAAAAACGCGTATGACACTTGATTCGCACGAATCCGTTGAGAAATGGCCGAGATACGCCGTGTTACACTTGCGGACGATGAAATCTTGCTAGTTCTCGCGTTTTGCAAGCGCGACACACGATGCACCGCGTTTCGTTCGATTCGTTCAAGAACTCTCGTATCTCGGACATCCGCGAGTTTTTCGCGTCGAAAACGTGCTCCCCGTGCGTTTTAGACGCTAAAAACGCGTATGACACTTGATTCGCACGAATCCGTTGAGAAATGGCCGAGATACGCCGTGTTACACTTGCGGACGATGAAATCTTGCTAGTTCTCGCGTTTTGCAAGCGCGACACACGATGCACCGCGTTTCGTTCGATTCGTTCAAGAACTCTCGTATCTCGGACATCCGCGAGTTTTTCGCGTCGAAAACGTGCTCCCCGTGCGTTTTAGACGCTAAAAACGCGTATGACACTTGATTCGCACGAATCCGTTGAGAAATGGCCGAGATACGCCGTGTTACACTTGCGGACGATGAAATCTTGCTAGTTCTCGCGTTTTGCAAGCGCGACACACGATGCACCGCGTTTCGTTCGATTCGTTCAAGAACTCTCGTATCTCGGACATCCGCGAGTTTTTCGCGTCGAAAACGTGCTCCCCGTGCGTTTTAGACGCTAAAAACGCGTATGACACTTGATTCGCACGAATCCGTTGAGAAATGGCCGAGATACGCCGTGTTACACTTGCGGACGATGAAATCTTGCTAGTTCTCGCGTTTTGCAAGCGCGACACACGATGCACCGCGTTTCGTTCGATTCGTTCAAGAACTCTCGTATCTCGGACATCCGCGAGTTTTTCGCGTCGAAAACGTGCTCCCCGTGCGTTTTAGACGCTAAAAACGCGTATGACACTTGATTCGCACGAATCCGTTGAGAAATGGCCGAGATACGCCGTGTTACACTTGCGGACGATGAAATCTTGCTAGTTCTCGCGTTTTGCAAGCGCGACACACGATGCACCGCGTTTCGTTCGATTCGTTCAAGAACTCTCGTATCTCGGACATCCGCGAGTTTTTCGCGTCGAAAACGTGCTCCCCGTGCGTTTTAGACGCTAAAAACGCGTATGACACTTGATTCGCACGAATCCGTTGAGAAATGGCCGAGATACGCCGTGTTACACTTGCGGACGATGAAATCTTGCTAGTTCTCGCGTTTTGCAAGCGCGACACACGATGCACCGCGTTTCGTTCGATTCGTTCAAGAACTCTCGTATCTCGGACATCCGCGAGTTTTTCGCGTCGAAAACGTGCTCCCCGTGCGTTTTAGACGC
The DNA here is from genome assembly GCA_963942575.1 of Priocnemis perturbator. Lineage (NCBI taxonomy): Eukaryota > Metazoa > Arthropoda > Insecta > Hymenoptera > Pompilidae > Priocnemis > Priocnemis perturbator. Next base: position 70,717 of record CAWWDK010000039.1, read on the forward strand.
TAAAAACGCGTATGACACTTGATTCGCACGAATCCGTTGAGAAATGGCCGAGATACGCCGTGTTACACTTGCGGACGATGAAATCTTGCTAGTTCTCGCGTTTTGCAAGCGCGACACACGATGCACCGCGTTTCGTTCGATTCGTTCAAGAACTCTCGTATCTCGGACATCCGCGAGTTTTTCGCGTCGAAAACGTGCTCCCCGTGCGTTTTAGACGCTAAAAACGCGTATGACACTTGATTCGCACGAATCCGTTGAGAAATGGCCGAGATACGCCGTGTTACACTTGCGGACGATGAAATCTTGCTAGTTCTCGCGTTTTGCAAGCGCGACACACGATGCACCGCGTTTCGTTCGATTCGTTCAAGAACTCTCGTATCTCGGACATCCGCGAGTTTTTCGCGTCGAAAACGTGCTCCCCGTGCGTTTTAGACGCTAAAAACGCGTATGACACTTGATTCGCACGAATCCGTTGAGAAATGGCCGAGATACGCCGTGTTACACTTGCGGACGATGAAATCTTGCTAGTTCTCGCGTTTTGCAAGCGCGACACACGATGCACCGCGTTTCGTTCGATTCGTTCAAGAACTCTCGTATCTCGGACATCCGCGAGTTTTTCGCGTCGAAAACGTGCTCCCCGTGCGTTTTAGACGCTAAAAACGCGTATGACACTTGATTCGCACGAATCCGTTGAGAAATGGCCGAGATACGCCGTGTTACACTTGCGGACGATGAAATCTTGCTAGTTCTCGCGTTTTGCAAGCGCGACACACGATGCACCGCGTTTCGTTCGATTCGTTCAAGAACTCTCGTATCTCGGACATCCGCGAGTTTTTCGCGTCGAAAACGTGCTCCCCGTGCGTTTTAGACGCTAAAAACGCGTATGACACTTGATTCGCACGAATCCGTTGAGAAATGGCCGAGATACGCCGTGTTACACTTGCGGACGATGAAATCTTGCTAGTTCTCGCGTTTTGCAAGCGCGACACACGATGCACCGCGTTTCGTTCGATTCGTTCAAGAACTCTCGTATCTCGGACATCCGCGAGTTTTTCGCGTCGAAAACGTGCTCCCCGTGCGTTTTAGACGCTAAAAACGCGTATGACACTTGATTCGCACGAATCCGTTGAGAAATGGCCGAGATACGCCGTGTTACACTTGCGGACGATGAAATCTTGCTAGTTCTCGCGTTTTGCAAGCGCGACACACGATGCACCGCGTTTCGTTCGATTCGTTCAAGAACTCTCGTATCTCGGACATCCGCGAGTTTTTCGCGTCGAAAACGTGCTCCCCGTGCGTTTTAGACGCTAAAAACGCGTATGACACTTGATTCGCACGAATCCGTTGAGAAATGGCCGAGATACGCCGTGTTACACTTGCGGACGATGAAATCTTGCTAGTTCTCGCGTTTTGCAAGCGCGACACACGATGCACCGCGTTTCGTTCGATTCGTTCAAGAACTCTCGTATCTCGGACATCCGCGAGTTTTTCGCGTCGAAAACGTGCTCCCCGTGCGTGTTAGACGCTAAAAACGCGTATGACACTTGATTCGCACGAATCCGTTGAGAAATGGCCGAGATACGCCGTGTTACACTTGCGGACGATGAAATCTTGCTAGTTCTCGCGTTTTGCAAGCGCGACACACGATGCACCGCGTTTCGTTCGATTCGTTCAAGAACTCTCGTATCTCGGACATCCGCGAGTTTTTCGCGTCGAAAACGTGCTCCCCGTGCGTTTTAGACGCTAAAAACGCGTATGACACTTGATTCGCACGAATCCGTTGAGAAATGGCCGAGATACGCCGTGTTACACTTGCGGACGATGAAATCTTGCTAGTTCTCGCGTTTTGCAAGCGCGACACACGATGCACCGCGTTTCGTTCGATTCGTTCAAGAACTCTCGTATCTCGGACATCCGCGAGTTTTTCGCGTCGAAAACGTGCTCCCCGTGCGTTTTAGACGCTAAAAACGCGTATGACACTTGATTCGCACGAATCCGTTGAGAAATGGCCGAGATACGCCGTGTTACACTTGCGGACGATGAAATCTTGCTAGTTCTCGCGTTTTGCAAGCGCGACACACGATGCACCGCGTTTCGTTCGATTCGTTCAAGAACTCTCGTATCTCGGACATCCGCGAGTTTTTCGCGTCGAAAACGTGCTCCCCGTGCGTTTTAGACGCTAAAAACGCGTATGACACTTGATTCGCACGAATCCGTTGAGAAATGGCCGAGATACGCCGTGTTACACTTGCGGACGATGAAATCTTGCTAGTTCTCGCGTTTTGCAAGCGCGACACACGATGCACCGCGTTTCGTTCGATTCGTTCAAGAACTCTCGTATCTCGGACATCCGCGAGTTTTTCGCGTCGAAAACGTGCTCCCCGTGCGTTTTAGACGCTAAAAACGCGTATGACACTTGATTCGCACGAATCCGTTGAGAAATGGCCGAGATACGCCGTGTTACACTTGCGGACGATGAAATCTTGCTAGTTCTCGCGTTTTGCAAGCGCGACACACGATGCACCGCGTTTCGTTCGATTCGTTCAAGAACTCTCGTATCTCGGACATCCGCGAGTTTTTCGCGTCGAAAACGTGCTCCCCGTGCGTTTTAGACGCTAAAAACGCGTATGACACTTGATTCGCACGAATCCGTTGAGAAATGGCCGAGATACGCCGTGTTACACTTGCGGACGATGAAATCTTGCTAGTTCTCGCGTTTTGCAAGCGCGACACACGATGCACCGCGTTTCGTTCGATTCGTTCAAGAACTCTCGTATCTCGGACATCCGCGAGTTTTTCGCGTCGAAAACGTGCTCCCCGTGCGTTTTAGACGCTAAAAACGCGTATGACACTTGATTCGCACGAATCCGTTGAGAAATGGCCGAGATACGCCGTGTTACACTTGCGGACGATGAAATCTTGCTAGTTCTCGCGTTTTGCAAGCGCGACACACGATGCACCGCGTTTCGTTCGATTCGTTCAAGAACTCTCGTATCTCGGACATCCGCGAGTTTTTCGCGTCGAAAACGTGCTCCCCGTGCGTTTTAGACGCTAAAAACGCGTATGACACTTGATTCGCACGAATCCGTTGAGAAATGGCCGAGATACGCCGTGTTACACTTGCGGACGATGAAATCTTGCTAGTTCTCGCGTTTTGCAAGCGCGACACACGATGCACCGCGTTTCGTTCGATTCGTTCAAGAACTCTCGTATCTCGGACATCCGCGAGTTTTTCGCGTCGAAAACGTGCTCCCCGTGCGTTTTAGACGCTAAAAACGCGTATGACACTTGATTCGCACGAATCCGTTGAGAAATGGCCGAGATACGCCGTGTTACACTTGCGGACGATGAAATCTTGCTAGTTCTCGCGTTTTGCAAGCGCGACACACGATGCACCGCGTTTCGTTCGATTCGTTCAAGAACTCTCGTATCTCGGACATCCGCGAGTTTTTCGCGTCGAAAACGTGCTCCCCGTGCGTTTTAGACGCTAAAAACGCGTATGACACTTGATTCGCACGAATCCGTTGAGAAATGGCCGAGATACGCCGTGTTACACTTGCGGACGATGAAATCTTGCTAGTTCTCGCGTTTTGCAAGCGCGACACACGATGCACCGCGTTTCGTTCGATTCGTTCAAGAACTCTCGTATCTCGGACATCCGCGAGTTTTTCGCGTCGAAAACGTGCTCCCCGTGCGTTTTAGACGCTAAAAACGCGTATGACACTTGATTCGCACGAATCCGTTGAGAAATGGCCGAGATACGCCGTGTTACACTTGCGGACGATGAAATCTTGCTAGTTCTCGCGTTTTGCAAGCGCGACACACGATGCACCGCGTTTCGTTCGATTCGTTCAAGAACTCTCGTATCTCGGACATCCGCGAGTTTTTCGCGTCGAAAACGTGCTCCCCGTGCGTTTTAGACGCTAAAAACGCGTATGACACTTGATTCGCACGAATCCGTTGAGAAATGGCCGAGATACGCCGTGTTACACTTGCGGACGATGAAATCTTGCTAGTTCTCGCGTTTTGCAAGCGCGACACACGATGCACCGCGTTTCGTTCGATTCGTTCAAGAACTCTCGTATCTCGGACATCCGCGAGTTTTTCGCGTCGAAAACGTGCTCCCCGTGCGTTTTAGACGCTAAAAACGCGTATGACACTTGATTCGCACGAATCCGTTGAGAAATGGCCGAGATACGCCGTGTTACACTTGCGGACGATGAAATCTTGCTAGTTCTCGCGTTTTGCAAGCGCGACACACGATGCACCGCGTTTCGTTCGATTCGTTCAAGAACTCTCGTATCTCGGACATCCGCGAGTTTTTCGCGTCGAAAACGTGCTCCCCGTGCGTTTTAGACGCTAAAAACGCGTATGACACTTGATTCGCACGAATCCGTTGAGAAATGGCCGAGATACGCCGTGTTACACTTGCGGACGATGAAATCTTGCTAGTTCTCGCGTTTTGCAAGCGCGACACACGATGCACCGCGTTTCGTTCGATTCGTTCAAGAACTCTCGTATCTCGGACATCCGCGAGTTTTTCGCGTCGAAAACGTGCTCCCCGTGCGTTTTAGACGCTAAAAACGCGTATGACACTTGATTCGCACGAATCCGTTGAGAAATGGCCGAGATACGCCGTGTTACACTTGCGGACGATGAAATCTTGCTAGTTCTCGCGTTTTGCAAGCGCGACACACGATGCACCGCGTTTCGTTCGATTCGTTCAAGAACTCTCGTATCTCGGACATCCGCGAGTTTTTCGCGTCGAAAACGTGCTCCCCGTGCGTTTTAGACGCTAAAAACGCGTATGACACTTGATTCGCACGAATCCGTTGAGAAATGGCCGAGATACGCCGTGTTACACTTGCGGACGATGAAATCTTGCTAGTTCTCGCGTTTTGCAAGCGCGACACACGATGCACCGCGTTTCGTTCGATTCGTTCAAGAACTCTCGTATCTCGGACATCCGCGAGTTTTTCGCGTCGAAAACGTGCTCCCCGTGCGTTTTAGACGCTAAAAACGCGTATGACACTTGATTCGCACGAATCCGTTGAGAAATGGCCGAGATACGCCGTGTTACACTTGCGGACGATGAAATCTTGCTAGTTCTCGCGTTTTGCAAGCGCGACACACGATGCACCGCGTTTCGTTCGATTCGTTCAAGAACTCTCGTATCTCGGACATCCGCGAGTTTTTCGCGTCGAAAACGTGCTCCCCGTGCGTTTTAGACGCTAAAAACGCGTATGACACTTGATTCGCACGAATCCGTTGAGAAATGGCCGAGATACGCCGTGTTACACTTGCGGACGATGAAATCTTGCTAGTTCTCGCGTTTTGCAAGCGCGACACACGATGCACCGCGTTTCGTTCGATTCGTTCAAGAACTCTCGTATCTCGGACATCCGCGAGTTTTTCGCGTCGAAAACGTGCTCCCCGTGCGTTTTAGACGCTAAAAACGCGTATGACACTTGATTCGCACGAATCCGTTGAGAAATGGCCGAGATACGCCGTGTTACACTTGCGGACGATGAAATCTTGCTAGTTCTCGCGTTTTGCAAGCGCGACACACGATGCACCGCGTTTCGTTCGATTCGTTCAAGAACTCTCGTATCTCGGACATCCGCGAGTTTTTCGCGTCGAAAACGTGCTCCCCGTGCGTTTTAGACGCTAAAAACGCGTATGACACTTGATTCGCACGAATCCGTTGAGAAATGGCCGAGATACGCCGTGTTACACTTGCGGACGATGAAATCTTGCTAGTTCTCGCGTTTTGCAAGCGCGACACACGATGCACCGCGTTTCGTTCGATTCGTTCAAGAACTCTCGTATCTCGGACATCCGCGAGTTTTTCGCGTCGAAAACGTGCTCCCCGTGCGTTTTAGACGCTAAAAACGCGTATGACACTTGATTCGCACGAATCCGTTGAGAAATGGCCGAGATACGCCGTGTTACACTTGCGGACGATGAAATCTTGCTAGTTCTCGCGTTTTGCAAGCGCGACACACGATGCACCGCGTTTCGTTCGATTCGTTCAAGAACTCTCGTATCTCGGACATCCGCGAGTTTTTCGCGTCGAAAACGTGCTCCCCGTGCGTTTTAGACGCTAAAAACGCGTATGACACTTGATTCGCACGAATCCGTTGAGAAATGGCCGAGATACGCCGTGTTACACTTGCGGACGATGAAATCTTGCTAGTTCTCGCGTTTTGCAAGCGCGACACACGATGCACCGCGTTTCGTTCGATTCGTTCAAGAACTCTCGTATCTCGGACATCCGCGAGTTTTTCGCGTCGAAAACGTGCTCCCCGTGCGTTTTAGACGCTAAAAACGCGTATGACACTTGATTCGCACGAATCCGTTGAGAAATGGCCGAGATACGCCGTGTTACACTTGCGGACGATGAAATCTTGCTAGTTCTCGCGTTTTGCAAGCGCGACACACGATGCACCGCGTTTCGTTCGATTCGTTCAAGAACTCTCGTATCTCGGACATCCGCGAGTTTTTCGCGTCGAAAACGTGCTCCCCGTGCGTTTTAGACGCTAAAAACGCGTATGACACTTGATTCGCACGAATCCGTTGAGAAATGGCCGAGATACGCCGTGTTACACTTGCGGACGATGAAATCTTGCTAGTTCTCGCGTTTTGCAAGCGCGACACACGATGCACCGCGTTTCGTTCGATTCGTTCAAGAACTCTCGTATCTCGGACATCCGCGAGTTTTTCGCGTCGAAAACGTGCTCCCCGTGCGTTTTAGACGCTAAAAACGCGTATGACACTTGATTCGCACGAATCCGTTGAGAAATGGCCGAGATACGCCGTGTTACACTTGCGGACGATGAAATCTTGCTAGTTCTCGCGTTTTGCAAGCGCGACACACGATGCACCGCGTTTCGTTCGATTCGTTCAAGAACTCTCGTATCTCGGACATCCGCGAGTTTTTCGCGTCGAAAACGTGCTCCCCGTGCGTTTTAGACGCTAAAAACGCGTATGACACTTGATTCGCACGAATCCGTTGAGAAATGGCCGAGATACGCCGTGTTACACTTGCGGACGATGAAATCTTGCTAGTTCTCGCGTTTTGCAAGCGCGACACACGATGCACCGCGTTTCGTTCGATTCGTTCAAGAACTCTCGTATCTCGGACATCCGCGAGTTTTTCGCGTCGAAAACGTGCTCCCCGTGCGTTTTAGACGCTAAAAACGCGTATGACACTTGATTCGCACGAATCCGTTGAGAAATGGCCGAGATACGCCGTGTTACACTTGCGGACGATGAAATCTTGCTAGTTCTCGCGTTTTGCAAGCGCGACACACGATGCACCGCGTTTCGTTCGATTCGTTCAAGAACTCTCGTATCTCGGACATCCGCGAGTTTTTCGCGTCGAAAACGTGCTCCCCGTGCGTTTTAGACGCTAAAAACGCGTATGACACTTGATTCGCACGAATCCGTTGAGAAATGGCCGAGATACGCCGTGTTACACTTGCGGACGATGAAATCTTGCTAGTTCTCGCGTTTTGCAAGCGCGACACACGATGCACCGCGTTTCGTTCGATTCGTTCAAGAACTCTCGTATCTCGGACATCCGCGAGTTTTTCGCGTCGAAAACGTGCTCCCCGTGCGTTTTAGACGCTAAAAACGCGTATGACACTTGATTCGCACGAATCCGTTGAGAAATGGCCGAGATACGCCGTGTTACACTTGCGGACGATGAAATCTTGCTAGTTCTCGCGTTTTGCAAGCGCGACACACGATGCACCGCGTTTCGTTCGATTCGTTCAAGAACTCTCGTATCTCGGACATCCGCGAGTTTTTCGCGTCGAAAACGTGCTCCCCGTGCGTTTTAGACGCTAAAAACGCGTATGACACTTGATTCGCACGAATCCGTTGAGAAATGGCCGAGATACGCCGTGTTACACTTGCGGACGATGAAATCTTGCTAGTTCTCGCGTTTTGCAAGCGCGACACACGATGCACCGCGTTTCGTTCGATTCGTTCAAGAACTCTCGTATCTCGGACATCCGCGAGTTTTTCGCGTCGAAAACGTGCTCCCCGTGCGTTTTAGACGCTAAAAACGCGTATGACACTTGATTCGCACGAATCCGTTGAGAAATGGCCGAGATACGCCGTGTTACACTTGCGGACGATGAAATCTTGCTAGTTCTCGCGTTTTGCAAGCGCGACACACGATGCACCGCGTTTCGTTCGATTCGTTCAAGAACTCTCGTATCTCGGACATCCGCGAGTTTTTCGCGTCGAAAACGTGCTCCCCGTGCGTTTTAGACGCTAAAAACGCGTATGACACTTGATTCGCACGAATCCGTTGAGAAATGGCCGAGATACGCCGTGTTACACTTGCGGACGATGAAATCTTGCTAGTTCTCGCGTTTTGCAAGCGCGACACACGATGCACCGCGTTTCGTTCGATTCGTTCAAGAACTCTCGTATCTCGGACATCCGCGAGTTTTTCGCGTCGAAAACGTGCTCCCCGTGCGTTTTAGACGCTAAAAACGCGTATGACACTTGATTCGCACGAATCCGTTGAGAAATGGCCGAGATACGCCGTGTTACACTTGCGGACGATGAAATCTTGCTAGTTCTCGCGTTTTGCAAGCGCGACACACGATGCACCGCGTTTCGTTCGATTCGTTCAAGAACTCTCGTATCTCGGACATCCGCGAGTTTTTCGCGTCGAAAACGTGCTCCCCGTGCGTTTTAGACGCTAAAAACGCGTATGACACTTGATTCGCACGAATCCGTTGAGAAATGGCCGAGATACGCCGTGTTACACTTGCGGACGATGAAATCTTGCTAGTTCTCGCGTTTTGCAAGCGCGACACACGATGCACCGCGTTTCGTTCGATTCGTTCAAGAACTCTCGTATCTCGGACATCCGCGAGTTTTTCGCGTCGAAAACGTGCTCCCCGTGCGTTTTAGACGCTAAAAACGCGTATGACACTTGATTCGCACGAATCCGTTGAGAAATGGCCGAGATACGCCGTGTTACACTTGCGGACGATGAAATCTTGCTAGTTCTCGCGTTTTGCAAGCGCGACACACGATGCACCGCGTTTCGTTCGATTCGTTCAAGAACTCTCGTATCTCGGACATCCGCGAGTTTTTCGCGTCGAAAACGTGCTCCCCGTGCGTTTTAGACGCTAAAAACGCGTATGACACTTGATTCGCACGAATCCGTTGAGAAATGGCCGAGATACGCCGTGTTACACTTGCGGACGATGAAATCTTGCTAGTTCTCGCGTTTTGCAAGCGCGACACACGATGCACCGCGTTTCGTTCGATTCGTTCAAGAACTCTCGTATCTCGGACATCCGCGAGTTTTTCGCGTCGAAAACGTGCTCCCCGTGCGTTTTAGACGCTAAAAACGCGTATGACACTTGATTCGCACGAATCCGTTGAGAAATGGCCGAGATACGCCGTGTTACACTTGCGGACGATGAAATCTTGCTAGTTCTCGCGTTTTGCAAGCGCGACACACGATGCACCGCGTTTCGTTCGATTCGTTCAAGAACTCTCGTATCTCGGACATCCGCGAGTTTTTCGCGTCGAAAACGTGCTCCCCGTGCGTTTTAGACGCTAAAAACGCGTATGACACTTGATTCGCACGAATCCGTTGAGAAATGGCCGAGATACGCCGTGTTACACTTGCGGACGATGAAATCTTGCTAGTTCTCGCGTTTTGCAAGCGCGACACACGATGCACCGCGTTTCGTTCGATTCGTTCAAGAACTCTCGTATCTCGGACATCCGCGAGTTTTTCGCGTCGAAAACGTGCTCCCCGTGCGTTTTAGACGCTAAAAACGCGTATGACACTTGATTCGCACGAATCCGTTGAGAAATGGCCGAGATACGCCGTGTTACACTTGCGGACGATGAAATCTTGCTAGTTCTCGCGTTTTGCAAGCGCGACACACGATGCACCGCGTTTCGTTCGATTCGTTCAAGAACTCTCGTATCTCGGACATCCGCGAGTTTTTCGCGTCGAAAACGTGCTCCCCGTGCGTTTTAGACGCTAAAAACGCGTATGACACTTGATTCGCACGAATCCGTTGAGAAATGGCCGAGATACGCCGTGTTACACTTGCGGACGATGAAATCTTGCTAGTTCTCGCGTTTTGCAAGCGCGACACACGATGCACCGCGTTTCGTTCGATTCGTTCAAGAACTCTCGTATCTCGGACATCCGCGAGTTTTTCGCGTCGAAAACGTGCTCCCCGTGCGTTTTAGACGCTAAAAACGCGTATGACACTTGATTCGCACGAGTCCGTTGAGAAATGGCCGAGATACGCCGTGTTACACTTGCGGACGATGAAATCTTGCTAGTTCTCGCGTTTTGCAAGCGCGACACACGATGCACCGCGTTTCGTTCGATTCGTTCAAGAACTCTCGTATCTCGGACATCCGCGAGTTTTTCGCGTCGAAAACGTGCTCCCCGTGCGTTTTAGACGCTAAAAACGCGTATGACACTTGATTCGCACGAATCCGTTGAGAAATGGCCGAGATACGCCGTGTTACACTTGCGGACGATGAAATCTTGCTAGTTCTCGCGTTTTGCAAGCGCGACACACGATGCACCGCGTTTCGTTCGATTCGTTCAAGAACTCTCGTATCTCGGACATCCGCGAGTTTTTCGCGTCGAAAACGTGCTCCCCGTGCGTTTTAGACGCTAAAAACGCGTATGACACTTGATTCGCACGAATCCGTTGAGAAATGGCCGAGATACGCCGTGTTACACTTGCGGACGATGAAATCTTGCTAGTTCTCGCGTTTTGCAAGCGCGACACACGATGCACCGCGTTTCGTTCGATTCGTTCAAGAACTCTCGTATCTCGGACATCCGCGAGTTTTTCGCGTCGAAAACGTGCTCCCCGTGCGTTTTAGACGCTAAAAACGCGTATGACACTTGATTCGCACGAATCCGTTGAGAAATGGCCGAGATACGCCGTGTTACACTTGCGGACGATGAAATCTTGCTAGTTCTCGCGTTTTGCAAGCGCGACACACGATGCACCGCGTTTCGTTCGATTCGTTCAAGAACTCTCGTATCTCGGACATCCGCGAGTTTTTCGCGTCGAAAACGTGCTCCCCGTGCGTTTTAGACGCTAAAAACGCGTATGACACTTGATTCGCACGAATCCGTTGAGAAATGGCCGAGATACGCCGTGTTACACTTGCGGACGATGAAATCTTGCTAGTTCTCGCGTTTTGCAAGCGCGACACACGATGCACCGCGTTTCGTTCGATTCGTTCAAGAACTCTCGTATCTCGGACATCCGCGAGTTTTTCGCGTCGAAAACGTGCTCCCCGTGCGTTTTAGAAGCTAAAAACGCGTATGACACTTGATTCGCACGAATCCGTTGAGAAATGGCCGAGATACGCCGTGTTACACTTGCGGACGATGAAATCTTGCTAGTTCTCGCGTTTTGCAAGCGCGACACACGATGCACCGCGTTTCGTTCGATTCGTTCAAGAACTCTCGTATCTCGGACATCCGCGAGTTTTTCGCGTCGAAAACGTGCTCCCCGTGCGTTTTAGACGCTAAAAACGCGTATGACACTTGATTCGCACGAATCCGTTGAGAAATGGCCGAGATACGCCGTGTTACACTTGCGGACGATGAAATCTTGCTAGTTCTCGCGTTTTGCAAGCGCGACACACGATGCACCGCGTTTCGTTCGATTCGTTCAAGAACTCTCGTATCTCGGACATCCGCGAGTTTTTCGCGTCGAAAACGTGCTCCCCGTGCGTTTTAGACGCTAAAAACGCGTATGACACTTGATTCGCACGAATCCGTTGAGAAATGGCCGAGATACGCCGTGTTACACTTGCGGACGATGAAATCTTGCTAGTTCTCGCGTTTTGCAAGCGCGACACACGATGCACCGCGTTTCGTTCGATTCGTTCAAGAACTCTCGTATCTCGGACATCCGCGAGTTTTTCGCGTCGAAAACGTGCTCCCCGTGCGTTTTAGACGCTAAAAACGCGTATGACACTTGATTCGCACGAATCCGTTGAGAAATGGCCGAGATACGCCGTGTTACACTTGCGGACGATGAAATCTTGCTAGTTCTCGCGTTTTGCAAGCGCGACACACGATGCACCGCGTTTCGTTCCATTCGTTCAAGAACTCTCGTATCTCGGACATCCGCGAGTTTTTCGCGTCGAAAACGTGCTCCCCGTGCGTTTTAGACGCTAAAAACGCGTATGACACTTGATTCGCACGAATCCGTTGAGAAATGGCCGAGATACGCCGTGTTACACTTGCGGACGATGAAATCTTGCTAGTTCTCGCGTTTTGCAAGCGCGACACACGATGCACCGCGTTTCGTTCCATTCGTTCAAGAACTCTCGTATCTCGGACATCCGCGAGTTTTTCGCGTCGAAAACGTGCTCCCCGTGCGTTTTAGACGCTAAAAACGCGTATGACACTTGATTCGCACGAATTCGTTGAGAAATGGCCGAGATACGCCGTGTTACACTTGCGGACGATGAAATCTTGCTAGTTCTCGCGTTTTGCAAGCGCGACACACGATGCACCGCGTTTCGTTCGATTCGTTCAAGAACTCTCGTATCTCGGACATCCGCGAGTTTTTCGCGTCGAAAACGTGCTCCCCGTGCGTTTTAGACGCTAAAAACGCGTATGACACTTGATTCGCACGAATCCGTTGAGAAATGGCCGAGATACGCCGTGTTACACTTGCGGACGATGAAATCTTGCTAGTTCCCGCGTTTTGCAAGCGCGACACACGATGCACCGCGTTTCGTTCGATTCGTTCAAGAACTCTCGTATCTCGGACATCCGCGAGTTTTTCGCGTCGAAAACGTGCTCCCCGTGCGTTTTAGACGCTAAAAACGCGTATGACACTTGATTCGCACGAATCCGTTGAGAAATGGCCGAGATACGCCGTGTTACACTTGCGGACGATGAAATCTTGCTAGTTCTCGCGTTTTGCAAGCGCGACACACGATGCACCGCGTTTCGTTCGATTCGTTCAAGAACTCTCGTATCTCGGACATCCGCGAGTTTTTCGCGTCGAAAACGTGCTCCCCGTGCGTTTTAGACGCTAAAAACGCGTATGACACTTGATTCGCACGAATCCGTTGAGAAATGGCCGAGATACGCCGTGTTACACTTGCGTACGATGAAATCTTGCTAGTTCTCGCGTTTTGCAAGCGCGACACACGATGCACCGCGTTTCGTTCGATTCGTTCAAGAACTCTCGTATCTCGGACATCCGCGAGTTTTTCGCGTCGAAAACGTGCTCCCCGTGCGTTTTAGACGCTAAAAACGCGTATGACACTTGATTCGCACGAATCCGTTGAGAAATGGCCGAGATACGCCGTGTTACACTTGCGGACGATGAAATCTTGCTAGTTCTCGCGTTTTGCAAGCGCGACACACGATGCACCGCGTTTCGTTCGATTCGTTCAAGAACTCTCGTATCTCGGACATCCGCGAGTTTTTCGCGTCGAAAACGTGCTCCCCGTGCGTTTTAGACGCTAAAAACGCGTATGACACTTGATTCGCACGAATCCGTTGAGAAATGGCCGAGATACGCCGTGTTACACTTGCGGACGATGAAATCTTGCTAGTTCTCGCGTTTTGCAAGCGCGACACACGATGCACCGCGTTTCGTTCGATTCGTTCAAGAACTCTCGTATCTCGGACATCCGCGAGTTTTTCGCGTCGAAAACGTGCTCCCCGTGCGTTTTAGACGCTAAAAACGCGTATGACACTTGATTCGCACGAATCCGTTGAGAAATGGCCGAGATACGCCGTGTTACACTTGCGGACGATGAAATCTTGCTAGTTCTCGCGTTTTGCAAGCGCGACACACGATGCACCGCGTTTCGTTCGATTCGTTCAAGAACTCTCGTATCTCGGACATCCGCGAGTTTTTCGCGTCGAAAACGTGCTCCCCGTGCGTTTTAGACGCTAAAAACGCGTATGACACTTGATTCGCACGAATCCGTTGAGAAATGGCCGAGATACGCCGTTTTTTTTTTTTTTTTTTTTTTTTTATGAAGGCATCGACATCGAAAGTCATTAGCCTTATTCTATACCTGGAAGTTATCTGGAGTTATGTTCGAAATGATTTCTGACTTGATTGGACTGAAAAATGTTACTCTACGTTAAGTTCTTATTAGCTTTTTTTTTAAATTGTTGTCTTTGGTTATATTTCTGTTTCAATTGATAATTTTGGGTAGTTTTAACATCCTTTAGGTTAAAATTTTATTTATGTGGTGGACGTTAAGTTAATGTATGTAAAACACCAGTGCGTTTTATATTAAAATGCGCGTGTGGGTAGGTGGGTATGGTTTAATTACTGTGACGTCGTTGCTGCTTTACAGTTTGGTTCTCGTACCCTTGTGATTTCTTATTCAGATTTTGTTACCGAGTCTTATTCTATTCAGGAACTTCAGTACTTTGATGATAGCACTTTCGGAGTTCTCTAGGGCCTTTGCAATGCTTCTTGGTATTTTTTGCCTTACGCGTTCACTTGCGTATTTCCTGCACTCTGTCAAGATGTGTTTTATGGTTAGATTTGCATTGCAAGTGTCACATTGCGGCATGCCTTCCCTTTTAAAGAGGTGGCTATGTGTTAGAAGTGTATGTCCTATTCTTAATCGAGTAATAGTCACCATTTCCCTCCTGGTTAATCTCGTTGGTGCGTACCACGGCCTGACACTAAGTTTTATTTCGCGAAGTTTATCATTGCTGTTTTCCCATTCATTTTGCCAGATGCTTCTGATTTTCGATTTAGCATGGGTTTTGATGTCTTCTGGTCTCGTGTGTTGTTTTTCATTTACAGCTTCCCTGGCGGCTCCTCTTGCTGCTACGTCCGCTTTTTTGTTGCCTTGGATGCCTATATGACTGGGTATCCATAGTAGAGTTATTGCTTTACCGTTTTTGTGTGCGTTGTTGTGCTCATGCAGGATTATTTGCACCAGAGGATCGTCTGAGAATTTGTCGGAAATTTTTGCCAATGTGCTGCTGGAGTCCGTGCATATTATGAAATTTTGTTTGCTTGACCGGTTACAGTATTCGAGACCCTTATATATAGCGAACATTTCTGCTGTGTATGAGCTTGCTGTCTTTGTCAATGTCCACGTTTTGATGATGTCGCCACACACCATTGAACTACCCACTCCCTCGCTTGTTTTTGATCCGTCCGTATATATTATTTCGGAATATTCCCCATATTGTGAGATCAAGTCCTTAAAACTCAACTTGTATATGATGGGATTCGTAGATCCTTTCTGGTATACAGAGAGTTCGGTGTTAATATTCAAATCGGGAAATGTCCACGGAGCTGTCTCGGTGAATTTGTATTTTATTATTTCATTGCCGTCGATGTCGTACTTGGCTAAGAGTGTTTTGGCTGTGAGTGAGAACGGGACATATATTCCTGACATTGGTTGGGTGGGGTTTAATTGGTGTGGGTGACATACGATGTCTTTGTTCATGTGGTTGGGTTGGGATATTGTTCTAGCAATATAATTTATTGTAAGCAATTCGCGTCTGAATGTCAAGGGGAGAAGACCAGATTCGCAATAGAGGCTCTGAACGGGACTTGTCCTTAGCGCTCCAGTTGCATATCGAATGCAGGTGTTAAGAATGACGTCAAGCTTCTTTAGGCATGTCCGCGATGCTGTCGCATATATTAGGCAGCCGTAGTCTATCCGGGGGAGAACAAGAGACTTTATTAATTGGATCAATACTTCCCTATCGCTGCCCCAGTCATAATTACTCAAGTATTTAATGACGTTTACTATTTTTTTGCATTCTACACTTATGTGGTTGATGTGCTTATGCCAATTAAGATGATTGTCCATTACGACGCCTAGGAATTTTATAGAGTCCTGGTATTCTATTTCCTCATCTTTGATTTTGAGAACAAGTTTGGGGTGTTCGCGCCACAGTTTGCAGAAATGAACAGCTTTTGTTTTCTGTCGTGAGAACTTGAACCCACTATTTTCAGCTTGTTTGACCAACATATCGATTGACTTCTGTAGCTTATAGCGCATTTCGCCCAAGTATTCAGATGAGTAGAATATTACGAGATCGTCCACAAACAGGCATTTCTCGACCGGATGTGTGACATTTTCGGCTAGGTGATTTATTGCAATTAAAAACAGTGTGACACTAATGGTCGAACCCTGCGGTATACCATTTTCCTGCACACGTGCTGTGGATAGTTCTTTACCAACTCGGACCATAAATGAGCGGTCCTCAAGGAAGCTCTTTATCATTGTTGGTAGTTTGCCTCTCATCCCCCACTTATATAGATTTTGCAGGATGTTGTATCGCCAGGTCATATCGTAGGCACGTTCAATATCAAAGAACACTGCCACAAGATGCTTTTTGTTTAAAAAACTCTTTTGGATTTGATCCTGAATGTGAACGAGGTTATCCATAGTTGAGTGATGTTTACGGAAACCGCACTGGTGCGTAGCTAGTAAATTGTTGGTTTCAAGGTACCACATTAGTCGTGTGTTAATCATTCTTTCAAAAAGTTTACTGGTACATGATGTCAAAGCTATCGGTCGGTAATTTGCTGGGTTTGATTGGTCTTTCTTCGGTTTGGGTACTGGAATAGCTATTGCTTTTTTCCACTCGTGAGGGTATTCTCCACACTGCCAGATGTAATTATATAATTTGAGTAGGGTCACTGTCATATGGTGCGGCAAGTTTTGTAACATTCGAGGGCAGATGTTGTCGTGTCCTGGGGCTGATCTAGTGTTCAATTTACTTAGGGCATTTTCTAATTCGCTCATATCAAATGGACTATTGTATATGGACTGTTCATTAGGGAGAAAGTCAATGGGTGTTTCGATTTCATTCTTCACCTTTAGAAATTCAGGGTCATAATTTTCAGAACTGCTGACAGACTGAAAGTGGTTGGCAAAGTTTTCAGCAATGCAATCGTCACCTTTGACTACTGTATCATTTACGACCAGTGCCATGGGTTTTCGTGGGCATCTGTTTCCAGTAAGGCTGTGGATTTTGCGCCATATTTCGCTGCTAGTTGAATTTCGGTTTATCGATGCTACATAATGTCGCCACGTGCGTGTTTTACTCTCCTTTATCTGCCTTCTCACAATGGCCCTTATCCTCTTAAATTCAGTTGAGTTTGTTTCCGTTGGGTTATTTTTGAATATTTTTAAAGCTCTTTGTCTTTCCTTAATGGATTGCTTTATTTCAGCGTTCCACCATGGTACCGGGATTTTGTGGCATCTCCCTCTTGATTTAGGGATTGATTTCTCAGCAGCGGTGATTACTGTGTCTGTGAACACTTTAACAGCTTCATCTACATTGCCAGGGAGATCTATACTAGTGCATTCTTCTTGGAATGCGCCCCAATTTGCTTGATCTAGGAGCCATCTGCGGTGCAGTCCCTCTTCGGGTGTATCTCTTTTACCCGCGATGCAGATCGGATAGTGGTCACTTCCGTGTGTATCCTCAACAACACACCATTGGTAATGTGAGGCGATGGAGGGGGAGCATAGGGTTAAATCAATGGCGGTGGTCGTACCTGTTCCCATCTGTATGTATGTCGGGTCTCCATTGTTTATTATAACTGTGTTTGTATGCTCTAAACAACGTTCGATCTTCCTACCTTTTGAGTCGTCGTACGAACAACCCCACATAGTACTGTGTGCGTTAAAATCGCCTGATATGATATACGGTGTCGGCAACTGTTCTATTACATTAATGAGGTCTTCCATATCCCATCTCAGATCTGGGGGTAAGTAGATGCAACATATTGTGCATTTGAAAGGAAATATAGTTCGTATGGCAACCACTTGCATGTCGCTTTGTACTTGGATATGGGAAGTATGACAGTTCTCCTTTGCGAGTACAGCGACACCACCTTTCGCTCGAGCAACTGGTGGGTCATCTTTCCGATAGACGTTGTATCCTTTTAGCGCAAAATTTTCTTCGGGTTTGAAATGGGTTTCTTGCAGACAAATGTAGATGGGGTCTATATCTGATATGATGATCTTTAATTCATCTATGTGTGTTTTACATCCATTGCAATTCCATTGGATAATGTTCGCCATTATTGATGTGTTGTGGTGGGTTAAAGTTCTATTGCCTTTAGTGCCTTATCGGTATGACTCTTACTTCTTCTTATCAGATCTTTTCGTGCCTAATCCCTTTTTCTTTTCGATAGCTGGTGTTGTGACGGGGTGTAATGTTACCCTGGGTGGGGAGTAAATTGTTGAATCGGACTCGGGATCCGGGTCGGGATCTGAGTCCGGTTTCTGGGAATCTGACCGTGGTTCAGGTGTAGCCATAAATGTCTTGATAGACAGAGTAGTTTCGTTGGTTTTTGTTAATGTCCGAGGTTTTTTGGGCTTATCTTCGTTGGAAGATCCTGAACTCCTTCTGCTTTTGGAGGCAGATTTCCGAGACTTATCGGAAGAAGTTTCACGGGATGTAGCATATGAGGCACTTCTCAGGAAGCTGTCTATTCTTCGTGCGATGCCGCGCGACTTTCGGTCTTCCGGAGCAGGTGTTGCAAAGACAGATGTGCCTACATTCGTTATAATATCCTGGGACGTTGTGGGCCTTGGCGGAATTTCCATTGGTTCTTTCCCTCTTTGGGACTGTTCCTGAAAGTTAACTGCAGCTCCTTTGGGTGCTGTTAGCTCATCTTTCAGAAGGCGTATTATTTCAGGTACCAGCTGTGTAGCCAACATTTTTATGCTTTCTTGTGACAGTGCTTCATGTGCTTGTTTGGATACAGCTGCTGCATACGATCTGGTAAGATCGGGCATGCTTGCTTCAACTTTTCTCTTTGCCTCGTAGTAAGACAATCGCTCCGTAACTTTAAGTTTTTGTATTGCTATTTCTTTTTTCAAGATTGTGCAATTCTTAGACCTAGCACTGTGGTTTCCATCACAATTCGGGCATCTAATCGGATCTTGGCATGGTGAGTCGCCATGTGGGGGCTGGCCGCAGGCACAAATTTGTGGTCTCTTACAGCTTTGCGATGTGTGGCCAAAATGATGACAGTTGAAACATCGCAAGGGGGAAGGGATATATGGCCGGACGGGAAGAGAGTGGAAACCAGCTTTGACTCGCTGTGGTAGAACAGCGCTACTAAAGGTTAGGATGCAGGAGGCTGTATCAGTACGTGTGCCTTCCCGCATAACAGTTATTCTCTGGACATTCACGACATTCTGGCTATAAAGTTCTTTTGCTATTTCGTCGGTGCTGCAGTTAAGGAGGTCTCTACAGGAAACTACGCCCTTTCGGAAGTTTAGTGTAGGATGTGGGTATACAGTAACTTCGAAATTATCAAGTTTGGTCATTTGGAGCAATGAGTTAGACTGTTCTGGACGATTGGTCTCCACCAGGAGGCCTTCTCTAATTTTCTTGATCATTTCAACCGATCCCACTGACTTGCGGATAAATCGATCTATAGCAAACGGGCTCACTTTACTAAAATCACCATCTTTCATTTTCACGATCAGGTAGCGGGGAGTACTACTTCCCGCCACTTGACTATTCATTGGGACAGACACAGAACACAAAACGGGAGGAAAAAGATTCATTTTTGTTCCCACGAGTAGGTCGGAAAAACTGTCCACCCCGGTAGAGCCGCCATACCCGGGTAAGCCTATGCACTCTGGGGTTCGGCAGGTGCCCAGAGGTTGATCGCTTGGGGCCGGTTCACCCACCGGCCATCCATCCCATCGGCGCGCATCATACCAAGGCATTGGGAGTAATTTTTGAAAGAGGTTGTCTTCCTCGCGGGCCAGGCGATTAAGCCCAGCCCCCCGGCCCCCCTGACGACAACATTCCACCACCGCGCTCAGTGATGGTCGTTGAAGTCGCCAGAGGGGTTACGGTATTAGGGGGCGGACAGCGCTATTCCGCCCCCGGCTAGGGTACCCCGGGTGCGCCACACCCGTACCAGGGACCGTTTCCAGTCCCCAGCCCCTGGGGGGATACGCCGTGTTACACTTGCGTACGATGAAATCTTGCTAGTTCTCGCGTTTTGCAAGCGCGACACACGATGCACCGCGTTTCGTTCGATTCGTTCAAGAACTCTCGTATCTCGGACATCCGCGAGTTTTTCGCGTCGAAAACATGCTCCCCGTGCGTTTTAGACGCTAAAAACGCGTATGACACTTGATTCGCACGAATCCGTTGAGAAATGGCCGAGATACGCCGTGTTACACTTGCGGACGATGAAATCTTGCTAGTTCTCGCGTTTTGCAAGCGCGACACACGATGCACCGCGTTTCGTTCGATTCGTTCAAGAACTCTCGTATCTCGGACATCCGCGAGTTTTTCGCGTCGAAAACGTGCTCCCCGTGCGTTTTAGACGCTAAAAACGCGTATGACACTTGATTCGCACGAGTCCGTTGAGAAATGGCCGAGATACGCCGTGTTACACTTGCGGACGATGAAATCTTGCTAGTTCTCGCGTTTTGCAAGCGCGACACACGATGCACCGCGTTTCGTTCGATTCGTTCAAGAACTCTCGTATCTCGGACATCCGCGAGTTTTTCGCGTCGAAAACGTGCTCCCCGTGCGTTTTAGACGCTAAAAACGCGTATGACACTTGATTCGCACGAATCCGTTGAGAAATGGCCGAGATACGCCGTGTTACACTTGCGGACGATGAAATCTTGCTAGTTCTCGCGTTTTGCAAGCGCGACACACGATGCACCGCGTTTCGTTCGATTCGTTCAAGAACTCTCGTATCTCGGACATCCGCGAGTTTTTCGCGTCGAAAACGTGCTCCCCGTGCGTTTTAGACGCTAAAAACGCGTATGACACTTGATTCGCACGAATCCGTTGAGAAATGGCCGAGATACGCCGTGTTACACTTGCGGACGATGAAATCTTGCTAGTTCTCGCGTTTTGCAAGCGCGACACACGATGCACCGCGTTTCGTTCGATTCGTTCAAGAACTCTCGTATCTCGGACATCCGCGAGTTTTTCGCGTCGAAAACGTGCTCCCCGTGCGTTTTAGACGCTAAAAACGCGTATGACACTTGATTCGCACGAATCCGTTGAGAAATGGCCGAGATACGCCGTGTTACACTTGCGGACGATGAAATCTTGCTAGTTCTCGCGTTTTGCAAGCGCGACACACGATGCACCGCGTTTCATTCGATTCGTTCAAGAACTCTCGTATCTCGGACATCCGCGAGTTTTTCGCGTCGAAAACGTGCTCCCCGTGCGTTTTAGACGCTAAAAACGCGTATGACACTTGATTCGCACGAATCCGTTGAGAAATGGCCGAGATACGCCGTGTTACACTTGCGGACGATGAAATCTTGCTAGTTCTCGCGTTTTGCAAGCGCGACACACGATGCACCGCGTTTCGTTCGATTCGTTCAAGAACTCTCGTATCTCGGACATCCGCGAGTTTTTCGCGTCGAAAACGTGCTCCCCGTGCGTTTTAGACGCTAAAAACGCGTATGACACTTGATTCGCACGAATCCGTTGAGAAATGGCCGAGATACGCCGTGTTACACTTGCGGACGATGAAATCTTGCTAGTTCTCGCGTTTTGCAAGCGCGACACACGATGCACCGCGTTTCGTTCGATTCGTTCAAGAACTCTCGTATCTCGGACATCCGCGAGTTTTTCGCGTCGAAAACGTGCTCCCCGTGCGTTTTAGACGCTAAAAACGCGTATGACACTTGATTCGCACGAATCCGTTGAGAAATGGCCGAGATACGCCGTGTTACACTTGCGGACGATGAAATCTTGCTAGTTCTCGCGTTTTGCAAGCGCGACACACGATGCACCGCGTTTCGTTCCATTCGTTCAAGAACTCTCGTATCTCGGACATCCGCGAGTTTTTCGCGTCGAAAACGTGCTCCCCGTGCGTTTTAGACGCTAAAAACGCGTATGACACTTGATTCGCACGAATCCGTTGAGAAATGGCCGAGATACGCCGTGTTACACTTGCGGACGATGAAATCTTGCTAGTTCTCGCGTTTTGCAAGCGCGACACACGATGCACCGCGTTTCGTTCGATTCGTTCAAGAACTCTCGTATCTCGGACATCCGCGAGTTTTTCGCGTCGAAAACGTGCTCCCCGTGCGTTTTAGACGCTAAAAACGCGTATGACACTTGATTCGCACGAATCCGTTGAGAAATGGCCGAGATACGCCGTGTTACACTTGCGGACGATGAAATCTTGCTAGTTCTCGCGTTTTGCAAGCGCGACACACGATGCACCGCGTTTCGTTCGATTCGTTCAAGAACTCTCGTATCTCGGACATCCGCGAGTTTTTCGCGTCGAAAACGTGCTCCCCGTGCGTTTTAGACGCTAAAAACGCGTATGACACTTGATTCGCACGAATCCGTTGAGAAATGGCCGAGATACGCCGTGTTACACTTGCGGACGATGAAATCTTGCTAGTTCTCGCGTTTTGCAAGCGCGACACACGATGCACCGCGTTTCGTTCGATTCGTTCAAGAACTCTCGTATCTCGGACATCCGCGAGTTTTTCGCGTCGAAAACGTGCTCCCCGTGCGTTTTAGACGCTAAAAACGCGTATGACACTTGATTCGCACGAATCCGTTGAGAAATGGCCGAGATACGCCGTGTTACACTTGCGGACGATGAAATCTTGCTAGTTCTCGCGTTTTGCAAGCGCGACACACGATGCACCGCGTTTCGTTCGATTCGTTCAAGAACTCTCGTATCTCGGACATCCGCGAGTTTTTCGCGTCGAAAACGTGCTCCCCGTGCGTTTTAGACGCTAAAAACGCGTATGACACTTGATTCGCACGAGTCCGTTGAGAAATGGCCGAGATACGCCGTGTTACACTTGCGGACGATGAAATCTTGCTAGTTCTCGCGTTTTGCAAGCGCGACACACGATGCACCGCGTTTCGTTCGATTCGTTCAAGAACTCTCGTATCTCGGACATCCGCGAGTTTTTCGCGTCGAAAACGTGCTCCCCGTGCGTTTTAGACGCTAAAAACGCGTATGACACTTGATTCGCACGAATCCGTTGAGAAATGGCCGAGATACGCCGTGTTACACTTGCGGACGATGAAATCTTGCTAGTTCTCGCGTTTTGCAAGCGCGACACACGATGCACCGCGTTTCGTTCGATTCGTTCAAGAACTCTCGTATCTCGGACATCCGCGAGTTTTTCGCGTCGAAAACGTGCTCCCCGTGCGTTTTAGACGCTAAAAACGCGTATGACACTTGATTCGCACGAATCCGTTGAGAAATGGCCGAGATACGCCGTGTTACACTTGCGGACGATGAAATCTTGCTAGTTCTCGCGTTTTGCAAGCGCGACACACGATGCACCGCGTTTCGTTCGATTCGTTCAAGAACTCTCGTATCTCGGACATCCGCGAGTTTTTCGCGTCGAAAACGTGCTCCCCGTGCGTTTTAGACGCTAAAAACGCGTATGACACTTGATTCGCACGAATCCGTTGAGAAATGGCCGAGATACGCCGTGTTACACTTGCGGACGATGAAATCTTGCTAGTTCTCGCGTTTTGCAAGCGCGACACACGATGCACCGCGTTTCGTTCGATTCGTTCAAGAACTCTCGTATCTCGGACATCCGCGAGTTTTTCGCGTCGAAAACGTGCTCCCCGTGCGTTTTAGACGCTAAAAACGCGTATGACACTTGATTCGCACGAATCCGTTGAGAAATGGCCGAGATACGCCGTGTTACACTTGCGGACGATGAAATCTTGCTAGTTCTCGCGTTTTGCAAGCGCGACACACGATGCACCGCGTTTCGTTCGATTCGTTCAAGAACTCTCGTATCTCGGACATCCGCGAGTTTTTCGCGTCGAAAACGTGCTCCCCGTGCGTTTTAGACGCTAAAAACGCGTATGACACTTGATTCGCACGAATCCGTTGAGAAATGGCCGAGATACGCCGTGTTACACTTGCGGACGATGAAATCTTGCTAGTTCTCGCGTTTTGCAAGCGCGACACACGATGCACCGCGTTTCGTTCGATTCGTTCAAGAACTCTCGTATCTCGGACATCCGCGAGTTTTTCGCGTCGAAAACGTGCTCCCCGTGCGTTTTAGACGCTAAAAACGCGTATGACACTTGATTCGCACGAATCCGTTGAGAAATGGCCGAGATACGCCGTGTTACACTTGCGGACGATGAAATCTTGCTAGTTCTCGCGTTTTGCAAGCGCGACACACGATGCACCGCGTTTCGTTCGATTCGTTCAAGAACTCTCGTATCTCGGACATCCGCGAGTTTTTCGCGTCGAAAACGTGCTCCCCGTGCGTTTTAGACGCTAAAAACGCGTATGACACTTGATTCGCACGAATCCGTTGAGAAATGGCCGAGATACGCCGTGTTACACTTGCGGACGATGAAATCTTGCTAGTTCTCGCGTTTTGCAAGCGCGACACACGATGCACCGCGTTTCGTTCGATTCGTTCAAGAACTCTCGTATCTCGGACATCCGCGAGTTTTTCGCGTCGAAAACGTGCTCCCCGTGCGTTTTAGACGCTAAAAACGCGTATGACACTTGATTCGCACGAATCCGTTGAGAAATGGCCGAGATACGCCGTGTTACACTTGCGGACGATGAAATCTTGCTAGTTCTCGTGTTTTGCAAGCGCGACACACGATGCACCGCGTTTCGTTCCATTCGTTCAAGAACTCTCGTATCTCGGACATCCGCGAGTTTTTCGCGTCGAAAACGTGCTCCCCGTGCGTTTTAGACGCTAAAAACGCGTATGACACTTGATTCGCACGAATCCGTTGAAAAATGGCCGAGATACGCCGTGTTACACTTGCGGACGATGAAATCTTGCTAGTTCTCGCGTTTTGCAAGCGCGACACACGATGCACCGCGTTTCGTTCGATTCGTTCAAGAACTCTCGTATCTCGGACATCCGCGAGTTTTTCGCGTCGAAAACGTGCTCCCCGTGCGTTTTAGACGCTAAAAACGCGTATGACACTTGATTCGCACGAATCCGTTGAGAAATGGCCGAGATACGCCGTGTTACACTTGCGGACGATGAAATCTTGCTAGTTCCCGCGTTTTGCAAGCGCGACACACGATGCACCGCGTTTCGTTCGATTCGTTCAAGAACTCTCGTATCTCGGACATCCGCGAGTTTTTCGCGTCGAAAACGTGCTCCCCGTGCGTTTTAGACGCTAAAAACGCGTATGACACTTGATTCGCACGAATCCGTTGAGAAATGGCCGAGATACGCCGTGTTACACTTGCGGACGATGAAATCTTGCTAGTTCCCGCGTTTTGCAAGCGCGACACACGATGCACCGCGTTTCGTTCGATTCGTTCAAGAACTCTCGTATCTCGGACATCCGCGAGTTTTTCGCGTCGAAAACGTGCTCCCCGTGCGTTTTAGACGCTAAAAACGCGTATGACACTTGATTCGCACGAATCCGTTGAGAAATGGCCGATATACGCCGTGTTACACTTGCGGACGATGAAATCTTGCTCGTTCTCGCGTTTTGCAAGCGCGACACACGATGCACCGCGTTTCGTTCGATTCGTTCAAGAACTCTCGTATCTCGGACATCCGCGAGTTTTTCGCGTCGAAAACGTGCTCCCCGTGCGTTTTAGACGCTAAAAACGCGTATGACACTTGATTCGCACGAATCCGTTGAGAAATGGCCGAGATACGCCGTGTTACACTTGCGGACGATGAAATCTTGCTAGTTCTCGCGTTTTGCAAGCGCGACACACGATGCACCGCGTTTCGTTCGATTCGTTCAAGAACTCTCGTATCTCGGACATCCGCGAGTTTTTCGCGTCGAAAACGTGCTCCCCGTGCGTTTTAGACGCTAAAAACGCGTATGACACTTGATTCGCACGAATCCGTTGAGAAATGGCCGAGATACGCCGTGTTACACTTGCGGACGATGAAATCTTGCTAGTTCTCGCGTTTTGCAAGCGCGACACACGATGCACCGCGTTTCGTTCGATTCGTTCAAGAACTCTCGTATCTCGGACATCCGCGAGTTTTTCGCGTCGAAAACGTGCTCCCCGTGCGTTTTAGACGCTAAAAACGCGTATGACACTTGATTCGCACGAATCCGTTGAGAAATGGCCGAGATACGCCGTGTTACACTTGCGGACGATGAAATCTTGCTAGTTCTCGCGTTTTGCAAGCGCGACACACGATGCACCGCGTTTCGTTCGATTCGTTCAAGAACTCTCGTATCTCGGACATCCGCGAGTTTTTCGCGTCGAAAACGTGCTCCCCGTGCGTTTTAGACGCTAAAAACGCGTATGACACTTGATTCGCACGAATCCGTTGAGAAATGGCCGAGATACGCCGTGTTACACTTGCGGACGATGAAATCTTGCTAGTTCTCGCGTTTTGCAAGCGCGACACACGATGCACCGCGTTTCGTTCGATTCGTTCAAGAACTCTCGTATCTCGGACATCCGCGAGTTTTTCGCGTCGAAAACGTGCTCCCCGTGCGTTTTAGACGCTAAAAACGCGTATGACACTTGATTCGCACGAGTCCGTTGAGAAATGGCCGAGATACGCCGTGTTACACTTGCGGACGATGAAATCTTGCTAGTTCTCGCGTTTTGCAAGCGCGACACACGATGCACCGCGTTTCGTTCGATTCGTTCAAGAACTCTCGTATCTCGGACATCCGCGAGTTTTTCGCGTCGAAAACGTGCTCCCCGTGCGTTTTAGACGCTAAAAACGCGTATGACACTTGATTCGCACGAATCCGTTGAGAAATGGCCGAGATACGCCGTGTTACACTTGCGGACGATGAAATCTTGCTAGTTCTCGCGTTTTGCAAGCGCGACACACGATGCACCGCGTTTCGTTCGATTCGTTCAAGAACTCTCGTATCTCGGACATCCGCGAGTTTTTCGCGTCGAAAACGTGCTCCCCGTGCGTTTTAGACGCTAAAAACGCGTATGACACTTGATTCGCACGAATCCGTTGAGAAATGGCCGAGATACGCCGTGTTACACTTGCGGACGATGAAATCTTGCTAGTTCTCGCGTTTTGCAAGCGCGACACACGATGCACCGCGTTTCGTTCGATTCGTTCAAGAACTCTCGTATCTCGGACATCCGCGAGTTTTTCGCGTCGAAAACGTGCTCCCCGTGCGTTTTAGACGCTAAAAACGCGTATGACACTTGATTCGCACGAATCCGTTGAGAAATGGCCGAGATACGCCGTGTTACACTTGCGGACGATGAAATCTTGCTAGTTCTCGCGTTTTGCAAGCGCGACACACGATGCACCGCGTTTCGTTCGATTCGTTCAAGAACTCTCGTATCTCGGACATCCGCGAGTTTTTCGCGTCGAAAACGTGCTCCCCGTGCGTTTTAGACGCTAAAAACGCGTATGACACTTGATTCGCACGAATCCGTTGAGAAATGGCCGAGATACGCCGTGTTACACTTGCGGACGATGAAATCTTGCTAGTTCTCGCGTTTTGCAAGCGCGACACACGATGCACCGCGTTTCGTTCGATTCGTTCAAGAACTCTCGTATCTCGGACATCCGCGAGTTTTTCGCGTCGAAAACGTGCTCCCCGTGCGTTTTAGACGCTAAAAACGCGTATGACACTTGATTCGCACGAATCCGTTGAGAAATGGCCGAGATACGCCGTGTTACACTTGCGGACGATGAAATCTTGCTAGTTCTCGCGTTTTGCAAGCGCGACACACGATGCACCGCGTTTCGTTCGATTCGTTCAAGAACTCTCGTATCTCGGACATCCGCGAGTTTTTCGCGTCGAAAACGTGCTCCCCGTGCGTTTTAGACGCTAAAAACGCGTATGACACTTGATTCGCACGAATCCGTTGAGAAATGGCCGAGATACGCCGTGTTACACTTGCGGACGATGAAATCTTGCTAGTTCTCGCGTTTTGCAAGCGCGACACACGATGCACCGCGTTTCGTTCGATTCGTTCAAGAACTCTCGTATCTCGGACATCCGCGAGTTTTTCGCGTCGAAAACGTGCTCCCCGTGCGTTTTAGACGCTAAAAACGCGTATGACACTTGATTCGCACGAATCCGTTGAGAAATGGCCGAGATACGCCGTGTTACACTTGCGGACGATGAAATCTTGCTAGTTCTCGCGTTTTGCAAGCGCGACACACGATGCACCGCGTTTCGTTCGATTCGTTCAAGAACTCTCGTATCTCGGACATCCGCGAGTTTTTCGCGTCGAAAACGTGCTCCCCGTGCGTTTTAGACGCTAAAAACGCGTATGACACTTGATTCGCACGAATCCGTTGAGAAATGGCCGAGATACGCCGTGTTACACTTGCGGACGATGAAATCTTGCTAGTTCTCGCGTTTTGCAAGCGCGACACACGATGCACCGCGTTTCGTTCGATTCGTTCAAGAACTCTCGTATCTCGGACATCCGCGAGTTTTTCGCGTCGAAAACGTGCTCCCCGTGCGTTTTAGACGCTAAAAACGCGTATGACACTTGATTCGCACGAATCCGTTGAGAAATGGCCGAGATACGCCGTGTTACACTTGCGGACGATGAAATCTTGCTAGTTCTCGCGTTTTGCAAGCGCGACACACGATGCACCGCGTTTCGTTCGATTCGTTCAAGAACTCTCGTATCTCGGACATCCGCGAGTTTTTCGCGTCGAAAACGTGCTCCCCGTGCGTTTTAGACGCTAAAAACGCGTATGACACTTGATTCGCACGAATCCGTTGAGAAATGGCCGAGATACGCCGTGTTACACTTGCGGACGATGAAATCTTGCTAGTTCTCGCGTTTTGCAAGCGCGACACACGATGCACCGCGTTTCGTTCGATTCGTTCAAGAACTCTCGTATCTCGGACATCCGCGAGTTTTTCGCGTCGAAAACGTGCTCCCCGTGCGTTTTAGACGCTAAAAACGCGTATGACACTTGATTCGCACGAATCCGTTGAGAAATGGCCGAGATACGCCGTGTTACACTTGCGGACGATGAAATCTTGCTAGTTCTCGCGTTTTGCAAGCGCGACACACGATGCACCGCGTTTCGTTCGATTCGTTCAAGAACTCTCGTATCTCGGACATCCGCGAGTTTTTCGCGTCGAAAACGTGCTCCCCGTGCGTTTTAGACGCTAAAAACGCGTATGACACTTGATTCGCACGAATCCGTTGAGAAATGGCCGAGATACGCCGTGTTACACTTGCGGACGATGAAATCTTGCTAGTTCTCGCGTTTTGCAAGCGCGACACACGATGCACCGCGTTTCGTTCGATTCGTTCAAGAACTCTCGTATCTCGGACATCCGCGAGTTTTTCGCGTCGAAAACGTGCTCCCCGTGCGTTTTAGACGCTAAAAACGCGTATGACACTTGATTCGCACGAATCCGTTGAGAAATGGCCGAGATACGCCGTGTTACACTTGCGGACGATGAAATCTTGCTAGTTCTCGCGTTTTGCAAGCGCGACACACGATGCACCGCGTTTCGTTCGATTCGTTCAAGAACTCTCGTATCTCGGACATCCGCGAGTTTTTCGCGTCGAAAACGTGCTCCCCGTGCGTTTTAGACGCTAAAAACGCGTATGACACTTGATTCGCACGAATCCGTTGAGAAATGGCCGAGATACGCCGTGTTACACTTGCGGACGATGAAATCTTGCTAGTTCTCGCGTTTTGCAAGCGCGACACACGATGCACCGCGTTTCGTTCGATTCGTTCAAGAACTCTCGTATCTCGGACATCCGCGAGTTTTTCGCGTCGAAAACGTGCTCCCCGTGCGTTTTAGACGCTAAAAACGCGTATGACACTTGATTCGCACGAATCCGTTGAGAAATGGCCGAGATACGCCGTGTTACACTTGCGGACGATGAAATCTTGCTAGTTCTCGCGTTTTGCAAGCGCGACACACGATGCACCGCGTTTCGTTCGATTCGTTCAAGAACTCTCGTATCTCGGACATCCGCGAGTTTTTCGCGTCGAAAACGTGCTCCCCGTGCGTTTTAGACGCTAAAAACGCGTATGACACTTGATTCGCACGAATCCGTTGAGAAATGGCCGAGATACGCCGTGTTACACTTGCGGACGATGAAATCTTGCTAGTTCTCGCGTTTTGCAAGCGCGACACACGATGCACCGCGTTTCGTTCGATTCGTTCAAGAACTCTCGTATCTCGGACATCCGCGAGTTTTTCGCGTCGAAAACGTGCTCCCCGTGCGTTTTAGACGCTAAAAACGCGTATGACACTTGATTCGCACGAATCCGTTGAGAAATGGCCGAGATACGCCGTGTTACACTTGCGGACGATGAAATCTTGCTAGTTCTCGCGTTTTGCAAGCGCGACACACGATGCACCGCGTTTCGTTCGATTCGTTCAAGAACTCTCGTATCTCGGACATCCGCGAGTTTTTCGCGTCGAAAACGTGCTCCCCGTGCGTTTTAGACGCTAAAAACGCGTATGACACTTGATTCGCACGAATCCGTTGAGAAATGGCCGAGATACGCCGTGTTACACTTGCGGACGATGAAATCTTGCTAGTTCTCGCGTTTTGCAAGCGCGACACACGATGCACCGCGTTTCGTTCGATTCGTTCAAGAACTCTCGTATCTCGGACATCCGCGAGTTTTTCGCGTCGAAAACGTGCTCCCCGTGCGTTTTAGACGCTAAAAACGCGTATGACACTTGATTCGCACGAATCCGTTGAGAAATGGCCGAGATACGCCGTGTTACACTTGCGGACGATGAAATCTTGCTAGTTCTCGCGTTTTGCAAGCGCGACACACGATGCACCGCGTTTCGTTCGATTCGTTCAAGAACTCTCGTATCTCGGACATCCGCGAGTTTTTCGCGTCGAAAACGTGCTCCCCGTGCGTTTTAGACGCTAAAAACGCGTATGACACTTGATTCGCACGAATCCGTTGAGAAATGGCCGAGATACGCCGTGTTACACTTGCGGACGATGAAATCTTGCTAGTTCTCGCGTTTTGCAAGCGCGACACACGATGCACCGCGTTTCGTTCGATTCGTTCAAGAACTCTCGTATCTCGGACATCCGCGAGTTTTTCGCGTCGAAAACGTGCTCCCCGTGCGTTTTAGACGCTAAAAACGCGTATGACACTTGATTCGCACGAATCCGTTGAGAAATGGCCGAGATACGCCGTGTTACACTTGCGGACGATGAAATCTTGCTAGTTCTCGCGTTTTGCAAGCGCGACACACGATGCACCGCGTTTCGTTCGATTCGTTCAAGAACTCTCGTATCTCGGACATCCGCGAGTTTTTCGCGTCGAAAACGTGCTCCCCGTGCGTTTTAGACGCTAAAAACGCGTATGACACTTGATTCGCACGAATCCGTTGAGAAATGGCAGAGATACGCCGTGTTACACTTGCGGACGATGAAATCTTGCTAGTTCTCGCGTTTTGCAAGCGCGACACACGATGCACCGCGTTTCGTTCGATTCGTTCAAGAACTCTCGTATCTCGGACATCCGCGAGTTTTTCGCGTCGAAAACGTGCTCC
The DNA here is from genome assembly GCA_963942575.1 of Priocnemis perturbator. Lineage (NCBI taxonomy): Eukaryota > Metazoa > Arthropoda > Insecta > Hymenoptera > Pompilidae > Priocnemis > Priocnemis perturbator. The sequence continues at coordinate 102,179 of CAWWDK010000039.1, forward strand.
CCGTGCGTTTTAGACGCTAAAAACGCGTATGACACTTGATTCGCACGAATCCGTTGAGAAATGGCCGAGATACGCCGTGTTACACTTGCGGACGATGAAATCTTGCTAGTTCTCGCGTTTTGCAAGCGCGACACACGATGCACCGCGTTTCGTTCGATTCGTTCAAGAACTCTCGTATCTCGGACATCCGCGAGTTTTTCGCGTCGAAAACGTGCTCCCCGTGCGTTTTAGACGCTAAAAACGCGTATGACACTTGATTCGCACGAATCCGTTGAGAAATGGCCGAGATACGCCGTGTTACACTTGCGGACGATGAAATCTTGCTAGTTCTCGCGTTTTGCAAGCGCGACACACGATGCACCGCGTTTCGTTCGATTCGTTCAAGAACTCTCGTATCTCGGACATCCGCGAGTTTTTCGCGTCGAAAACGTGCTCCCCGTGCGTTTTAGACGCTAAAAACGCGTATGACACTTGATTCGCACGAATCCGTTGAGAAATGGCCGAGATACGCCGTGTTACACTTGCGGACGATGAAATCTTGCTAGTTCTCGCGTTTTGCAAGCGCGACACACGATGCACCGCGTTTCGTTCGATTCGTTCAAGAACTCTCGTATCTCGGACATCCGCGAGTTTTTCGCGTCGAAAACGTGCTCCCCGTGCGTTTTAGACGCTAAAAACGCGTATGACACTTGATTCGCACGAATCCGTTGAGAAATGGCCGAGATACGCCGTGTTACACTTGCGGACGATGAAATCTTGCTAGTTCTCGCGTTTTGCAAGCGCGACACACGATGCACCGCGTTTCGTTCGATTCGTTCAAGAACTCTCGTATCTCGGACATCCGCGAGTTTTTCGCGTCGAAAACGTGCTCCCCGTGCGTTTTAGACGCTAAAAACGCGTATGACACTTGATTCGCACGAATCCGTTGAGAAATGGCCGAGATACGCCGTGTTACACTTGCGGACGATGAAATCTTGCTAGTTCTCGCGTTTTGCAAGCGCGACACACGATGCACCGCGTTTCGTTCGATTCGTTCAAGAACTCTCGTATCTCGGACATCCGCGAGTTTTTCGCGTCGAAAACGTGCTCCCCGTGCGTTTTAGACGCTAAAAACGCGTATGACACTTGATTCGCACGAATCCGTTGAGAAATGGCCGAGATACGCCGTGTTACACTTGCGGACGATGAAATCTTGCTAGTTCTCGCGTTTTGCAAGCGCGACACACGATGCACCGCGTTTCGTTCGATTCGTTCAAGAACTCTCGTATCTCGGACATCCGCGAGTTTTTCGCGTCGAAAACGTGCTCCCCGTGCGTTTTAGACGCTAAAAACGCGTATGACACTTGATTCGCACGAATCCGTTGAGAAATGGCCGAGATACGCCGTGTTACACTTGCGGACGATGAAATCTTGCTAGTTCTCGCGTTTTGCAAGCGCGACACACGATGCACCGCGTTTCGTTCGATTCGTTCAAGAACTCTCGTATCTCGGACATCCGCGAGTTTTTCGCGTCGAAAACGTGCTCCCCGTGCGTTTTAGACGCTAAAAACGCGTATGACACTTGATTCGCACGAATCCGTTGAGAAATGGCCGAGATACGCCGTGTTACACTTGCGGACGATGAAATCTTGCTAGTTCTCGCGTTTTGCAAGCGCGACACACGATGCACCGCGTTTCGTTCGATTCGTTCAAGAACTCTCGTATCTCGGACATCCGCGAGTTTTTCGCGTCGAAAACGTGCTCCCCGTGCGTTTTAGACGCTAAAAACGCGTATGACACTTGATTCGCACGAATCCGTTGAGAAATGGCCGAGATACGCCGTGTTACACTTGCGGACGATGAAATCTTGCTAGTTCTCGCGTTTTGCAAGCGCGACACACGATGCACCGCGTTTCGTTCGATTCGTTCAAGAACTCTCGTATCTCGGACATCCGCGAGTTTTTCGCGTCGAAAACGTGCTCCCCGTGCGTTTTAGACGCTAAAAACGCGTATGACACTTGATTCGCACGAATCCGTTGAGAAATGGCCGAGATACGCCGTGTTACACTTGCGGACGATGAAATCTTGCTAGTTCTCGCGTTTTGCAAGCGCGACACACGATGCACCGCGTTTCGTTCGATTCGTTCAAGAACTCTCGTATCTCGGACATCCGCGAGTTTTTCGCGTCGAAAACGTGCTCCCCGTGCGTTTTAGACGCTAAAAACGCGTATGACACTTGATTCGCACGAATCCGTTGAGAAATGGCCGAGATACGCCGTGTTACACTTGCGGACGATGAAATCTTGCTAGTTCTCGCGTTTTGCAAGCGCGACACACGATGCACCGCGTTTCGTTCGATTCGTTCAAGAACTCTCGTATCTCGGACATCCGCGAGTTTTTCGCGTCGAAAACGTGCTCCCCGTGCGTTTTAGACGCTAAAAACGCGTATGACACTTGATTCGCACGAATCCGTTGAGAAATGGCCGAGATACGCCGTGTTACACTTGCGGACGATGAAATCTTGCTAGTTCTCGCGTTTTGCAAGCGCGACACACGATGCACCGCGTTTCGTTCGATTCGTTCAAGAACTCTCGTATCTCGGACATCCGCGAGTTTTTCGCGTCGAAAACGTGCTCCCCGTGCGTTTTAGACGCTAAAAACGCGTATGACACTTGATTCGCACGAATCCGTTGAGAAATGGCCGAGATACGCCGTGTTACACTTGCGGACGATGAAATCTTGCTAGTTCTCGCGTTTTGCAAGCGCGACACACGATGCACCGCGTTTCGTTCGATTCGTTCAAGAACTCTCGTATCTCGGACATCCGCGAGTTTTTCGCGTCGAAAACGTGCTCCCCGTGCGTTTTAGACGCTAAAAACGCGTATGACACTTGATTCGCACGAATCCGTTGAGAAATGGCCGAGATACGCCGTGTTACACTTGCGGACGATGAAATCTTGCTAGTTCTCGCGTTTTGCAAGCGCGACACACGATGCACCGCGTTTCGTTCGATTCGTTCAAGAACTCTCGTATCTCGGACATCCGCGAGTTTTTCGCGTCGAAAACGTGCTCCCCGTGCGTTTTAGACGCTAAAACCGCGTATGACACTTGATTCGCACGAATCCGTTGAGAAATGGCCGAGATACGCCGTGTTACACTTGCGGACGATGAAATCTTGCTAGTTCTCGCGTTTTGCAAGCGCGACACATGATGCACCGCGTTTCGTTCGATTCGTTCAAGAACTCTCGTATCTCGGACATCCGCGAGTTTTTCGCGTCGAAAACGTGCTCCCCGTGCGTTTTAGACGCTAAAAACGCGTATGACACTTGATTCGCACGAATCCGTTGAGAAATGGCCGAGATACGCCGTGTTACACTTGCGGACGATGAAATCTTGCTAGTTCTCGCGTTTTGCAAGCGCGACACACGATGCACCGCGTTTCGTTCGATTCGTTCAAGAACTCTCGTATCTCGGACATCCGCGAGTTTTTCGCGTCGAAAACGTGCTCCCCGTGCGTTTTAGACGCTAAAAACGCGTATGACACTTGATTCGCACGAATCCGTTGAGAAATGGCCGAGATACGCCGTGTTACACTTGCGGACGATGAAATCTTGCTAGTTCTCGCGTTTTGCAAGCGCGACACACGATGCACCGCGTTTCGTTCGATTCGTTCAAGAACTCTCGTATCTCGGACATCCGCGAGTTTTTCGCGTCGAAAACGTGCTCCCCGTGCGTTTTAGACGCTAAAAACGCGTATGACACTTGATTCGCACGAATCCGTTGAGAAATGGCCGAGATACGCCGTGTTACACTTGCGGACGATGAAATCTTGCTAGTTCTCGCGTTTTGCAAGCGCGACACACGATGCACCGCGTTTCGTTCGATTCGTTCAAGAACTCTCGTATCTCGGACATCCGCGAGTTTTTCGCGTCGAAAACGTGCTCCCCGTGCGTTTTAGACGCTAAAAACGCGTATGACACTTGATTCGCACGAATCCGTTGAGAAATGGCCGAGATACGCCGTGTTACACTTGCGGACGATGAAATCTTGCTAGTTCTCGCGTTTTGCAAGCGCGACACACGATGCACCGCGTTTCGTTCGATTCGTTCAAGAACTCTCGTATCTCGGACATCCGCGAGTTTTTCGCGTCGAAAACGTGCTCCCCGTGCGTTTTAGACGCTAAAAACGCGTATGACACTTGTTTCGCACGAATCCGTTGAGAAATGGCCGAGATACGCCGTGTTACACTTGCGGACGATGAAATCTTGCTAGTTCTCGCGTTTTGCAAGCGCGACACACGATGCACCGCGTTTCGTTCGATTCGTTCAAGAACTCTCGTATCTCGGACATCCGCGAGTTTTTCGCGTCGAAAACGTGCTCCCCTTGCGTTTTAGACGCTAAAAACGCGTATGACACTTGATTCGCACGAATCCGTTGAGAAATGGCCGAGATACGCCGTGTTACACTTGCGGACGATGAAATCTTGCTAGTTCTCGCGTTTTGCAAGCGCGACACACGATGCACCGCGTTTCGTTCGATTCGGTCAAGAACTCTCGTATCTCGGAAATCCGCGAGTTTTTCGCGTCGAAAACGTGCTCCCCGTGCGTTTTAGACGCTAAAAACGCGTATGACACTTGATTCGCACGAATCCGTTGAGAAATGGCCGAGATACGCCGTGTTACACTCGCGGACGATGAAATCTTGCTAGTTCTCGCGTTTTGCAAGCGCGACACACGATGCACCGCGTTTCGTTCGATGCGTTCAAGAACTCTCGTATCTCGGACATCCACGAGTTTTTCGCGTCGAAAACGTGCTCCCCGTGCGTTT
>CAWWDK010000040.1:0-10000 GCA_963942575.1 Priocnemis perturbator
TGTCCCGTCGTAGCTGTATGTAAGTTCATCGAGAAATGCGAACCGACCGTACGATCTTCTTCAAACTTGCAGGAGTGCTCTCGATTGACGACACGAGCATTCTGTACAAGTTTCATAAACTTCGTACGGCTGGAAGCGGAGTTTGAGAAAAATTGTCATCATCCGATATTCCGCTCAGCGACAAAGTCCCGTCGTAGCTGTATGTAAGTTCATCGAGAAATCCGAACCGACCGTACGATGTTCTTCAAACTTGCAGGAGTGCTCTCGATTGACGACACGAGCAGTCTGTACAAGTTTCATAAACATCGTACGGCTGGAAGCGGAGTTAGACACAAATTGTCATCTACAACGCAGTACTGGATAGATCCCGTTCAGCGACTATGTCCCGTCGTAGCTGTATGTAAGTTCATCGAGAAATGCGAACCGATCGTACGATCTTCTTCAAACTTGCAGGAGTGCTCTCGATTGACGACACGAGCATTCTGTACAAGTTTCATAAACTTCGTACGGCTGGAAGCGGAGTTTGAGAAAAATTGTCATCATCCGATATTCCGCTCAGCGACCAAGTCCCGTCGTAGCTGTATGTAAGTTCATCGAGAAATGCGAACCGACCGTACGATCTTCTTCAAACTTGCAGGAGTGCTCTCGATTGACGACACGAGCATTCTGTACAAGTTTCATAAACTTCGTACGGCTGGAAGCGGAGTTTGAGAAAAATTGTCATCATCCGATATTCCGCTCAGCGACCAAGTCCCGTCGTAGCTGTATGTAAGTTCATCGAGAAATCCGAACCGACCGTACGATGTTCTTCAAACTTGCAGGAGTGCTCTCGATTGACGACACGAGCAGTCTGTACAAGTTTCATAAACATCGTACGGCTGGAAGCGGAGTTAGACACAAATTGTCATCTACAACGCAGTACTGGATAGATCCCGTTCAGCGACCAAGTCCCGTCGTAGCTGTATGTAAGTTCATCGAGAAATGCGAACCGACCGTACGATCTTCTTCAAACTTGCAGGAGTGCTCTCGATTGACGACACGAGCATTCTGTACAAGTTTCATAAACTTCGTACGGCTGGAAGCGGAGTTTGAGAAAAATTGTCATCATCCGATATTCCGCTCAGCGACAAAGTCCCGTCGTAGCTGTATGTAAGTTCATCGAGAAATGCGAACCGACCGTACGATCTTCTTCAAACTTGCAGGAGTGCTCTCGATTGACGACACGAGCAGTCTGTACAAGTTTCATAAACATCGTACGGCTGGAAGCGGAGTTAGACACAAATTGTCATCTACAACGCAGTACTGGATAGATCCCGTTCAGCGACCAAGTCCCGTCGTAGCTGTATGTAAGTTCATCGAGAAATGCGAACCGACCGTACGATCTTCTTCAAACTTGCAGGAGTGCTCTCGATTGACGACACGAGCATTCTGTACAAGTTTCATAAACTTCGTACGGCTGGAAGCGGAGTTTGAGAAAAATTGTCATCATCCGATATTCCGCTCAGCGACCAAGTCCCGTCGTAGCTGTATGTAAGTTCATCGAGAAATGCGAACCGACCGTACGATGTTCTTCAAACTTGCAGGAGTGCTCTCGATTGACGACACGAGCAGTCTGTACAAGTTTCATAAACATCGTACGGCTGGAAGCGGAGTTAGACACAAATTGTCATCTACAACGCAGTACTGGATAGATCCCGTTCAGCGACTATGTCCCGTCGTAGCTGTATGTAAGTTCATCGAGAAATGCGAACCGACCGTACGATCTTCTTCAAACTTGCAGGAGTGCTCTCGATTGACGACACGAGCATTCTGTACAAGTTTCATAAACTTCGTACGGCTGGAAGCGGAGTTTGAGAAAAATTGTCATCATCCGATATTCCGCTCAGCGACCAAGTCCCGTCGTAGCTGTATGTAAGTTCATCGAGAAATGCGAACCGACCGTACGATCTTCTTCAAACTTGCAGGAGTGCTCTCGATTGACGACACGAGCATTCTGTACAAGTTTCATAAACTTCGTACGGCTGGAAGCGGAGTTTGAGAAAAATTGTCATCATCCGATATTCCGCTCAGCGACAAAGTCCCGTCGTAGCTGTATGTAAGTTCATCGAGAAATGCGAACCGACCGTACGATCTTCTTCAAACTTGCAGGAGTGCTCTCGATTGACGACACGAGCAGTCTGTACAAGTTTCATAAACATCGTACGGCTGGAAGCGGAGTTAGACACAAATTGTCATCTACAACGCAGTACTGGATAGATCCCGTTCAGCGACCAAGTCCCGTCGTAGCTGTATGTAAGTTCATCGAGAAATGCGAACCGACCGTACGATCTTCTTCAAACTTGCAGGAGTGCTCTCGATTGACGACACGAGCATTCTGTACAAGTTTCATAAACTTCGTACGGCTGGAAGCGGAGTTTGAGAAAAATTGTCATCATCCGATATTCCGCTCAGCGACCAAGTCCCGTCGTAGCTGTATGTAAGTTCATCGAGAAATGCGAACCGACCGTACGATGTTCTTCAAACTGGCAGGAGTGCTCTCGATTGACGACACGAGCAGTCTGTACAAGTTTCATAAACATCGTACGGCTGGAAGCGGAGTTAGACACAAATTGTCATCTACAACGCAGTACTGGATAGATCCCGTTCAGCGACTATGTCCCGTCGTAGCTGTATGTAAGTTCATCGAGAAATGCGAACCGACCGTACGATCTTCTTCAAACTTGCAGGAGTGCTCTCGATTGACGACACGAGCATTCTGTACAAGTTTCATAAACTTCGTACGGCTGGAAGCGGAGTTTGAGAAAAATTGTCATCATCCGATATTCCGCTCAGCGACCAAGTCCCGTCGTAGCTGTATGTAAGTTCATCGAGAAATGCGAACCGACCGTACGATCTTCTTCAAACTTGCAGGAGTGCTCTCGATTGACGACACGAGCAGTCTGTACAAGTTTCATAAACATCGTACGGCTGGAAGCGGAGTTAGACACAAATTGTCATCTACAACGCAGTACTGGATAGATCCCGTTCAGCGACTATGTCCCGTCGTAGCTGTATGTAAGTTCATCGAGAAATGCGAACCGACCGTACGATCTTCTTCAAACTTGCAGGAGTGCTCTCGATTGACGACACGAGCATTCTGTACAAGTTTCATAAACTTCGTACGGCTGGAAGCGGAGTTTGAGAAAAATTGTCATCATCCGATATTCCGCTCAGCGACCAAGTCCCGTCGTAGCTGTATGTAAGTTCATCGAGAAATGCGAACCGACCGTACGATCTTCTTCAAACTTGCAGGAGTGCTCTCGATTGACGACACGAGCATTCTGTACAAGTTTCATAAACTTCGTACGGCTGGAAGCGGAGTTTGAGAAAAATTGTCATCATCCGATATTCCGCTCAGCGACAAAGTCCCGTCGTAGCTGTATGTAAGTTCATCGAGAAATGCGAACCGACCGTACGATCTTCTTCAAACTTGCAGGAGTGCTCTCGATTGACGACACGAGCAGTCTGTACAAGTTTCATAAACATCGTACGGCTGGAAGCGGAGTTAGACACAAATTGTCATCTACAACGCAGTACTGGATAGATCCCGTTCAGCGACCAAGTCCCGTCGTAGCTGTATGTAAGTTCATCGAGAAATGCGAACCGACCGTACGATCTTCTTCAAACTTGCAGGAGTGCTCTCGATTGACGACACGAGCATTCTGTACAAGTTTCATAAACATCGTACGGCTGGAAGCGGAGTTAGACACAAATTGTCATCTACAACGCAGTACTGGATAGATCCCGTTCAGCGACCAAGTCCCGTCGTAGCTGTATGTAAGTTCATCGAGAAATGCGAACCGACCGTACGATCTTCTTCAAACTTGCAGGAGTGCTCTCGATTGACGACACGAGCATTCTGTACAAGTTTCATAAACTTCGTACGGCTGGAAGCGGAGTTTGAGAAAAATTGTCATCATCCGATATTCCGCTCAGCGACCAAGTCCCGTCGTAGCTGTATGTAAGTTCATCGAGAAATGCGAACCGACCGTACGATGTTCTTCAAACTGGCAGGAGTGCTCTCGATTGACGACACGAGCAGTCTGTACAAGTTTCATAAACATCGTACGGCTGGAAGCGGAGTTAGACACAAATTGTCATCTACAACGCAGTACTGGATAGATCCCGTTCAGCGACTATGTCCCGTCGTAGCTGTATGTAAGTTCATCGAGAAATGCGAACCGACCGTACGATCTTCTTCAAACTTGCAGGAGTGCTCTCGATTGACGACACGAGCATTCTGTACAAGTTTCATAAACTTCGTACGGCTGGAAGCGGAGTTTGAGAAAAATTGTCATCATCCGATATTCCGCTCAGCGACCAAGTCCCGTCGTAGCTGTATGTAAGTTCATCGAGAAATGCGAACCGACCGTACGATCTTCTTCAAACTTGCAGGAGTGCTCTCGATTGACGACACGAGCAGTCTGTACAAGTTTCATAAACATCGTACGGCTGGAAGCGGAGTTAGACACAAATTGTCATCTACAACGCAGTACTGGATAGATCCCGTTCAGCGACTATGTCCCGTCGTAGCTGTATGTAAGTTCATCGAGAAATGCGAACCGACCGTACGATCTTCTTCAAACTTGCAGGAGTGCTCTCGATTGACGACACGAGCATTCTGTACAAGTTTCATAAACTTCGTACGGCTGGAAGCGGAGTTTGAGAAAAATTGTCATCATCCGATATTCCGCTCAGCGACCAAGTCCCGTCGTAGCTGTATGTAAGTTCATCGAGAAATGCGAACCGACCGTACGATGTTCTTCAAACTTGCAGGAGTGCTCTCGATTGACGACACGAGCAGTCTGTACAAGTTTCATAAACATCGTACGGCTGGAAGCGGAGTTAGACACAAATTGTCATCTACAACGCAGTACTGGATAGATCCCGTTCAGCGACTATGTCCCGTCGTAGCTGTATGTAAGTTCATCGAGAAATGCGAACCGACCGTACGATCTTCTTCAAACTTGCAGGAGTGCTCTCGATTGACGACACGAGCATTCTGTACAAGTTTCATAAACTTCGTACGGCTGGAAGCGGAGTTTGAGAAAAATTGTCATCATCCGATATTCCGCTCAGCGACCAAGTCCCGTCGTAGCTGTATGTAAGTTCATCGAGAAATGCGAACCGACCGTACGATGTTCTTCAAACTGGCAGGAGTGCTCTCGATTGACGACACGAGCAGTCTGTACAAGTTTCATAAACATCGTACGGCTGGAAGCGGAGTTAGACACAAATTGTCATCTACAACGCAGTACTGGATAGATCCCGTTCAGCGACTATGTCCCGTCGTAGCTGTATGTAAGTTCATCGAGAAATGCGAACCGACCGTACGATCTTCTTCAAACTTGCAGGAGTGCTCTCGATTGACGACACGAGCATTCTGTACAAGTTTCATAAACTTCGTACGGCTGGAAGCGGAGTTTGAGAAAAATTGTCATCATCCGATATTCCGCTCAGCGACCAAGTCCCGTCGTAGCTGTATGTAAGTTCATCGAGAAATGCGAACCGACCGTACGATCTTCTTCAAACTTGCAGGAGTGCTCTCGATTGACGACACGAGCAGTCTGTACAAGTTTCATAAACATCGTACGGCTGGAAGCGGAGTTAGACACAAATTGTCATCTACAACGCAGTACTGGATAGATCCCGTTCAGCGACTATGTCCCGTCGTAGCTGTATGTAAGTTCATCGAGAAATGCGAACCGACCGTACGATCTTCTTCAAACTTGCAGGAGTGCTCTCGATTGACGACACGAGCATTCTGTACAAGTTTCATAAACTTCGTACGGCTGGAAGCGGAGTTTGAGAAAAATTGTCATCATCCGATATTCCGCTCAGCGACCAAGTCCCGTCGTAGCTGTATGTAAGTTCATCGAGAAATGCGAACCGACCGTACGATCTTCTTCAAACTTGCAGGAGTGCTCTCGATTGACGACACGAGCATTCTGTACAAGTTTCATAAACTTCGTACGGCTGGAAGCGGAGTTTGAGAAAAATTGTCATCATCCGATATTCCGCTCAGCGACAAAGTCCCGTCGTAGCTGTATGTAAGTTCATCGAGAAATGCGAACCGACCGTACGATGTTCTTCAAACTTGCAGGAGTGCTCTCGATTGACGACACGAGCAGTCTGTACAAGTTTCATAAACATCGTACGGCTGGAAGCGGAGTTAGACACAAATTGTCATCTACAACGCAGTACTGGATAGATCCCGTTCAGCGACTATGTCCCGTCGTAGCTGTATGTAAGTTCATCGAGAAATGCGAACCGACCGTACGATCTTCTTCAAACTTGCAGGAGTGCTCTCGATTGACGACACGAGCATTCTGTACAAGTTTCATAAACTTCGTACGGCTGGAAGCGGAGTTTGAGAAAAATTGTCATCATCCGATATTCCGCTCAGCGACAAAGTCCCGTCGTAGCTGTATGTAAGTTCATCGAGAAATGCGAACCGACCGTACGATGTTCTTCAAACTTGCAGGAGTGCTCTCGATTGACGACACGAGCAGTCTGTACAAGTTTCATAAACATCGTACGGCTGGAAGCGGAGTTAGACACAAATTGTCATCTACAACGCAGTACTGGATAGATCCCGTTCAGCGACTATGTCCCGTCGTAGCTGTATGTAAGTTCATCGAGAAATGCGAACCGACCGTACGATCTTCTTCAAACTTGCAGGAGTGCTCTCGATTGACGACACGAGCATTCTGTACAAGTTTCATAAACTTCGTACGGCTGGAAGCGGAGTTTGAGAAAAATTGTCATCATCCGATATTCCGCTCAGCGACCAAGTCCCGTCGTAGCTGTATGTAAGTTCATCGAGAAATGCGAACCGACCGTACGATGTTCTTCAAACTGGCAGGAGTGCTCTCGATTGACGACACGAGCAGTCTGTACAAGTTTCATAAACATCGTACGGCTGGAAGCGGAGTTAGACACAAATTGTCATCTACAACGCAGTACTGGATAGATCCCGTTCAGCGACTATGTCCCGTCGTAGCTGTATGTAAGTTCATCGAGAAATGCGAACCGACCGTACGATCTTCTTCAAACTTGCAGGAGTGCTCTCGATTGACGACACGAGCATTCTGTACAAGTTTCATAAACTTCGTACGGCTGGAAGCGGAGTTTGAGAAAAATTGTCATCATCCGATATTCCGCTCAGCGACCAAGTCCCGTCGTAGCTGTATGTAAGTTCATCGAGAAATGCGAACCGACCGTACGATCTTCTTCAAACTTGCAGGAGTGCTCTCGATTGACGACACGAGCAGTCTGTACAAGTTTCATAAACATCGTACGGCTGGAAGCGGAGTTAGACACAAATTGTCATCTACAACGCAGTACTGGATAGATCCCGTTCAGCGACTATGTCCCGTCGTAGCTGTATGTAAGTTCATCGAGAAATGCGAACCGACCGTACGATCTTCTTCAAACTTGCAGGAGTGCTCTCGATTGACGACACGAGCATTCTGTACAAGTTTCATAAACTTCGTACGGCTGGAAGCGGAGTTTGAGAAAAATTGTCATCATCCGATATTCCGCTCAGCGACCAAGTCCCGTCGTAGCTGTATGTAAGTTCATCGAGAAATGCGAACCGACCGTACGATGTTCTTCAAACTTGCAGGAGTGCTCTCGATTGACGACACGAGCAGTCTGTACAAGTTTCATAAACATCGTACGGCTGGAACCGGAGTTAGACACAAATTGTCATCTACAACGCAGTACTGGATAGATCCCGTTCAGCGACTATGTCCCGTCGTAGCTGTATGTAAGTTCATCGAGAAATGCGAACCGACCGTACGATCTTCTTCAAACTTGCAGGAGTGCTCTCGATTGACGACACGAGCATTCTGTACAAGTTTCATAAACTTCGTACGGCTGGAAGCGGAGTTTGAGAAAAATTGTCATCATCCGATATTCCGCTCAGCGACAAAGTCCCGTCGTAGCTGTATGTAAGTTCATCGAGAAATGCGAACCGACCGTACGATGTTCTTCAAACTTGCAGGAGTGCTCTCGATTGACGACACGAGCAGTCTGTACAAGTTTCATAAACATCGTACGGCTGGAAGCGGAGTTAGACACAAATTGTCATCTACAACGCAGTACTGGATAGATCCCGTTCAGCGACTATGTCCCGTCGTAGCTGTATGTAAGTTCATCGAGAAATGCGAACCGACCGTACGATCTTCTTCAAACTTGCAGGAGTGCTCTCGATTGACGACACGAGCATTCTGTACAAGTTTCATAAACTTCGTACGGCTGGAAGCGGAGTTTGAGAAAAATTGTCATCATCCGATATTCCGCTCAGCGACCAAGTCCCGTCGTAGCTGTATGTAAGTTCATCGAGAAATCCGAACCGACCGTACGATGTTCTTCAAACTTGCAGGAGTGCTCTCGATTGACGACACGAGCAGTCTGTACAAGTTTCATAAACATCGTACGGCTGGAAGCGGAGTTAGACACAAATTGTCATCTACAACGCAGTACTGGATAGATCCCGTTCAGCGACTATGTCCCGTCGTAGCTGTATGTAAGTTCATCGAGAAATGCGAACCGATCGTACGATCTTCTTCAAACTTGCAGGAGTGCTCTCGATTGACGACACGAGCATTCTGTACAAGTTTCATAAACTTCGTACGGCTGGAAGCGGAGTTTGAGAAAAATTGTCATCATCCGATATTCCGCTCAGCGACCAAGTCCCGTCGTAGCTGTATGTAAGTTCATCGAGAAATGCGAACCGACCGTACGATCTTCTTCAAACTTGCAGGAGTGCTCTCGATTGACGACACGAGCATTCTGTACAAGTTTCATAAACTTCGTACGGCTGGAAGCGGAGTTTGAGAAAAATTGTCATCATCCGATATTCCTCTCAGCGACCAAGTCCCGTCGTAGCTGTATGTAAGTTCATCGAGAAATGCGAACCGACCGTACGATGTTCTTCAAACTGGCAGGAGTGCTCTCGATTGACGACACGAGCATTCTGTACAAGTTTCATAAACTTCGTACGGCTGGAAGCGGAGTTTGCGAAAAATTGTCATCATCCGATATTCCGCTCAGCGACTAAGTGCCAGCGGCGTGTTCCTTTCGCCGAAGTGTTACGTTCCTATATAATTATATGCTTAAGGGGTTATCCTACTCTGACCAACCTCAAAAACAGGCTAATATTCGCGAATTAATTCCGAAAAAATTATTAAGCCGATATTATTAGTTTTTGAATACGTGTTTGTAGACAGCTTAGGGAGCATGAATAACAAATTTTACAACAAAATGTTTATATTTGAACAAGATATGTGACTTCGTGTTCAATATGGTGCTCTTCGTGCACGGTTCGACGGTGTACACGATATCTGAGTCTGTAATAGATTAATTGACTTGCAGTTGTGTACACATGTTCGGACAAATAGTAGCTTCAGTGTGTCGGGCGGTTTTTTCGATAACATATTTTGTTTAAGAAATAAACCACTTTAAACTACCCATTTCGTGCGCAAAATAGTGAAAAAAAAATCCAAACGTTGGATTTTTTATCCAACGTTGTGCGCAAAACCATGTGCGCAAAATAGTGAAAAAAAAATCCAAACGTTGGATTTTTATCCAACGTTATGCGCAAAATAGTCAAAAAAAAATCCAAACGTTGGATTTGTATCCAACGTTGTGCGCAAAATAGTCAAAAAAAAATCCAAACGTTGGATTTGTATCCAACGTTGTGCGCAAAACGTTGTGCGCAAAATAGTAAAAAAAAATCCAAACGTTGGATTTTTGTATATATATGGAGGAAAAAAAAGCCCTCGATACACGATAGCTATTGCAATATAATGCATGAACTGTTTTTGTTTTTAAACTTTCCAAATAACTAATACTACAGACAACCAACTTAACAAATAAACAATATACAATAACGGACGAACTAAGACGACGAAAACTTATAACCAAATACAGGAACATTTCTATATACATGTAA
>CAWWDK010000040.1:20000-30543 GCA_963942575.1 Priocnemis perturbator
ACCGAGGGTAGTCATGCATGTTATAAAAAATTGAAAAATACAGAAACAAACATTTGGAATATCTCGTCAATGGGTGAAATAGACGTTTATGAACAGAAATCTGAACCGACCGTACGATCTTCTTCAAACTTGCAGGAGTGCTCTCGATTGACGACACGAGCAGTCTGTACAAGTTTCATAAACATCGTACGGCTGGAAGCGGAGTTAGACACAAATTGTCATCTACAACGCAGTACTGGATAGATCCCGTTCAGCGACTATGTCCCGTCGTAGCTGTATGTAAGTTCATCGAGAAATGCGAACCGATCGTACGATCTTCTTCAAACTTGCAGGAGTGCTCTCGATTGACGACACGAGCATTCTGTACAAGTTTCATAAACTTCGTACGGCTGGAAGCGGAGTTTGAGAAAAATTGTCATCATCCGATATTCCGCTCAGCGACCAAGTCCCGTCGTAGCTGTATGTAAGTTCATCGAGAAATGCGAACCGACCGTACGATCTTCTTCAAACTTGCAGGAGTGCTCTCGATTGACGACACGAGCAGTCTGTACAAGTTTCATAAACATCGTACGGCTGGAAGCGGAGTTAGACACAAATTGTCATCTACAACGCAGTACTGGATAGATCCCGTTCAGCGACTATGTCCCGTCGTAGCTGTATGTAAGTTCATCGAGAAATGCGAACCGATCGTACGATCTTCTTCAAACTTGCAGGAGTGCTCTCGATTGACGACACGAGCATTCTGTACAAGTTTCATAAACTTCGTACGGCTGGAAGCGGAGTTTGAGAAAAATTGTCATCATCCGATATTCCGCTCAGCGACCAAGTCCCGTCGTAGCTGTATGTAAGTTCATCGAGAAATGCGAACCGACCGTACGATGTTCTTCAAACTGGCAGGAGTGCTCTCGATTGACGACACGAGCAGTCTGTACAAGTTTCATAAACATCGTACGGCTGGAAGCGGAGTTAGACACAAATTGTCATCTACAACGCAGTACTGGATAGATCCCGTTCAGCGACTATGTCCCGTCGTAGCTGTATGTAAGTTCATCGAGAAATGCGAACCGACCGTACGATCTTCTTCAAACTTGCAGGAGTGCTCTCGATTGACGACACGAGCATTCTGTACAAGTTTCATAAACTTCGTACGGCTGGAAGCGGAGTTTGAGAAAAATTGTCATCATCCGATATTCCGCTCAGCGACAAAGTCCCGTCGTAGCTGTATGTAAGTTCATCGAGAAATCCGAACCGACCGTACGATGTTCTTCAAACTTGCAGGAGTGCTCTCGATTGACGACACGAGCAGTCTGTACAAGTTTCATAAACATCGTACGGCTGGAAGCGGAGTTAGACACAAATTGTCATCTACAACGCAGTACTGGATAGATCCCGTTCAGCGACTATGTCCCGTCGTAGCTGTATGTAAGTTCATCGAGAAATGCGAACCGATCGTACGATCTTCTTCAAACTTGCAGGAGTGCTCTCGATTGACGACACGAGCATTCTGTACAAGTTTCATAAACTTCGTACGGCTGGAAGCGGAGTTTGAGAAAAATTGTCATCATCCGATATTCCGCTCAGCGACCAAGTCCCGTCGTAGCTGTATGTAAGTTCATCGAGAAATGCGAACCGACCGTACGATCTTCTTCAAACTTGCAGGAGTGCTCTCGATTGACGACACGAGCATTCTGTACAAGTTTCATAAACTTCGTACGGCTGGAAGCGGAGTTTGAGAAAAATTGTCATCATCCGATATTCCGCTCAGCGACCAAGTCCCGTCGTAGCTGTATGTAAGTTCATCGAGAAATCCGAACCGACCGTACGATGTTCTTCAAACTTGCAGGAGTGCTCTCGATTGACGACACGAGCAGTCTGTACAAGTTTCATAAACATCGTACGGCTGGAAGCGGAGTTAGACACAAATTGTCATCTACAACGCAGTACTGGATAGATCCCGTTCAGCGACCAAGTCCCGTCGTAGCTGTATGTAAGTTCATCGAGAAATGCGAACCGACCGTACGATCTTCTTCAAACTTGCAGGAGTGCTCTCGATTGACGACACGAGCATTCTGTACAAGTTTCATAAACTTCGTACGGCTGGAAGCGGAGTTTGAGAAAAATTGTCATCATCCGATATTCCGCTCAGCGACAAAGTCCCGTCGTAGCTGTATGTAAGTTCATCGAGAAATGCGAACCGACCGTACGATCTTCTTCAAACTTGCAGGAGTGCTCTCGATTGACGACACGAGCAGTCTGTACAAGTTTCATAAACATCGTACGGCTGGAAGCGGAGTTAGACACAAATTGTCATCTACAACGCAGTACTGGATAGATCCCGTTCAGCGACCAAGTCCCGTCGTAGCTGTATGTAAGTTCATCGAGAAATGCGAACCGACCGTACGATCTTCTTCAAACTTGCAGGAGTGCTCTCGATTGACGACACGAGCATTCTGTACAAGTTTCATAAACTTCGTACGGCTGGAAGCGGAGTTTGAGAAAAATTGTCATCATCCGATATTCCGCTCAGCGACCAAGTCCCGTCGTAGCTGTATGTAAGTTCATCGAGAAATGCGAACCGACCGTACGATGTTCTTCAAACTTGCAGGAGTGCTCTCGATTGACGACACGAGCAGTCTGTACAAGTTTCATAAACATCGTACGGCTGGAAGCGGAGTTAGACACAAATTGTCATCTACAACGCAGTACTGGATAGATCCCGTTCAGCGACTATGTCCCGTCGTAGCTGTATGTAAGTTCATCGAGAAATGCGAACCGACCGTACGATCTTCTTCAAACTTGCAGGAGTGCTCTCGATTGACGACACGAGCATTCTGTACAAGTTTCATAAACTTCGTACGGCTGGAAGCGGAGTTTGAGAAAAATTGTCATCATCCGATATTCCGCTCAGCGACCAAGTCCCGTCGTAGCTGTATGTAAGTTCATCGAGAAATGCGAACCGACCGTACGATCTTCTTCAAACTTGCAGGAGTGCTCTCGATTGACGACACGAGCATTCTGTACAAGTTTCATAAACTTCGTACGGCTGGAAGCGGAGTTTGAGAAAAATTGTCATCATCCGATATTCCGCTCAGCGACAAAGTCCCGTCGTAGCTGTATGTAAGTTCATCGAGAAATGCGAACCGACCGTACGATCTTCTTCAAACTTGCAGGAGTGCTCTCGATTGACGACACGAGCAGTCTGTACAAGTTTCATAAACATCGTACGGCTGGAAGCGGAGTTAGACACAAATTGTCATCTACAACGCAGTACTGGATAGATCCCGTTCAGCGACCAAGTCCCGTCGTAGCTGTATGTAAGTTCATCGAGAAATGCGAACCGACCGTACGATCTTCTTCAAACTTGCAGGAGTGCTCTCGATTGACGACACGAGCATTCTGTACAAGTTTCATAAACTTCGTACGGCTGGAAGCGGAGTTTGAGAAAAATTGTCATCATCCGATATTCCGCTCAGCGACCAAGTCCCGTCGTAGCTGTATGTAAGTTCATCGAGAAATGCGAACCGACCGTACGATGTTCTTCAAACTGGCAGGAGTGCTCTCGATTGACGACACGAGCAGTCTGTACAAGTTTCATAAACATCGTACGGCTGGAAGCGGAGTTAGACACAAATTGTCATCTACAACGCAGTACTGGATAGATCCCGTTCAGCGACTATGTCCCGTCGTAGCTGTATGTAAGTTCATCGAGAAATGCGAACCGACCGTACGATCTTCTTCAAACTTGCAGGAGTGCTCTCGATTGACGACACGAGCATTCTGTACAAGTTTCATAAACTTCGTACGGCTGGAAGCGGAGTTTGAGAAAAATTGTCATCATCCGATATTCCGCTCAGCGACCAAGTCCCGTCGTAGCTGTATGTAAGTTCATCGAGAAATGCGAACCGACCGTACGATGTTCTTCAAACTTGCAGGAGTGCTCTCGATTGACGACACGAGCAGTCTGTACAAGTTTCATAAACATCGTACGGCTGGAAGCGGAGTTAGACACAAATTGTCATCTACAACGCAGTACTGGATAGATCCCGTTCAGCGACTATGTCCCGTCGTAGCTGTATGTAAGTTCATCGAGAAATGCGAACCGACCGTACGATCTTCTTCAAACTTGCAGGAGTGCTCTCGATTGACGACACGAGCAGTCTGTACAAGTTTCATAAACATCGTACGGCTGGAAGCGGAGTTAGACACAAATTGTCATCTACAACGCAGTACTGGATAGATCCCGTTCAGCGACTATGTCCCGTCGTAGCTGTATGTAAGTTCATCGAGAAATGCGAACCGACCGTACGATCTTCTTCAAACTTGCAGGAGTGCTCTCGATTGACGACACGAGCATTCTGTACAAGTTTCATAAACTTCGTACGGCTGGAAGCGGAGTTTGAGAAAAATTGTCATCATCCGATATTCCGCTCAGCGACCAAGTCCCGTCGTAGCTGTATGTAAGTTCATCGAGAAATGCGAACCGACCGTACGATCTTCTTCAAACTTGCAGGAGTGCTCTCGATTGACGACACGAGCATTCTGTACAAGTTTCATAAACTTCGTACGGCTGGAAGCGGAGTTTGAGAAAAATTGTCATCATCCGATATTCCGCTCAGCGACAAAGTCCCGTCGTAGCTGTATGTAAGTTCATCGAGAAATGCGAACCGACCGTACGATCTTCTTCAAACTTGCAGGAGTGCTCTCGATTGACGACACGAGCAGTCTGTACAAGTTTCATAAACATCGTACGGCTGGAAGCGGAGTTAGACACAAATTGTCATCTACAACGCAGTACTGGATAGATCCCGTTCAGCGACCAAGTCCCGTCGTAGCTGTATGTAAGTTCATCGAGAAATGCGAACCGACCGTACGATCTTCTTCAAACTTGCAGGAGTGCTCTCGATTGACGACACGAGCATTCTGTACAAGTTTCATAAACTTCGTACGGCTGGAAGCGGAGTTTGAGAAAAATTGTCATCATCCGATATTCCGCTCAGCGACCAAGTCCCGTCGTAGCTGTATGTAAGTTCATCGAGAAATGCGAACCGACCGTACGATGTTCTTCAAACTGGCAGGAGTGCTCTCGATTGACGACACGAGCAGTCTGTACAAGTTTCATAAACATCGTACGGCTGGAAGCGGAGTTAGACACAAATTGTCATCTACAACGCAGTACTGGATAGATCCCGTTCAGCGACTATGTCCCGTCGTAGCTGTATGTAAGTTCATCGAGAAATGCGAACCGACCGTACGATCTTCTTCAAACTTGCAGGAGTGCTCTCGATTGACGACACGAGCATTCTGTACAAGTTTCATAAACTTCGTACGGCTGGAAGCGGAGTTTGAGAAAAATTGTCATCATCCGATATTCCGCTCAGCGACCAAGTCCCGTCGTAGCTGTATGTAAGTTCATCGAGAAATGCGAACCGACCGTACGATCTTCTTCAAACTTGCAGGAGTGCTCTCGATTGACGACACGAGCAGTCTGTACAAGTTTCATAAACATCGTACGGCTGGAAGCGGAGTTAGACACAAATTGTCATCTACAACGCAGTACTGGATAGATCCCGTTCAGCGACTATGTCCCGTCGTAGCTGTATGTAAGTTCATCGAGAAATGCGAACCGACCGTACGATCTTCTTCAAACTTGCAGGAGTGCTCTCGATTGACGACACGAGCATTCTGTACAAGTTTCATAAACTTCGTACGGCTGGAAGCGGAGTTTGAGAAAAATTGTCATCATCCGATATTCCGCTCAGCGACCAAGTCCCGTCGTAGCTGTATGTAAGTTCATCGAGAAATGCGAACCGACCGTACGATCTTCTTCAAACTTGCAGGAGTGCTCTCGATTGACGACACGAGCAGTCTGTACAAGTTTCATAAACATCGTACGGCTGGAAGCGGAGTTAGACACAAATTGTCATCTACAACGCAGTACTGGATAGATCCCGTTCAGCGACTATGTCCCGTCGTAGCTGTATGTAAGTTCATCGAGAAATGCGAACCGACCGTACGATCTTCTTCAAACTTGCAGGAGTGCTCTCGATTGACGACACGAGCA
The DNA here is from genome assembly GCA_963942575.1 of Priocnemis perturbator. Classification (NCBI taxonomy): domain Eukaryota; kingdom Metazoa; phylum Arthropoda; class Insecta; order Hymenoptera; family Pompilidae; genus Priocnemis; species Priocnemis perturbator. Next base: position 26,062 of record CAWWDK010000040.1, read on the forward strand.
TTCTGTACAAGTTTCATAAACTTCGTACGGCTGGAAGCGGAGTTTGAGAAAAATTGTCATCATCCGATATTCCGCTCAGCGACCAAGTCCCGTCGTAGCTGTATGTAAGTTCATCGAGAAATGCGAACCGACCGTACGATCTTCTTCAAACTTGCAGGAGTGCTCTCGATTGACGACACGAGCATTCTGTACAAGTTTCATAAACTTCGTACGGCTGGAAGCGGAGTTTGAGAAAAATTGTCATCATCCGATATTCCGCTCAGCGACAAAGTCCCGTCGTAGCTGTATGTAAGTTCATCGAGAAATGCGAACCGACCGTACGATCTTCTTCAAACTTGCAGGAGTGCTCTCGATTGACGACACGAGCAGTCTGTACAAGTTTCATAAACATCGTACGGCTGGAAGCGGAGTTAGACACAAATTGTCATCTACAACGCAGTACTGGATAGATCCCGTTCAGCGACCAAGTCCCGTCGTAGCTGTATGTAAGTTCATCGAGAAATGCGAACCGACCGTACGATCTTCTTCAAACTTGCAGGAGTGCTCTCGATTGACGACACGAGCATTCTGTACAAGTTTCATAAACATCGTACGGCTGGAAGCGGAGTTAGACACAAATTGTCATCTACAACGCAGTACTGGATAGATCCCGTTCAGCGACCAAGTCCCGTCGTAGCTGTATGTAAGTTCATCGAGAAATGCGAACCGACCGTACGATCTTCTTCAAACTTGCAGGAGTGCTCTCGATTGACGACACGAGCATTCTGTACAAGTTTCATAAACTTCGTACGGCTGGAAGCGGAGTTTGAGAAAAATTGTCATCATCCGATATTCCGCTCAGCGACCAAGTCCCGTCGTAGCTGTATGTAAGTTCATCGAGAAATGCGAACCGACCGTACGATGTTCTTCAAACTGGCAGGAGTGCTCTCGATTGACGACACGAGCATTCTGTACAAGTTTCATAAACTTCGTACGGCTGGAAGCGGAGTTTGAGAAAAATTGTCATCATCCGATATTCCGCTCAGCGACAAAGTCCCGTCGTAGCTGTATGTAAGTTCATCGAGAAATGCGAACCGACCGTACGATCTTCTTCAAACTTGCAGGAGTGCTCTCGATTGACGACACGAGCAGTCTGTACAAGTTTCATAAACATCGTACGGCTGGAAGCGGAGTTAGACACAAATTGTCATCTACAACGCAGTACTGGATAGATCCCGTTCAGCGACCAAGTCCCGTCGTAGCTGTATGTAAGTTCATCGAGAAATGCGAACCGACCGTACGATCTTCTTCAAACTTGCAGGAGTGCTCTCGATTGACGACACGAGCATTCTGTACAAGTTTCATAAACTTCGTACGGGCTGGAAGCGGAGTTTGAGAAAAATTGTCATCATCCGATATTCCGCTCAGCGACAAAGTCCCGTCGTAGCTGTATGTAAGTTCATCGAGAAATGCGAACCGACCGTACGATCTTCTTCAAACTTGCAGGAGTGCTCTCGATTGACGACACGAGCAGTCTGTACAAGTTTCATAAACATCGTACGGCTGGAAGCGGAGTTAGACACAAATTGTCATCTACAACGCAGTACTGGATAGATCCCGTTCAGCGACCAAGTCCCGTCGTAGCTGTATGTAAGTTCATCGAGAAATGCGAACCGACCGTACGATCTTCTTCAAACTTGCAGGAGTGCTCTCGATTGACGACACGAGCATTCTGTACAAGTTTCATAAACTTCGTACGGCTGGAAGCGGAGTTTGAGAAAAATTGTCATCATCCGATATTCCGCTCAGCGACCAAGTCCCGTCGTAGCTGTATGTAAGTTCATCGAGAAATGCGAACCGACCGTACGATGTTCTTCAAACTTGCAGGAGTGCTCTCGATTGACGACACGAGCAGTCTGTACAAGTTTCATAAACATCGTACGGCTGGAAGCGGAGTTAGACACAAATTGTCATCTACAACGCAGTACTGGATAGATCCCGTTCAGCGACTATGTCCCGTCGTAGCTGTATGTAAGTTCATCGAGAAATGCGAACCGACCGTACGATCTTCTTCAAACTTGCAGGAGTGCTCTCGATTGACGACACGAGCATTCTGTACAAGTTTCATAAACTTCGTACGGCTGGAAGCGGAGTTTGAGAAAAATTGTCATCATCCGATATTCCGCTCAGCGACCAAGTCCCGTCGTAGCTGTATGTAAGTTCATCGAGAAATGCGAACCGACCGTACGATCTTCTTCAAACTTGCAGGAGTGCTCTCGATTGACGACACGAGCATTCTGTACAAGTTTCATAAACTTCGTACGGCTGGAAGCGGAGTTTGAGAAAAATTGTCATCATCCGATATTCCGCTCAGCGACAAAGTCCCGTCGTAGCTGTATGTAAGTTCATCGAGAAATGCGAACCGACCGTACGATCTTCTTCAAACTTGCAGGAGTGCTCTCGATTGACGACACGAGCAGTCTGTACAAGTTTCATAAACATCGTACGGCTGGAAGCGGAGTTAGACACAAATTGTCATCTACAACGCAGTACTGGATAGATCCCGTTCAGCGACCAAGTCCCGTCGTAGCTGTATGTAAGTTCATCGAGAAATGCGAACCGACCGTACGATCTTCTTCAAACTTGCAGGAGTGCTCTCGATTGACGACACGAGCATTCTGTACAAGTTTCATAAACTTCGTACGGCTGGAAGCGGAGTTTGAGAAAAATTGTCATCATCCGATATTCCGCTCAGCGACCAAGTCCCGTCGTAGCTGTATGTAAGTTCATCGAGAAATGCGAACCGACCGTACGATGTTCTTCAAACTGGCAGGAGTGCTCTCGATTGACGACACGAGCAGTCTGTACAAGTTTCATAAACATCGTACGGCTGGAAGCGGAGTTAGACACAAATTGTCATCTACAACGCAGTACTGGATAGATCCCGTTCAGCGACTATGTCCCGTCGTAGCTGTATGTAAGTTCATCGAGAAATGCGAACCGACCGTACGATCTTCTTCAAACTTGCAGGAGTGCTCTCGATTGACGACACGAGCATTCTGTACAAGTTTCATAAACTTCGTACGGCTGGAAGCGGAGTTTGAGAAAAATTGTCATCATCCGATATTCCGCTCAGCGACCAAGTCCCGTCGTAGCTGTATGTAAGTTCATCGAGAAATGCGAACCGACCGTACGATGTTCTTCAAACTTGCAGGAGTGCTCTCGATTGACGACACGAGCAGTCTGTACAAGTTTCATAAACATCGTACGGCTGGAAGCGGAGTTAGACACAAATTGTCATCTACAACGCAGTACTGGATAGATCCCGTTCAGCGACTATGTCCCGTCGTAGCTGTATGTAAGTTCATCGAGAAATGCCGAACCGACCGTACGATCTTCTTCAAACTTGCAGGAGTGCTCTCGATTGACGACACGAGCAGTCTGTACAAGTTTCATAAACATCGTACGGCTGGAAGCGGAGTTAGACACAAATTGTCATCTACAACGCAGTACTGGATAGATCCCGTTCAGCGACTATGTCCCGTCGTAGCTGTATGTAAGTTCATCGAGAAATGCGAACCGACCGTACGATCTTCTTCAAACTTGCAGGAGTGCTCTCGATTGACGACACGAGCATTCTGTACAAGTTTCATAAACTTCGTACGGCTGGAAGCGGAGTTTGAGAAAAAATTGTCATCATCCGATATTCCGCTCAGCGACCAAGTCCCGTCGTAGCTGTATGTAAGTTCATCGAGAAATGCGAACCGACCGTACGATCTTCTTCAAACTTGCAGGAGTGCTCTCGATTGACGACACGAGCATTCTGTACAAGTTTCATAAACTTCGTACGGCTGGAAGCGGAGTTTGAGAAAAATTGTCATCATCCGATATTCCGCTCAGCGACAAAGTCCCGTCGTAGCTGTATGTAAGTTCATCGAGAAATGCGAACCGACCGTACGATCTTCTTCAAACTTGCAGGAGTGCTCTCGATTGACGACACGAGCAGTCTGTACAAGTTTCATAAACATCGTACGGCTGGAAGCGGAGTTAGACACAAATTGTCATCTACAACGCAGTACTGGATAGATCCCGTTCAGCGACCAAGTCCCGTCGTAGCTGTATGTAAGTTCATCGAGAAATGCGAACCGACCGTACGATCTTCTTCAAACTTGCAGGAGTGCTCTCGATTGACGACACGAGCATTCTGTACAAGTTTCATAAACATCGTACGGCTGGAAGCGGAGTTAGACACAAATTGTCATCTACAACGCAGTACTGGATAGATCCCGTTCAGCGACCAAGTCCCGTCGTAGCTGTATGTAAGTTCATCGAGAAATGCGAACCGACCGTACGATCTTCTTCAAACTTGCAGGAGTGCTCTCGATTGACGACACGAGCATTCTGTACAAGTTTCATAAACTTCGTACGGCTGGAAGCGGAGTTTGAGAAAAATTGTCATCATCCGATATTCCGCTCAGCGACCAAGTCCCGTCGTAGCTGTAT
>CAWWDK010000041.1:0-66054 GCA_963942575.1 Priocnemis perturbator
TGTTTTAGACGCTAAAAACGCGTATGACACTTGATTCGCACAAATCCGTTGAGAAATGGCCGAGATACGCCGTGTTACAATTCCGGGCGATGAAATCTTGCTAGTTCTCACGTTTTGCAAGCGAAACGCACGATGCACCGCGTTTCGTTCAATTCGTTCAAGAACTCTCGTATCTCGGACAACCGCGAGTGTTTCGCGTTGAAAACATGTTCCCCGTCTGTTTTAGACGCTAAAAACGCGTATGACACTTGATTCGCACGAATCCGACGAGAAATGGCCGAGATACGCCGTGTTACACTTCCGGACGATGAAATCTTGCAAGTTCTCACGTTTTGCAAGCGAAACGCACGATGCACCGCATTTCGTTCAATTCGTTCAAGAACTCTCGAAGCTCGGACATCCGCGAGTGTTTCGCGTCGAAAACGTGGTCCCCGTCTGTTTTAGACGCCAAAAACGCGTATGACACTTGATTCGCACGAGTCCGTTGAGAAATGGCCGAGATACGCCGTGTTACACTTCCGGACGATGAAATCTTGCTAGTTCTAACGTTTTGCAAGCGAAAGGCACGATGCACCGCGTTACGTTCAATTCGTTCAAGAACTCTCGTATCTCGCACATCCGCGAGTGTTTCCCGTCGAACACGTGGTCCCCGTCTGTTGTAGACGCTAAAAACGCGTATGACACTTGATTCGCAACGAATCCGTTGTGAAATGGCCGAGATACGCCGTGTTACACTTCCGGACGATGTAATCTTACTAGTTTTCACGTTTTGCAAGCGAAACGCACGATGCACCGCGTTTCGTACAATTCGTTCAAGAACTCTCGTATCTCGGACATCCGCGAGTGTTTCGCGTCGAAAACATGGTCCACGTCTGTTTTAGACGCTAAAAACGCGTATGATACTTGATTCGCACGAATCCGTTGAGAAATGGCCGAGATACGCCGTATTACACTTCCGGACGATGAATTCGTTCAATTCGTTCAAGAACTCTCGTATCCCGGACATCCGCGAGTGTCTCGCGTCGAAAACATGGTCCCCGTCTGTTTTAGACACTAAAAACGCGTATGACACTTGATTCGCACGAATCCGTTGAGAAATGGCCGAGATGCGCCGTGTTACACTTCCGGACGATGTAATCTTGCTAGTTCTCACGTTTTGCAAGCGAAACGCACGATGCACCGCGTTTCGTTCAATTCGTTCAAGAACTCTTGTATCTCGGACATCCGAGATACGCCGTGTTACACATCCGGACGATGTATTCGTTCAATTCGATCAAGAACTCTCGTATCTCGGACATCCGCGAGTGTTTCGCGTCGAAAACATGGTCCCCGTCTGTTTTTGTGGAGCCCGGTAGTAGGCGGCAGGGTGATTCGAGGCTGGGGACAGCCTCTCGGAAGGGAAATTCGAGAAGGCACGAAGGGAGAAAGAAAGGAGAAATAGTACAGGTGTAAATTGTACTTGTAGTAAGAAGAATTTAGGAATATGTCGGAAAGGTTGTTGTAAATAAACTGAGTATAGGAGTATGTGGTTTGACTTGCAATCCTTGCTTCACGGGTTTTAATTATACTTGTGTTTCGGAAATATACAGTAAAATCTAGGAATTCGTGAGCGGCTTCTCGGAACAACGGTTGGAAAGCAAGTGAAGCAGTCACGCTTCCGCGATCGTCGTAACGATGACGAGAGGGGGTAATGGCGCCGTATCGATGCCAATAAGGTGTCAGAAAGGAATTTGTCCACCAATCCGTGTACCGTCGGAAATTACGCTCGCAGGCGCTAGTACACGAATTGGCGGCAAGTCGCTAAAATTGGCGGTAACGTGCCAGTTCGTAGGCAGCGGAGTGCGGGGCCCCGGGAGGGCTGCCGCAAGACGCGTCCGCGTGAGACGCCGCGTTTACATGTGATATCGCAAACATTACCACCCGCCTCGTTCGCTTTGAGGACGAAACAGTTCCTCTGGTCAATACGGTAAGTACAATCATATAATAAGGCTTACATACTAACGCGCGTAACAAAATAATCGGATAGGCGTAGTGGATATAATACAGTGTAACCAAAAAACTCGGAAAATTCCAGTAATACAATGGCGACCGCGTCGCTGGCACATGGCCGAAAAGGACAGAAGTAGGATCAAGGAACGGACAGAGCAACGTAAGGCTCACATAGAGTAGTTTAGCTGGAACTGCTATCGGCGTGGTCGTGAGTATCCACGGGCAATTTGCATACTTGAGTGATCGGACGGCGAAAATGCGACCTTGCGGTTCTTAATTCTAGGACGCGTACGAGTCCGTCGGGACCGGGAAACGTCCTGACGACGCGGGCTAGCTCCCATTTTGTCGGAGGAAGTAGTGAATTTTTCACTAAAACAAGATCGTTAATCTTGATATTAGACTCAGGCCGTTGCCACTTTACCCTCTGGCGGAGACTATTAAGGTAATCGTTAGACCAGATTTTCCAGAAGGTTTGTTGGAACCTCTGTATTGTCTGCCAACGCGATAAACGATGGATATTAACTTCCAGCACAGAGGGCTCAGGGACGGCCTTCAAAGTAGTACCGACAAGGAAGTGTCCCGGTGTCAAGGCGTCGAAGGAGTTCGGATCGTCACGTAGAGGCACCATTGGACGAGAATTTAATACGGCCTCGATTTTGGCCAGGAGTGTAGAAAACTCCTCAAAAGTGGGAATGAAATTTCCCATTATACGACGCAAATGGTGCTTCACGCTCTTCACGCCCGATTCCCATAGCCCACCAAAGTGAGGGGAAGCAGGAGGGATAAATTGCCAGTTTACACCGTCCGCCGCGAGTTGATCGTGCAAATTCACATCTTCGGTGAGTATTTTAAAGTGCGCTCGAAGTTCACGGTCGGCACCCACAAAATTCGTGCCGTTATCGGAGTACATTGTGGACGGAAGTCCTCGGCGTGACGTAAACCGATTAAAGGCGGCTAAGAATGCGGCAGAAGTATAATCGGAGGCGCATTCCAGATGCACGGCGCGCACGGTTAGACACACGGAGATGACGCAATAACATTTGTGTGTCTTATAACCTCGACCGGTAGACGCGCGAATTGGAAAAGGGCCGGCGTAGTCGACGCCCGTGTTGGAAAATGGACGCGACGGTGTAACTCGGACGGCTGGCAATTCTCCCATACGCTGAGAGGCTAACGATGCCCTATTTCGCACGCAAACAACGCAATGATTAATGCAGCGTTTAGTCAATGTTCTGGCATTCGTTATCCAGTAACGCTGACGCAATAACCGCAAGGTAAGCTGGAGGCCTCCGTGTAACGAGACGCGGTGCATGTAGAGAATGAGAAGTTGAGAGAGTCTACAGGGAGGTAGCAAAATCGGGAACTTGGCCGAGTAAGGCATGTCGGCAAACCTCAACCGGCCACCCGCCCTAACGAGACCCTTTTCGTCCATAAAGGGACTCAAAGCGCGCAGAGTCTTATGTCGCTCTGTATCTAGCGACGAATTTGGCTTGAGATTGCCAAGGTTGTAAGAATTAGCCTGCGTTACTTTACAGAGGATATCTGCAGCTCTCTCAAGTTCCCAGACGCGCACGTGCAGTCCCGTTACACGGGGCAATTGACGCTTCGCATTAAAACTAAATCTAAGCATGTACGCCACTATTCTTAATAATTTAGGCCACGACGAAACGCGATTCGGAAGATCGAGGAGCGGATTTACGGTAGCGGTCAGTACGGAGACGCTATTACGACGCTCGGAAGTAGTCTCGGAACTACACACAGCATTGCTCAAAGGCCATTCGGAAGGCGCTAATGTCAGCCACGTCGGTCCCTCCCACCAAAGCGGATGTTTGAGTAATTCGGAAGAGGTAATACCGCGCGACGCGCAATCAGCCGGGTTCTGAGCGGTGGGGACGTGTCTCCAGGAAGCGTAAGGCATATTACTTTGAATTTCGGCTACGCGATTAGCAATAAAAACCTTCCATTTTGCAGGATGGCTACTAAGCCAGGCAAGGACGACGGCGGAGTCCGTCCAGCAATAAAGAGGAACTTCGGAATGGTCCATGGATCTGACCGCGTACAACAGAGAGCGCGTGAGAAGAACCGCTGCACACAACTCCAATCTTGGAATGCTCTGTACTTTGAGCGGGGCAACTTTCGTTTTAGAGTATACTAGAGTGATGCGAGTTTTACCATTCTCGTCCATACAGCGCAGATAGATGACTGCGGCATAGGCGGAACTGGACGCATCGCAAAAGCCGTGTAACTCGGCGTTCTGACTCGTTGATCGTTGCCCCGTCCAGCGCGGAAGCGTAAGTGAGTGGAGAGTGGGCAGTCCGTTCTGTATGGAATGACATTGGGATAAAAGATCGGATGGTAGGATCTCATCCCAGTCAAGCTTGCGCAGCCAGATGGATTGCATTAGGATTTTTGCAGCTATTGTACACGGCGATACCCAACCCAGCGGATCGTAAAATCGCGCAATAAATGCCAAGAAGGTACGCTTCGTAGACACCATGGGAGAAGGAGAAACACGGTAGGAGAAACTATCGGTTGTCGGATCCCAAAATACGCCCAATATCTTCAAGTGGGGAGTCTCCTCCAGCATTTTGCAAGGTTGAATTGCAAGCTCGGATTGAGGTAATTCCTCAAGTAGAACATGGGAATTGGAAGCCCATTTGTGGCAGTAAAAGCCACCCGCCATGAGGAGACTCTTCACTTGATCGCGCATTTCCCGTAAGCGTCCTATGGAGTCAGCCCCGAAAAGTAAGTCGTCAACGTAAATGTTTTCCCTTAGGATCTTCGCGGCCAAAGGAAATCGATCGCCATCGTCAGCTGCAAGCTGTTTGATGACGCGATTGGCAAGAAAGGGCGCACACGTAGTACCATAAGTAACTGTGGTGAGTCTGAAATGTCGGAGTTCCTGCTCGGAAGGAGGCCGCCACAATATACGTTGTAAGTCGGCATCAGGTAACGCGACAATTATCTGCCGGAACATCTGTTTCAAATCTGTCGTAAGCACGTAAAGGAAAGCACGCCATTTCATAATTAGTGCAGGTAGATCAGACTGCAGCTTGGGTCCGGCCATGAGAAAGTCATTCAGCGAGGATCCGTTAGATGAAGCAAATGACGCATTAAATACGACACGCGTTTTCGTCGTAGTACTCGATGGCTTTACGACAGGATGATGCGGCAGATAGGAAGCCCCCACAGTACCTATTTCGGAAACCGGTATAGATTCCATATGTCCTAACTCTAAGTATTCGCGAAGAAAATCGTGGTAACTGTTCGAAAGTTCCGTGTCCTTATTAATTCTATTTTCCTGTTTTAGATACAACAGGCGCGCGCGATGCATTGTATCACCGATAGGAAGTGGGCATGGAAGTTTAGTCGGAAGTCGGACCTGATAACGTCCGTTCGGAAGCCGCGTATGGTTGTCCCGGAAATAATCCTCACACCGTTGTTCCCCCGGGGTGAGGGGAATTTTACAAGGAACTTCTTCAATTTCCCAGAATTTCGAAATAGCTAACTGGATTTCGTTTTCTGTAGTGTGATGATTCACTACTACCCGTTCGGAGTCGTCGGTGGAATCTTGTACATGCCCGGACAAGATCCAACCGAACGTGGTTAGCTGGGCTATGGGACAACCCGGAGGGCCCTTTATTAACCCATCGCGGAGGAACGCGCCAAAATAATCAGCCCCAATGATTAGTTGAATGGGCTCGCGTTTATCGGAATTAAAATCGGCTAAATTGAGGCAATGTTAACATGTATACTCGGAATTTAATCGGATCGGAGGAGGCAAATAATTGGAAAGTGTAGGTAGTATCAAGGCGGATATATTAACCGGCGGCTGTTGCTCGTCGCACGGACTGACACTAACTATCGTTTTGTATTTAGCAGTGCCAACACGATTAGTACCGAGCCCGGTGATGTTAACGGAGGTCTTCCTTCTATCAGACCGGAGAATTTGCGCGGCTGACTCGGAAATGAAGGAGACCTGAGAGCCCTGATCGAAAAGTGCACGTACACGAGTAGAGTATCCTTGTGGCGATTTGAGCAATACTATCGCGGTAGGTAAGATTGTATGAGTCACCGTCGCGTCGGAAAAGTGATTAGTCACTTCGCTATTGTGACCGCTCGCGGTATCCTGAATACGCTCTTGCGAGCCGTTACGTATCGGCTGTTTTGGATTGCTAACGTTCGTAACGGTGTTTTGTTCCAGGTGTGTGAGTGTATGATGTTTGGCTCTACACAGGCGACACGTATTCTTACTAAAACAGGCCTTCGTAGAGTGACCTTTGCGAAAACAATTAAGACACCGGTCGTTCGCACGCAATGTATCGATCCGGGTGGCTACCGAAAAATTCGTAAATTTTGGACACTGGTATAACGGGTGATCGCCAGAACAAACAAAACAATTAGCTTTTGTTGAAGTTAATTGGTGGCTTTTAACGAAAACCCTTTTTGTATCCCTAGGTGGAGAACGAGTAGCGGTAGATGTGCTCGGCCCGGCGATCTCGAATGCGCGTAATTGGATCGATAAATAACGATCAAGTGCCTCGAAAGTCGGAAATGTCGTGACGTCATGCTGTGTGAGCTCCCAATCGTGACGAGTCTGCTTATCTAATTTCGTCAGCAAAAAATGAACGAATTGGTCTTCCCACAGGTCAATGGGGCGCGAGAGACTCAGGATCGAATGATAAATTTCATGCGCCTGATCTCGAAGGAAACGCAGATCCCGTTCACGATTGGATCCCACCCGTGGAATTTCTAAAAACGCATCTAGGTACGAATATAATATTGCCCGTGGATTCTCATACCGACGCTTCAGCAAGTCCCACGCTGAGAGATAATTTGCCTCGGTTGCTTCAGTGCTTTTTAGGACTTGGAATGCCTTCCCCTCGAGACTGGATTTCAGATAGTGCAGTTTCTGCACGTTGGATAGGTCTGACCGGGAGTCCACAAGAGATGTGAATAAATCACGAAAGCCTGACCACTCTTTCAGCTCGCATGCAAATTTAGGAAGGCTTATCGGAGGCAGTGATACTATACTGCTCTTACTCGGTTCGGACGAGATTCCCGTCGCCGGGGTTCCCTGACCGATCGCAGCGAGGTCGGCACGAGCCGCAAGTAGCGAATCACGCACTTCTTCAACGCAATCGTTGATGGAGCTAAAGGCGTTAGACTTAAAATAATCATGTTCGCTACGTATCTCTTTTGTAGATGCTGCGAGTATCTCCTTGTGCCGTTCCTGACAGTCCTGCCAATACTGTTGCAGCGAGGACAGACGAGCATCGATGGCAGCGGTGGTACGTCGGCTTATTCCGGACTTCTGGTAATTCGCCCAGACTTTAAGGATGAGGTCCAAATAGTCCTGTTGCACTATGGCGAGCTGCTCGACCGAAGAGTCCATCTCGGAGGCTTTCGACGGTGGCATCGTGGACGTCCTTCGGTTGGCTTAGGCTTCGACTTCGTACTTCTCAAATTTCACTCCCGAATCCGGCTCGAAGGACCAAATGTTTTTGTGGAGCCCGGTAGTAGGCGGCAGGGTGATTCGAGGCTGGGGACAGCCTCTCGGAAGGGAAATTCGAGAAGGCACGAAGGGAGAAAGAAAGGAGAAATAGTACAGGTGTAAATTGTACTTGTAGTAAGAAGAATTTAGGAATATGTCGGAAAGGTTGTTGTAAATAAACTGAGTATAGGAGTATGTGGTTTGACTTGCAATCCTTGCTTCACGGGTTTTAATTATACTTGTGTTTCGGAAATATACAGTAAAATCTAGGAATTCGTGAGCGGCTTCTCGGAACAACGGTTGGAAAGCAAGTGAAGCAGTCACGCTTCCGCGATCGTCGTAACGATGACGAGAGGGGGTAATGGCGCCGTATCGATGCCAATAAGGTGTCAGAAAGGAATTTGTCCACCAATCCGTGTACCGTCGGAAATTACGCTCGCAGGCGCTAGTACACGAATTGGCGGCAAGTCGCTAAAATTGGCGGTAACGTGCCAGTTCGTAGGCAGCGGAGTGCGGGGCCCCGGGAGGGCTGCCGCAAGACGCGTCCGCGTGAGACGCCGCGTTTACATGTGATATCGCAAACACCGTCTGTTTTAGACGCTAAAAACGGGTATGACACTTGATTCGCACGAATCCGTTGAGAAATGGCCGAGATACGCCGTGTTACACTTCCGGACGATGAAATCTTGCTAGTTCTCACGTTTTGCAAGCGAAACGCACGATGCACCGCGTCTCGTTCAATTCGTTCAAGAACTCTCGTATCTCGGACATCCGCGAGTGTTTCGCGTCGAAAACATGGTCCCCGTCTGTTTTAGACGCTAAAAACGGGTATGACACTTGATTCGCACGAATCCGTTGAGAAATGGAAGAGATACGCCGTGTTACACTTCCGGACGATCAAATCTTGCTAGTTTTCACGTTTTGCGAGCGAAAGGCACGATGCACCGCGTTTCGTTCAATTCGTCCAAGAACTCTCGTATCTCGAACATCCGCGAGTGTTTCGCGTCGAAAACGTTGTTCCCGTCTGTTGTAGACGCTAAAAACGCGTATGACACTTGATTCGCACGAATCCGTTGAGAAATGGCCGAGATACGCCGTGTTACACATCCGGACGATGAAATCTTGCTGGTTCTTACGTTTTGCAAGCGAAAAGCACGATCCACCGCGTTTCGTTCAATTCGTTCAAGAACTCTCGTATCTCGGACATCCGCGAGTGTTTCGCGTCGAAAACGTGGTTCCCGTCTGTATTAGACGCTAAAACGCGTATGACACTTGATTCGCACGAATCCGTTGAGAAATGGCCGAGATACGCCGTGTTACACATCCGGACGATGAATTCGTTCAATTCGTTCAAGAACTCTCGTATCTCGGACATCCGCGAGTGTTTCGCGTCGAAAACGTGGTCCCCGTCTGTTTTCGACGCTAAAAACGCGTATGACATTTGATTCGCACGAATCCGTTGAGAAATGGCCCAGATACGCCGTGTTACACTTCCGGACGATGAAATCTTGCTAGTTCTCACGTTTTGCAAGCGAAACGCACGATGCACCGCGTTTCGTTCAATTCGTTCAAGAACTCTCGTTTCTCGGACATCCGCGAGTGTTTCGCGTCGAAATCGTGGTTCCCGTCTATATTAGACGCTAAAACGCGTATGACACTTGATTCGCACGAATCCGTTGAGAAATGGCCGAGATACGCCTTGTTACACTTCCAGACGATGAATTCGTTCAATTCGTTCAAGAACTCTCGTATCTCGGACATCCACGAGTGTTTCGCATCGAAAACGTGGTTCCCGTCTGTATTAGACGCTAAAACGCGTATGACACTTGATTCGCACGAATCCGTTGAGAAATGGCCGAGATACGCCGTGTTACACTTCCGGACGATGAATTCGTTCAATTCGTTCAAGAACTCTCGTATCTCGGACATCCGCGAGTGTTTCGCGTCGAAAACATGGTCCCCGTCTGTTTTAGACGCTAAAAACGCGTATGACATTTGATTCGCACGATTCCATTGAGAAATGGCCGAAATACGCCGTGTTACACTTCCGGACGATGAAATCTTGCTAGTTCTAACGTTTTGCAAGCGGAACGCACGATGCACCGCGTTTCGTTCAATTCGTTCAAGAACTCTCGTATCTCGGACATCCGCGAGAGATTCGCGTCGAAAACGTGATCCCCGTCTGTTTTAGACGCTAAAAAAGCGTATGACACTTAATTCGCACGAATCCGTTGAGAAATGGCCGAGATACGCCGTGTCACACTTCCGGACTTTGAAATCTTGCTAGTTCTCACGTTTTGCAAGCAAAACGCACGATGCACCGCGTTTCGTTCAATTCGTTCAAGAACTCTCGTATCTCGGACATCCGCGAGTGTTTCGCGTCGAAAACATGGTCCCCGTCTGTTTTAGACGCTAAAAACGCGTATGAGACTTGATTCGCACGAATCCGATGAGAAATGGAAGAGATACGCCGTGTTACACTTCCGGACGGTGAAATCTTGCTAGTTCTCACGTCTTGCAAGCGAAACGAACGATGCACCGCGTTTCGTTAAATTCGTTCAAGAACTCTTGTATCTCGGACATCTGAGATACGCCGTGTTACACATCCGGAAGATGTATTCGTTCAATTCGTTCAAGAACTCTCGTATCTCGGACATCCGCGAGTGTTTCGCATCGAAAACGTGGTCCCCGTCTGTTTTAGACGCTAAAAACGCGTATGACCTATGATTCGCACGAATCCGTTGAGAAATGGCCGAGATACGCCGTGTTACACTTCCGGACGATGAATTCGTTCAATTCGTTCAAGAACTCTCGTATCTCGGACATCCGCGTGTGTTTCGCGTCGAAAACCTGGTCCCGTCTGTTGTAGACGCTAAAAACGCGTATGACACTTGATTCGCACGAATCCGTTGAGAAATGGCCGAGATACGCCGTGTTACACTCCCGGTCGATGAAATCTTGCTGGTTCTCACGTTTTGCAAGCGAAACGCACGATGCACCGCGTTTCGTTCAATTCGTTCAAGAACTCTTGTATCTCGGACATCTGAGATACGCCGTGTTACACATCCGGAAGATGTATTCGTTCAATTCGTTCAAGAACTCTCGTATCTCGGACATCCGCGAGTGTTTCGCATCGAAAACGTGGTCCCCGTCTGTTTTAGACGCTAAAAACGCGTATGACACATGATTTGCACGAATCCGTTGAGAAATGGCCGAGATACGCCGTGTTACACTTCCGGACGATGAATTCGTTCAATTCGTTCAAGAACTCTCGTATCTCGGACATCCGCGAGTGTTTCGCGTCGAAAACCTGGTCCCCGTCTGTTTTAGACGCTAAAAACGCGTATGACACTTGATTCGCACGAATCCGTTGAGAAATGGCCGAGATATATCGTGTTACACTTCCGGACGATGAATTCGTTCAATTCGGTCAAGAACTCTCGTATCTCGGACATCCGCGAGTGTTTCGCGTCGAAAACATGGTCCCCGTCTGTTTTAGACGCTAAAAACGCGTATGAGACTTGATTCGCGCGAATCCGATGAGAAATGGAAGAGATACGCCTTGTTACACTTCCGGACGGTGAAATCTTGCTAGTTCTCACGTTTTGCAAGCGAAACGAACGATGCACCGCGTCTCGTTCAATTCGTTCAAGAACTCTCGTATCACGGACATCCGCCAGTGTTTCGCTTCGAAAACGTGATCCCCGTCTGTTTTAGACGCTAAAAACGCGTATGACACTTGATTCGCACGAATCCGTTGAGAAATGCCCGAGATACGCCGTGTTACACTTCCGGACGATGAAATCTTGCTAGATCTCACGTTTTGCAAGCGAAACGCACGATGCACCGCGTCTCGTTCAATTCGTTCAAGAACTCTCGTATCTCGGACATCCGCGAATGTTTCGCGTTGAAAACATGGTCCCCGTCTGTTTTAGACGCTAAAAACGGGTATGACACTTGATTCGCACGAATCCGTTGAGAAATGGAAGAGATACGCCGTGTTACACTTCCGGACGATCAAATCTTGCTAGTTTTCACGTTTTGCGAGCGAAAGGCACGATGCACCGCGTTTCGTTCAATTCGTCCAAGAACTCTCGTATCTCGAACATCCGCGAGTGTTTCGCGTCGAAAACGTTGTTCCTGTCTGTTGTAGACGCTAAAAACGCGTATGACACTTGATTCGCACGAATCCGTTGAGAAATGGCCGAGATACGCCGTGTTACACATCCGGACGATGAAATCTTGCTGGTTCTTACGTTTTGCAAGCGAAAAGCACGATCCACCGCGTTTCGTTCAATTCGTTCAAGAACTCTCGTATCTCGGACATCCGCGAGTGTTTCGCGTCGAAAACGTGGTTCCCGTCTGTATTAGACGCTAAAACGCGTATGACACTTGATTCGCACGAATCCGTTGAGAAATGGCCGAGATACGCCGTGTTACACTTCCGGACGATGAATTCGTTCAATTCGTTCAAGAACTCTCGTATCTCGGACATCCGCGAGTGTTTCGCGTCGAAAACATGGTCCCCGTCTGTTTTAGACGCTAAAAACGAGTATGACATTTGATTCGCACGATTCCGTTGAGAAATGGCCGAAATACGCCGTGTTACACTTCCGGACGATGAAATCTTGCTAGTTCTAACGTTTTGCAAGCGAAACGCACGATGCACCGCGTTTCGTTCAATTCGTTCAAGAACTCTCGTATCTCGGACATCCGCGAGTGTTTCGCGTCGAAAACGTGTTCCCCGTCTGTTTTAGACGCTAAAAACGCGTATGACACTTGATTCGCACGAATTCGTTGAGAAATGGCCGAGATACGCCGTGTTACACTTTCGGACGATGGAATCTTGCTAGTTCTCACGTTTTGCAAGCGAAACGCACGATGCACCGCGTTTCGTTCAAATCGTTCAAGAACTCTCGTATCTCGGACATCCGCGAGTGTTTCGCGTCGAAAACGTGGTCCCCGTCTGTTTTAGACGCTAAAAACGCGTATGACACTTGATTCGCACGAATTCGTTGAAAAATGGCCGAGATACGCCGTGTTTTACTTCCGGACGGCGAAATCTTGCTAGTTCTCACGTTTTGCAAGCGAAACGAACGATGCACCGCGTTTCGTTAAATTCGTTCAAGAACTCTTGTATCTCGGACATCCGAGATACGCCGTGTTACACATCCGGACGATGTATTCGTTCAATTCGTTCAAGAACTCTCGTATCTCGGACATCCGCGAGTGTTTCGCGTCGAAAACCTGGTCCCCGTCTGTTTTAGACGCTAAAAACGCGTATGACACTTGATTCGCACGAAACCGATGAGAAATGACCGAGATACGCCGTGTTACACTTCCGGACGATGAATTCGTTCAATTCGTTCAAGAACTCTCGTATCCCGGAGATCCGCGAGTGTTTCGCGTCGAAAACGTGGTCCCCGTCTGTTTTAGACGCTAAAAACGCGTATGACACATGATTCGCACGAATCCGTTGAGAAATGGCCGAGATACGCCGTGTTACACTTCCGGACGATGAAATCTTGCTAGTTCTCACGTTTTGCAAGCGAAACGCACGATGCACCGCGTCTCGTTCAATTCGTTCAAGAATTCTCTTATCTCGGACATCCGCGAGTGTTTCGCTTCGAAAACATGATCCCCGTCTGTTTTAGACGCTAAAAACGGGTATGACACTTGATTCGCACGAATCCGTTGAGAAATGGAAGAGATACGCCGTGTTACACTTCCGGACGATGAAATCTTGCTAGTTCTCACGTTTTGCAAGCGAAACGCACGATGCACCGCGTCTCGTTCAATTCGTTCAAGAACTCTCGTCTCTCGGACATCCGCGAGTGTTTCGCGTCGAAAACGTGTTCCCCGTCTGTTTTAGACGCTAAAAACGCGTATGACACTTGATTCGCACGAATTCGTTGAGAAATGGCCGAGATACGCCGTGTTACACTTTCGGACGATGGAATCTTGCTAGTTCTCACGTTTTGCAAGCGAAACGCAGGATGCACCGCGTTTCGTTCAAATCGTTCAAGAACTCTCGTATCTCGAACATCCGCGAGTGTTTCGCGTCGAAAACGTGGTCCCCGTCTGTTTTAGACGCTAACAACGCGTATGACACTTGATTCGCATGAATCCGTTGACAAATGGCCGAGATACGCCGTGTTACACTTCCGGACGATGAAATCTTGCTAGTTCTCACGTTTTGCAAGCGAAACGCACGATGCCCCGCGTTTCGTTCAATTCGTTCAAGAACTCTCGTATCTCGGACATCCGCGAATGTTTCGCGTCGAAAACATGGTCCCCGTCTGTTTTAGACGCTAAAAACGCGTATGACACATGATTCGCACGAATCCGTTGAGAAATGGCCGAGATACGCCGTGTTACACTTCCGGACAATGAATTCGTTCAATTCGTCCAAGAACTCTCGTATCTCGGACATCCGCGAGTGTTTAGCGTCGAAAACGTGGTCCCCGTCTGTTGTAGACGCTAAAAACGCGTATGACACTTGATTCGCACGAATCCGTTGAAAAATGGCCGAGATACGCCGTGTTACACTTCCGGACGATGAAATCTTGCTAGTTCTCACGTTTCGCAAGCGAAACGCACGATGCACCGCGTTTCGTTCAAATCGTTCAACAACTCTCGTACCTCGGACATCCGCGAGTGTTCGCGTCGAAAACATGGTCCCCGTCTGTTTTAGACGCTAAAAAGGCGTATGACACTTGATTCGCACGAATCCGTTGAGAAATGGCCGAGATACGCCGTGTCACACTTGCGGACTATGAAATCTTGCTAGTTCTCACGTTTTGCAAGCGAAACGCACGATGCACCGCGTTTCGTTCAATTCGTTCAAGAACTCTCGTATCTCGGACATCCGCGAGTGTTTCGCGTCGAAAACATGATCCCCGTCTCTTTTAGACGCTAAAAACGGGTATGACACTTGATTCGCACGAATCCGTTGAGAAATGGAAGAGATACACCGTGTTACACTTCCGGACGATGAAATCTTGCTAGTTCTCACGTTTTGCAAGCGAAACGCACGTTGCACCGCGTCTCGTTCAATTCGTTCAAGAACTCTCGTATCTCGGACATTCGCGATTGTTTCGCGTCGAAAACGTGTTCCCCGTCTGTTTTAGACGCTAAAAACGCGTATGACACTTGATTCGCACGAATTCTTTGAGAAATGGCCGAGATACGCCGTGTTACACTTTCGGACGATGGAATCTTGCTAGTTCTCACGTTTTGCAAGCGAAACGCACGATGCATCGCGTTTCGTTCAATTCGTTCAAGAACTCTCGTATCTCGAACATCCGCGAGTGTTTCGCGTCGAAAACGTGGTCCCCGTCTATTTTAGACGCTAAAAACGCGTATGACACATGATTCGCACGAATCCGTTGAGAAATGGCCGAGATACGCCGTGTTACACTTCCGGACGTTGAATTCGTTCAATTCGTTCAAAAACTCTCGTATCTCGGACATCCGCGAGTGTTTCGCGTCGAAAACATGGTCCCCGCCTGTTTTAGACGCTAAAAACGCGTATGACACTTGATTCGCACGAATCCGATGAGAAATGACCGAGATACGCCGTGTTACACTTCCGGACGATGAATTCGTTCAATTCGTTCAAGAACTCTCGTATCTCGGACATCCGCGAGTGTTTCGCGTCGAAAACGTGGTCCCCGTCTGATTTAGACGCTAAAAACGCGTATGACACTTGATTCGCACGAATCCGATGAGAAATGATCGAGATACGCCGTGTTACACTTCCGGACGATGAATTCGTTCAATTCGTTCAAGAACTCTCGTATCCCGGAGATCCGCGAGTGTTTCGCGTCGAAAACGTGGTCCCCGTCTGTTTTAGACGCTAAAAACGCGTATGACACATGATTCGCACGAATCCGTTGAGAAATGGCCGAGATACGCCGTGTTATACTTCCGGACGATGAATTCGTTCAATTCGTTCAAGAACTCTCGTATCTCGGACATCCGCGAGTGTTTCGCGTCGAAAACGTGGTCCCCGTCTGTTGTAGACGCTAAAAACGCGTATGACACTTGATTCGCACGAATCCGTTGAAAAATGGCCGAGATACGCCGTGTTACACTTCCGGACGATGAAATCTTGCTAGTTCTCACGTTTTGCAAACGAAACACAACGATGCACCGCGTTTCGTTCAATTCGTTCAAGAACTCTCGTATCTCGGACATCCGCGAGTGTTTCGCGTCGAAAACCTGGTCCCCGTCTGATTTAGACGCTAAAAACGCGTATGACACTTGATTCGCACGAATCCGATGAGAAATGATCGAGATACGCCGTGTTACACTTCCGGACGATGAATTCGTTCAATTCGTTCAAGAACTCTCGTATCCCGGAGATCCGCGAGTGTTTCGCGTCGAAAACGTGGTCCCCGTCTGTTTTAGACGCTAAAAACGCGTATGACACTTGATTCGCACGAATCCGTTGAGATATGGCCGAGATACGCCGTGTTACACTTCCGCACGATGAAATCTTGCTAGTTCTCACGTTTTGCAAGCGAAACGCACGATGCACCGCGTTTCGTTCAATTCGTTCAAAAACTCTCGTATCTCGGACATCCGCGAGTGTTTCGCGTCGAAAACATGGTCCCCGTCTGTTTTAGACGCTAAAAACGCGTATGACACTTGATTCGCACGAATCCGATGAGAAATGACCGAGATACGCCGTGTTACACTTCCGGACGATGAATTCGTTCAATTCGTTCAAGAACTCTCGTATCTCGGACATCCGCGAGTGTTTCGCGTCGAAAACGTTGTCCCCGTCTGTTGTAGACGCTAAAAACGCGTATGACACTTGATTCGTACGAATCCGTTGATAAATGGCCGAGATACGCCGTGTTACACTTCCGGACGATGAAATCTTGCTAGTTCTCACGTTTCGCAAGCGAAACGCACGATGCACCGCGTTTCGTTCAAATCGTTCAACAACTCTCGTACCTCGGACATCCGCGAGTGTTCGCGTCGAAAACATGGTCCCCGTCTGTTTTAGACGCTAAAAAGGCGTATGACACTTGATTCGCACGAATCCGTTGAGAAATGGCCGAGATACGCCGTGTCACACTTGCGGACTATGAAATCTTGCTAGTTCTCACGTTTTGCAAGCGAAACGCACGATGCACCGCGTTTCGTTCAATTCGTTCAAGAACTCTCGTATCTCGGACATCCGCGAGTGTTTCGCGTCGAAAACGTGGTCCCCGTCTGTTTTAGACGCTAAAAACGCGTATGACACTTGATTCGCACGAATCCGTTGAGAAATGGCCGAGATCCGCCGTGTTACACTCCCGGACGATGAAATCTTGCTAGTTCTCACGTTTTGCAAGCAAAACGCACCATGCACCGCGTTTCGTTCAATTCGTTGCAGAACTCTCGTATCTCGAACATCCGCGAGTGTTTCGCGTCGAAAACGTGTTCCCCGTCTGTTTTAGACGCTAAAAACGCGTATGACACTTGATTCGCACGAATCGGTTGAGAAATGGCCGAAATACGCCGTGTTACACTTCCGGACGATGAAATCTTGCTAGTTCTAACGTTTTGCAAGCGAAACGCACGATGCACCGCGTTTCGTTCAATTCGTTCAAGAACTCTCGTATCTCGGACATCCGCGAGTGTTTCGCGTCGAAAACGTGATCCCCGTCTGTTTTAGACGCTAAAAACGCGTATGACACTTGATTCGCACGAATCCGTTGAGAAATGGCCGAGATACGCCGTGTCACACTTCCGGACTATGAAATCTTGCTAGTTCTCACGTTTTGCAAGCGAAACGCACGATGCACCGCGTTTCGTTCAATTCGTTCAAGAACTCTCGTATTTCGGACATCCGCGAGTGTTTCGCGTCGAAAACGTGGTCCCCGTCTGTTTTAGACGCTAAAAACGCGTATGACACTTGATTCGCACGAATCCGTTGAGAAATGGCCGAGAAACATCGTGTTACACTTCCGGACGATGAATTCGTTCAATTCGTTCAAGAACTCTCGTATCTCGGACATCCGCGAGTGTTTCGCGTCGAAAACATGGTCCCCGTCTGTTTTAGACGTTAAAAACGCGTATGAGACTTTATTCGCACGAATCCGATGAGAAATGGAAGAGATACGCCGTGTTACACTTCCGGACGGTGAAATCTTGCTAGTTCTCACGTCTTGCAAGCGAAACGAACGATGCACCGCGTTTCGTTAAATTCGTTCAAGAACTCTTGTATCTCGGACATCTGAGATACGCCGTGTTACACATCCGGACGACGTATACGTTCAATTCGTTCAAGAACTCTCGTATCTCGGACATCCGCGAGTGTTTCGCATCGAAAACGTGGTCCCCGTCTGTTTTAGACGCTAAAAACGCGTATGACACATGATTCGCACGAATCCGTTGAGAAATGGCCGAGATACGCCGTGTTACACTTCCGGACGATGAATTCGTTCAATTCGTTCAAGAACTCTCGTATCTCGGACATCCGCGAGTGTTTCGCGTTGAAAACATGGTCCCCGTCCGTTTTAGACGCTAAAAACGGGTATGACACTTGATTCGCACGAATCCGTTGAGAAATGGAAGAGATACGCCGTGTTACACTTCCGGACGATCAAATCTTGCTAGTTTTCACGTTTTGCGAGCGAAACGCACGATGCACCGCGTTTCGTTCAATTCGTCCAAGAACTCTCGTATCTCGAACATCCGCGAGTGTTTCGCGTCGAAAACGTTGTTCCCGTCTGTTGTAGACGCTAAAAACGCGTATGACACATGATTCGCACGAATCCGTTGAGAAATGGCCGAGATACGCCGTGTTACACTTCCGGACGATGAATTCGTTCAATTCGTTCAAGAACTCTCGTATCTCGGACATCCGCGAGTGTTTCGCGTTGAAAACATGGTCCCCGTCCGTTTTAGACGCTAAAAACGGGTATGACACTTGATTCGCACGAATCCGTTGAGAAATGGAAGAGATACGCCGTGTTACACTTCCGGACGATCAAATCTTGCTAGTTTTCACGTTTTGCGAGCGAAACGCACGATGCACCGCGTTTCGTTCAATTCGTCCAAGAACTCTCGTATCTCGAACATCCGCGAGTGTTTCGCGTCGAAAACGTTGTTCCCGTCTGTTGTAGACGCTAAAAACGCGTATGACACTTGATTCGCACGAATCCGTTGAGAAATGGCCGAGATACGCCGTGTTACACATCCGGACGATGAAATCTTGCTAGTTCTCACGTTTTGCAAGCGAAACGCACGATGCACCGCGTCTCGTTCAATTCGTTCAAGAACTCTCGTCTCTCGGACATCCTCGAGTGTTTTGCGTCGAAAACGTGTTTCCCGTCTGTTTTAGACGCTAAAAACGCGTATGACACTTGATTCGCACGAATTCGTTGAGAAATGGCCGAGATACGCCGTGTTACACTTCCGCACGATGAAATCTTGCTAGTTCTCACGTTTTGCAAGCGAAACGCACGATGCACCGCGTTTCGTTCAATTCGTTCAAGAACTCTCGTATCTCGGACATCCGCGAGTGTTTCGCGGCGAAAACCTGGTCCCCGTCTGTTTTAGACGCTAAAAACGCGTATGACACTTGATTCGCACGAACCCGATGAGAAATGACCGAGATACGCCGTGTTACACTTGCCGACGATGAATTCGTTCAATTCGTCCAAGAACTTTCGTATCTCGGACATCCGCGAGTGTTTCGCATCGAAAACGTTGTCCCCGTCTGTTTTAGACGCTAAAAACGGGTATGACACTTGATTCGCACGAATCCGTTGAGAAATGGCCGAGATACGCCGTGTTACACTTCCGGACGGTGAAATCTTGCTAGTTCTCACGTTTTGCAAACGAAACGAACGATGCACCGCGTCTCGTTCAATTCGTTCAAGAACTCTCGTATCTCGGACAGCCGCGAGTGTTTCGCTTCGAAAACATGATCCCCGTCTGTTTTAGACGCTAAAAACGCGTATGACACTTGATTCGCACGAATCCGTTGAGAAATGGCCGAGATACGCCGTGTTACACTTCCGGACGATGAAATCTTGCTAGTTCTAACGTTTTGCAAGCGAAACGCACGATGCACCGCGTTTCGATCAATTCGTTGCAGAACTCTCGTATCTCGGACATCCGCAAGTGTTTCGCGTCGAAAACGTGTTCCCCGTCTGTTTTAGACGCTAAAAACGCGTATGACACTTGATTCGCACGAAATCGTTGAGAAATGGCCGAGATACGCCGTGTTACACTTTCGGACGATGGAATCTTGATAGTTCTCACGTTTTGCAAGCGAAACGCACGATGCACCGCGTCTCGTTCAATTCGTTCAAGAACTCTCGTATCTCGGACATCCGCGAATGTTTCGCGTCGAAAACATGGTCCCCGTCTGTTTTAGACGCTAAAAACGGGTATGACACTTGATACGCACGAATCCGTTGAGAAATGGCCGAGATACGCCGTGTTACACTTCCGGACGATGAAATCTTGCTAGTTCTAACGTTTTGCAAGCGTAACGCACGATGCACCGCGTTTCGTTCAATTCGTTGCAGAACTCTCGTATCTCGGACATCCGCAAGTGTTTCGCGTCGAAAACGTGTTCCCCGTCTGTTTTAGACGCTAAAAACGCGTATGACACTTGATTCGCACGAAATCGTTGAGAAATGGCCGAGATACGCCGTGTTACACTTTCGGACGATGGAATCTTGATAGTTCTCACGTTTTGCAAGCGAAACGCACGATGCACCGCGTTTCGTTCAAATCGTTCAAGAACTCTCGTATCTCGAACATCCGCGAGTGTTTCGCGTCGAAAACGTGGTCCCCGTCTGTTTTAGACGCTAAAAACGCGTATGACAATTTATTCGCACGAATCCGTTGAGAAATGGCCGAGATACGCCGTGTTACACTTCCGGACGATGAAATCTTGCTAGTTCTCACGTTTTGCAAGCGAAACGCACGATGCCCCGCGTTTCGTTCAATTCGTTCAAGAACTCTCGTATCTCGGACATCCGCGAATGTTTCGCGTCGAAAACATGGTCCCCGTCTGTTTTAGACGCTAAAAATTCGTATGACACATGATTCGCACGAATCCGTTGAGAAATGGCCGAGATACGCCGTGTTACACTTCCGGACGATGAATTCGTTCAATTCGTCCAAGAACTCTCGTATCTCGGACATCCGCGAGTGTTTCGCATCGAAAACGTGGTCCCCGTCAGTTTTAGACGCTAAAAACGGGTATGACACTTGATTCGCACGAATCCGTTGAGAAATGGCCGAGATACGCCGTGTCACACTTCCGACTATGAAATCTTGCTAGTTCTCACGTTTTGCAAGCGAAACGCACGATGCACCGCGTTTCGTTCAATTCGTTCAAGAACTCTCGTATCTCAGACTTCCGCGAGTGTTTCGCGTCGAAAACATGGTCCCCGTCTGTTTTAGACGCTAAAAACGCGTATGAGACTTGATTCGCACGAATCCGATGAGAAATGACCGTGATACGCCGTGTTACACTTCCGGACGATGAATTCGTTCAATTCGTTCAAAAACTCTCGTATCTAGGACATCCGGCAGTGTTTCGCGTCGAAAAAATGGTCCCCGTTTGTTTTAGACGCTAAAAACGCGTATGACACTCGATTCGCACGAATCCGATGAGTAATGGAAGAGATACGCCGTGTTACACTTCCGGACGGTGAAATCTTGCTAGTTCTCACGTTTTGCAAGCGAAACGAACGATGCACCGCGTTTCGTTCAATTTGTTCAAGAACTCTTGTATCTCGGACATCCGAGATACGCCGTGTTACACATCCGGACGATGTATTCGTTCAATTCGTTCAAGAACTCTCGTATCTCGGACATCCGCGAGTGTTTCGCGTCGAAAACCTGGTCCCCGTCTGTTTTTTATTTATTTATTTGCTAAACGGGATGAACCCAATTATAGTATAAGATACAAAAGTTTGACATAGAGGTGGACGTGCACGTGACAGAAAAGCTGAGAAAGTAAGATACAAATACAATAAGTGTTAAACTAAAGTATTGTATAACGATGAACGGAGGCGCTCGGGGCTGAAGCCTGTTACGTTAAACTAAATAGGTAGAGATTTGAAATCACTTATGAAATAATATGTATTAGTTTGCGCTTGAAGGAGACGTAGCTTGATGAGAAGAAACTAATGTTGTGATTAGTGAAAAGCTTGTTAGCTGCATCGCAGATTCTATTGGACGGATCGGAGTAAAGAAGAGAAGACTTATATCTGGTAATGTGGAAAATCAGGGTGGTTCTCAGATTACGGCTGGAGCAGTGGAAATTAATAGAAGATAATAGTTGAGAGGAGTTGATATTGTAATTAAGGATTTTAAACAGGAATGACATATCGGAAATTAAGCGACGGGATTCTAAAGTTTTGAGGTTTAGGCGAAGTAGGAGGTGGTCGTAGTTGTGATCAGAAATGTTCATAGGAGAGTTTAGACGAAACGAGATTTATCTTAAGAATTTATGCTGAACGGTTTCAATAAGACTAATATGTTTCTTGAGGTAAGGTGACCAAATTTCTGAGGCATATTCCAAGTGAGGTCTTACGAGAGAGCAGTACAATGTTCTTATTGTTGCAATGTTAGTAAAATCATTGGAAAACCGTTTTATAATATATAGGGCTTTGTTAGCGGCCTTATAAATATTTACATAATGTTGGGTGAATTTAAGTTTGGTATCATAAGAAACCCCTAAGTCACGGACTTGGAAAATAGTAGAGAGAGGGTGATCGCCGAGGGTATAATTGAAGATAGTTGGGGACTGAGAGCATGAAAGACGCATTACGTGACATTTAGCTATATTGAGTCTCATGCAATTCGAGAGGCACCATTCATCCAGTCTTTGAAGATCGTCCTGCAGTTTAGAGAAATCGTCGGGGTAATTAATGGGTTTAAATAACTTTAGGTCATCGGCATACAGTAGGACCGAGCTATGCCTAAATATCTTTACTATATCATTAATAAATATATTGAATTGGAACGGTCCAAGGTGCGAACCCTGCGGAACACCCGAGCAGACTTCAAATTTATCCGACAAATAGCCTAAAGTTTTGACTATCTGGGTTCTTCCAACCAAATAGCTATCCAACCACGCAAGTAGTTTACCGTGGCAACCGGCGGATCTTAATTTGCGGACCAATATTCGATGATCAACCGTGTCAAAAGCCTTGCTAAAGTCGGTGAAAATGACGTCTACCTGCACGTTGCGTTCAATGTGGGAGGCAGCGAAATTTGTGAAAACCGCAAGGTTTGTAACTGTCGACTTCCCGGGCAGGAAGCCGTGTTGTTCTTCGGCGAAAACGTTTCTAAATATCGGAACGAGCTTATCTGTAACTATACTCTCGAAGATTTTAGGAATACAGCTAATCTTAGAAATCGGCCTATAATTACTGACTTTCGCTCTATCCCCTGTCTTAAAAATTGGAGTGACTAGACTTGTTTTCCACTTATCCGGGAAAGACCCCTCGAGGAGGGAGAGATTGAAAATCCTCCATAAGGGACGCGCGAGCACAAACCTACAGTTGTAGAGGAGGTTTGGATGAATTCCATCCTCTCCAGGACCAGTATTACAATCGAGTGAATTAAGCTTATTGAATACTTCGCTAATGAGGATGGAGATTTGGCCAACATCGACCATTGATACGTCATCGTCTAAGGTAGCCTCACGCGAGATGTCGGATATATCATTGGTCCTATAGACCGAGTGGAAATGATTCGCAAAAAGATTCGCAATATCTTGACCTCTTTCAACAATTCTATTATCTTCCACCATGCATCTCGGAAAGATGTTGGAGTTTCTTTTGCTATTAACAAAATTCCAAAAACATTTAGTATTAGACGATATTGACGATTCGGTCGCGTTTACGAATCTTACATAGTCGTTCTTAGACACTAACTTACATTTAGATCTAAGATTAGAGAAGGACAGGTAGTCCTCCATGCTATGCGAGGACATGTATTTTAAATGGACTGCTTTCTTCTCCCTAATTAAATTTTTTAAGTTTTTTGAGAACCATTTAGGAAAGGTAGAGTGACTCTTGATATATTTAGGCACATACATGTCAATAGCAGTGTTTATATTACTATAAACGACTTGTACCGCATTACTTAGAGAGGAATCTTTCAGAGCCTGGTCCCAATCAATGAGATTAAAAAACTGGCGCATAGCACTATAATCAGCCCGACGAAAGTCGCATCTCAGTTCAGGTAGTGCATGGAGAGCGTCCGAATCTGTCTTATCGATAATTAGTGAAAGTGGCGGATGATATCTGTCAGTCGGTAGAAACGCATCGGTCGGTAAAGAAACTGTGACATCTGTATCGTCGGTAATTACTAAATCTAGTACATTATTATTCACATTAAGTATGCTATTTTTCTGCGTGAGGTTATGGGAGCTCAAGCAGTCCACGAGCATATCGGCCGGGCGTAGAGTATGAGACGTGAGGCTGTGTTCTAGTTGCGAATTATTCAAGCGGGGCAATGAAATCTCGTTCCAATCGATATTGGGCAAATTATAGTCCCCCAGAATATATGAATTAGTATAAAATGAAAATTCGAGAATCTCGTTCACAGCCGAGAAGTGATCGGAATACCGCCCTGCTGATGCATCCGGTGGGATATATACCGCACCGAAGAGGATATTAAGTGAGGAGGATCTGATATTCACGAACAGATGCTCAACACAGTCTTTAGATGTATGCACTTCGCAAGAGGGAAGTGAGCTTCGCACTGCAATTAGAACACCTCCTCCTCTTGCAAAAGCACTGGTTTTTTCGTCCCTATCCTTGCGATATATGTGGTAATCGTTTAGACCCAGTTCCGACGAGGAGAAGGAGTCGTTGAGCCAAGTTTCCGTAAGGATGATGATGTCGTATGTCGTGGAAGAGCAGGCGACCGCGCGTTGTAGGTCGTTTAACTTCGTCCTGAGACCCCTGACGTTCTGGTAATATGTGTTGATGTGTATTTTCCGTTTTTTGTATTCGTAGATCCTCTTGCGACGATTTTCGGCACCCCGTTGAAATATTTAATGATCATGGACTCATCACGCATATCCTCAAGTTTTTGCCGTAGGGTTTTGAGGTATTGACGCTGCTTCAAGGTGGAATCCTGGGAGATTCTAATTTTTCCTTTATAAGCTGTTTTATTCTTCAGTACTTCCCTCGGGATATGGGGAGAGTGAAAGGTGACTCGGAGAGGTCTAACGGCTCCTATTCTTTCTTTACCTAGTCTCAGCGTCCCAATTTCACCGAAGTTTTCATGAATAATCTCATTGAGGACTGAGATGACAGTATTTTTTTCGGAATTTGATTCCTCAACTTCATAAAATATAAGGTTATTAGCCCTCCTTTGACGATCAGACATCTCAGCAATTATGTTCTCCTCCATCTCTGGAATATCGATGGTACCGATGGAAGATCTGTTAACATCGAGCAGGTGTACTTTTTCGGATAGTTCATTCAGCCTCGAGTCGAAGGACTCAGATAGTTCATTTAACTTTGTATGAAATGAATCTATTTTAATCGAGAGCTGAGCCATCTCCGCTTTTAGAAGGGACGAGAGTTGGTTAATAAGCGGCGAGATTGTGCTGTCACTCTTGCCGTCTCCTCCAGATTTACTTTTATGCCCCTTTTGTTTAAATTTTGGACTCAGGGTCACAGTTGGTGTTATCGTTGACGATGAGGAGGAAGACGACGAGGAGGATGGAGTGGGTGTCTTCGACGCACAGTCGATTAAATGACCGGGACTCCATGGATGAGTCGTTCTCTTAAAAACAATGAGATCCAGGATGAGATATGATCCTACACGACCGGCACTCCACAGGATTCGCCACTACAGATCCACATCCTTTACAGAGTTTTTTAGGCATAGTCACGGTTGAAGAGATTGAAGCACAGAGGAGATTAAAGGCACAGAATTTAAGCACGTTGACGGTTAAGATGTCCAACTCAGCTGTTATGTCTCGTCGCACGTCGCTTCGAAATCAAAACAAAAACACACGTCCGCTCTCTATGACAGTTAGACTGAGACTGTTTTAGACGCTAAAAACGCGTATGACACTTGATTCGCACGAAACCGATGAGGAATGACCGAGATACGCCGTGTTACACTTGCGGACGATGAATTCGTTCAATTCGTCCAAGAACTCTCGTATCTCGGACATCCGCGAGTGTTTCGCATCGAAAACGTGGTCCCCGTCTGTTTTAGACGCTTGATTCGCACGAATTCGTTGAGAAATGGCCGAGATACGCCATGTTACACTTTCGGACGATGGAATCTTGCTAGTTCTCACGTTTTGCAAGCGAAACGCACGATGCACCGCGTTTCGTTCAAATCGTTCAAGAACTCTCGTATCTCGAACATCCGCGAGTGTTTCGCGTCGAAAACGTGGTCCCCGTCTGTTGTAGACGCTATAAACGCGTATGACACTTGATTCGCACGAATCTGTTGAGAAATGGCCGAGATACGCCGTGTTACACTTCCGGACGATGAAATCTTGCTAGTTCTCACGTTTTGCAAGCGAAACGCACGATGCACCGCGTTTCGTTCAATTCGTTCAAGAACTCTTGTATCTCGGACATCCGAGATACGCCGTGTTACACATCCGAGCGATGTATTCGTTCAATTCGTTCAAGAACTCTCGTATCTCGGACATCCGCGAGTGTTTCGCGTCGAAAACGTGGTCCCCGTCTGTTTTAGACGCTAAAAACGCGTATGACACTTGATTCGCACGAATCCGTTGAGAAATGGCCGAGATACGCCGTGTTACACTTCCGGACGATGAAATCTTGCTAGTTCTCACGTTTTGCAAGCGAAACGCACGATGCCCCGCGTTTCGTTCAATTCGTTCAAGAACTCTCGTATCTCGGACATCCGCGAATGTTTCGCGTCGAAAACATGGTCCCCGTCTGTTTTAGACGCTAAAAACGCGTATGACACATGATTCGCACGAATCCGTTGAGAAATGGCCGAGATACGCCGTGTTACACTTCCTGACGATGAATTCGTTCAATTGGTTCAAGAACTCTCGTATCTCGGACATCCGCGAGTGTTTCGCCTCCAAAACGTGGTCCCCGTCTGTTGTAGACGCTAAAAACGCGTATGACACTTGATGTGGTGAAATGAGCGCAACGAAATAACGCGTAAAAATTGAGAGACGAATCCACCTTTCCTCGCGGTTTATTAAAAACTCCACTATACAGAAATCACGCGGTGCCCGAATCGTTCGGGTCTACAAAGTCGCTTAACGGTCGCTTGTTTTTCTTTCGCTGGCGCTAACAGAACTGCTCTCTCGAGCACGGGTCGCATGCGCCCGTTGGCCCTCCGACCTCTAGAACGTTCCTAGGGTTCAACGGTAGGATTTTAAACGCGGCCGCCGTTATCGGCAATAACAGAATCTTCTAGAGGCCGGAGGACGCCCGGTTTGACGCGGAGACGGCGGGACAAGGGGCGGTAGGGTGTGTGCACGCACTCACACACCGCTGCGCCTCGGCGTAGCGCGGCGCGGCCGAAATCGGAGCGCGAGGCAGGGCATGTCCCCGACGCCTGCGCACGCTACCTCACGCTTCGAAGGCGCGAATCCCAAACATCCCGCCCGCCTTGTCGTGTAAAGCGACGAAATGCGCGCGCGGCACGGTCTTCCTCTTCGAGTGGATCCTGCGTGCCGGTTCATTCATCGATGCCTCCACGGTGGTGCCGGTGGTGTTGCGGTACCGCTTGAGGCAGGGTGGCGGTGAGTGGACGACGGACGAATGCCGAGGCTAGCTAAGAGGCATCGATTCCTGAATCGACCCGCAGGTGAGCGTGCTGAAAAAATGAAACGCCGTGAGTCGCGGGCAGTGATGGCAGAAGACGCAGACAGCACGCTAGAGAAACGTAGAATCAAGAGACGCGGAACAAACGCAGAAAGAATGAAGCATGCAATTAAACGGTTACAAAAACAGATCAAACAATTTAAACAGAGAAAGCGCGGGACGACCGAGACAGAACACAGGACGAAGACTGGGCAACGAAGAGAACTTAGCCCCCGGTGGAGGCTCGTGGTAGCGGCACGAGTTTCACCACAGGGCGAGTCAGCAAACCCGTGGCCGTTCGCAGGTCAGCCACTCGAATCTCCCCGTCCTTCCCGGGGTGCAGGCGTTGTATGCGCGCGAGCGGCCATCGAGTAGGCGGAAAATTCCCGCTCTTGACAAGGCACAGGTCTCCCTCCTGGAGATTCCCTTTAGAGCTCCACCATTTGGGGCGGGGGGTCAGCGACTGGAGGTACTCCAGGGACCACCGTTGCCACAGGTGATCCCGCATGTTCTGAAGAAGGCGCCACCGGGAGAGCCTGCTCGTCGGAATGTCCAGAAGGGATGGCTCCGGGATAGCGTTGAGGGGCGCGCCGATTAGGAAATGCCCCGGGGTGAGGGCGCTGACGTCCTCTGGGTCGTCGGTCAACGCCTGGAGTGGCCGGGAATTGAGGCATGCCTCAACCTCAGCCAGCAGCGTGGAGAGTTCCTCGTACGTGAGCGTCGCCTCACCAATCACCCGTCGGAGGTGATGTTTCACTCCCTTCACCGCTGCCTCCCACAGACCCCCGAAATGTGGAGCCGCGGGGGGGTTGAAGCGCCACCGGACACCCTTGGTTGCCAGCTGGTCACCGATCTGCCGGCCTTCGCGGGTGGACGCGCCGAACAGCGCGTGCAGTTCCGAGGCGGCGCCGACGAAATTGGTTCCGCAGTCGCTGTACAGGGCCTCACACAATCCTCGTCGAGATGTGAAGCGGCGGAACGCGGCCAGAAATGCTGCGGACGTATAATCGCTAACGACCTCAAGATGCACCGCTCGACTGCTGAAACACACAAAAATCGCGAGGAAGCCCTTGTATGATTTTTGTCCGCGTCCCTTCGAGGTGCGGAGCTGAACCGGTCCGGCGTAGTCGATGCCCGTGTGGAGGAAGGGCCTGCTAGGGGTCACTCGGGCAGCAGGAAGGTCCCCCATCAGCGGCTGTGGCGACGCTGCTCTCCAGCGGACGCACGTCGGGCAGTGCAGGATTGCCCTGCGTACGAGCTGCCGTCCACGCGGCACCCAATATTGTTGGCGAAGCGCAGCCAACGTTGCCTGGTTTCCTCCGTGCAGAGTCCGCCGATGTGAAGCCTCGATTATTAGCTGCGTCAGGCGGGAGGCTGGGGGGAGGATGATCGGGTGCTTCCGATCGGCGGTCAGCAACGAGTGCCTGAGGCGGCCACCCACTCGCAGGACTCCCTCGTCATCAAGGAAGGGAGTAAGCCGCTGCAGCCCCGCTCGGGCTGACACCGCCCGCCCTGACCGAACGTCTTCGAGTTCCACAGCGAAGAAGACACCCTGTACCACCCGTACCCAGTGCATCAGGGCACCGGAAATCTCCGCCACATCCAACGCCGGGAGGCCGTCCGCCAGCCGATCGCCGGACGGGCCAGCCCTTGTCCGCCAACGACGCATCCACGCGGTCACTCGAAGCAGTCGATGGAGGGATGAAAACCGAAGCACCACCTCCGGATCTTGCGGGGAAGCGCCGAGCGCCGCCGTCAGGCACGTCGTGGCGCGACGCTCTGGCACTTCAAGGGTTTGTAGCGGGCCTGGATCTGACGGCCAATGTGACGCATCCTCCGTCAAGAACGGAGGGCCGTGCCACCACAGGGGGTGATCCTTGAGGTCCCCTGGAAGAATCCCGCGGGAGGCGCAATCCGCCGGGTTGACCTTACCCGGGAGGTGTCGCCACGTCGCGGTCGGACACCGTCGTTGGATCTCGGCCACCCGATTGGCGACGAATGTGCTCCACTTGGCGGGGTGACTCCGGATCCAGGCGAGCGTCACCGTAGAATCCGACCACAGAAAGGTAGCTGCCTGCTTCACGCGCAGCACAGTTGACACGTGTGCGGAGAGTTTGGCCAGGAGGGCCGCCGCGCACAGTTCCAGTCTCGGCAGAGAGATGCGCCGGAGAGGCGCCACTTTGGTCTTTGCCATGATTAAGGAGACCCGCGTCTCCTCTGACACTACCGTTCGCAAGTAGATCACCGCGGCGTAAGCTCGTTCCGACGCGTCGGCGAAACCGTGAACTTCCAACGGAGCCCCCGAGTCTGCTCCCGCGAGCCAGCGGGGGAGGCGGACGGTTTCCAGGAGCGGCAACTCCTCACGTAGACGCAGCCATAGCCTCGCCTCATCGTCAGCCAACGACTCGTCCCAGCCCAAGCGTTGCACCCACGTCGTCTGGAGCAGCAGTTTGGCCTGTAACGTGAGAGGAGCGAGCCACCCCAGCGGATCAAACAGTCGAGATATCTGCGACAGAATAAAACGCTTAGTCGGTGGTGACGGCGGCGGAGCGGTCACGGCCACGGACAAACTATCGTCCGCAGAATGCCAACGGAGCCCCAGGACCGAATGTTCCACCATTGGAAGCTCAGTATCGTCCGAAGGGTTCTGCCGATCTGCGACTGGAATGGCATTCAGCAGCTCAGGATGACTGCAGGCCCATTTCTTTAGCGGGAAGCCGCCCGCCATGCAGAGCGTGGTGAGCTCATACTGAGCGCGAAGACACGCTTCCAAGGACGCGGCGCCCGATAAGATGTCGTCGACATAGGCATCCTGTCGAAGAGCCTGTGCTCCCATCGGAAGGGACGCCTCCTCCTCGTCCGCCAGTTGGTGGAGGACCCTGATGGCCAAGAAGGGCGCGCATGCCAGCCCATACGTCACGGTATTGAGGTGACATTCGATCACCTCCCCGTCGTGACGCCATAATATTTTTTGCAGATCGCGATCGTCGGGATGGACTTGAATTTGGCGGTACATTTTCTGAATGTCGGTCACAAACGCGTATTGGTGACAGCGCCAACGTATGACGATGTCCGAGAGCGGTGGGAGCAGGTTGCGTCCCGTTAGAAGCGCGCTGTTGAGAGAAGCTCCTGCCGGCGTACACGAAGAGCCGTTAAAGACGACGCGCATTTTCGTTTCTCTACCCGATTGTTTCAGCACCCCGTGATGTGGGAGGAAGCATTCGCGTGGGTGCGACAACGCGGGCAATGCGGGTGCCAACGACATATGGCCCAACGTCGCGTATTCGGCCATAAAGTCGCAGTACAGTTCGCGGAAGTTCGAATCGCGCGCGAACCGTCGCTCCATTGCCTCGAGCATTCGCGACGCGGCTCGGCGCGTGAAGGCGAGATCGGGGAGCGCGGGGCGTAGCGGGAGACGGACTTGGAAGCGTCCGTCCGATAGTCGAGTGTGAGTGCGTGTGAAATGTTGCTCGCACTCTTCCTCCTCTGGTGACAGCGGTGCGGGGTGGTGTGGGGGCTCTTCCCACTCCCAGAACTTTCGTAACGTGCTCGACAGCTCCTCGTCGCAAGAGCACTGCAGGCACGTAATGCCTGGCGGGTGGGCCCCCCTCCCAACCGCACCCAAGAGGATCCATCCTATCTGCGTGTGCTGCGCCACCGGATCCTGCGGCCCTCCTCGTCTAAGGCCTCCGAGCACGATATTTGCGTAGACGTCCGCCCCCAGCAGCAACTCCACTGGATCTTTCGCGAGAAACTCCGGGTCCGCGAGATCAAGGCCGCGGAGATGGGGCCACGAATTTCTGTCGCGGGTGACGGCCCCGTTGTACGCGGACAACCGAGGTAGAACCAGAGAGGACACGGTGCTCGAGTATCGCCGATTGTGTCCTGTAAAGGTCACCGAAACCCGGCCCCTCGCGACTCCAGACTGCTCACCTCCGACCCCGTAGATGGCGACCGAAGTGGGAGTTCGCGGCAAACGCAGGCGTTGAGCAAGGGACTCGGCAACGAGAGACGTCTCGGAGCCGGAATCAATTAAAGCCCGCGCCGGGTGAGTCACACCCGTAGAGTCCGTGACGAAAACACGCGCGGTCGCGAGGAGCACCGGTGAACCGTCGGTGTTGCGCGGCCTTGCGACGTGCACCGAGGGCGCGGGAAAACTCGCGGCGTCGGGACGGAGCCCGGTCGCGGACGCGTCGTGTACCGACGTATGGTGCCGACCCGAACATTTAAAACAGTTCTTCTCGGAATTGCAATTGCTTACCCGATGAGTCCCCAGACAATTGGGGCATCGACCTTGCGCCAGTATAAAGTCCATGCGCTCCTGAGGAGTCTTTCTGACGTATTTGTCGCACGCCGCTAAATAATGTGCTCCGTTGCAGAGCACGCACGAACCTCTCGCGGTCGCTCCGCTCGGCCTCACAACAGCGGCGCGGGCGATACGAACCGTGCGCGCGGCGGGCTTCGACGCGACCTTCTCCGGTCCTCCCTGCAACGCCTCCTCCGTCCTCAGCTGCTCCTGCAGGAATTCCCGAAGAGTCTCGTATGCGGGTGGCTCCGTGGTCTTCTTGAGCGAGGTCTCCCACTCACGTCGCGTTGCACCGTCGAACAAGTTCACCACCGAATGCACGAAAACGTCCTCGCTCGAGCCGATGGGGCGTCCTAATCCCTCCAGTGCTCCGACCGTCGTGAGCATCGCATGGAAGATGCGGCGAAGATCGCCCACCGAGGCTTCTCTCATCTTCGGCAGAGTCGTGAAGGCGCTGAGGTATGACCTCACGAGGAGCCGTTTGTTCTCGAAGTGCTCCTCCAATGTAGACCAAGCGCGATCGAAATTATCACCGATTGCCGGCAAGTTTCTCAGGAGACTCTCGGCGTCCCCCCTCACGCTGGTCTTCAAAAAGTGGAGCTTCTCCACGTTCGTCAGGGACGACTCTTGTCCGACGATGGAGACGAACAGATCCCGAAACGCGGGCCAGTCGTCGAACTTCCCACTAAACTTAGGGATCTCGATCCGCGGAAATGCCGGCCGATGCGAGCTTGCTTCGGGCTTCGCTCTTTGTTCGACCTCGGAAGAGCCGAACTGTCGCTCCACCTGCAGGAGATGGGCTCGCTGCTGGGCGTACACCATCTCTACGGTGCCGAAGCAATCAGTCGACACGTACTCATGCTTTTCGAGCTCCGTCCGATATTGCCGCATGAGCTCATAATGCTGAGTTTCGAATTTCTTCCACTTCTGATCGAGCAAGGGCAAAGAAGTGCGGATAACGTCGACCGTCACCTTGGCCGCTCCCAACTTTTTTATATTCTCCCACGTGCGGGCAATTCGTCCGTGCAGCTCGTGCTGCGATTCCAGTAACTGTTCCATAGTCAGCACTTCTTCCTTCCAGATCGCACACTCACCCACTAAATACCGGACACACTGAAGCTCTCGAAAGTATCCGGCTCGAAGGACCAGAAAATGTGGTGAAATGAGCGCAACGAAATAACGCGTAAAAATTGAGAGACGAATCCACCTTTCCTCGCGGTTTATTAAAAACTCCACTATACAGAAATCACGCGGTGCCCGAATCGTTCGGGTCTACAAAGTCGCTTAACGGTCGCTTGTTTTTCTTTCGCTGGCGCTAACAGAACTGCTCTCTCGAGCACGGGTCGCATGCGCCCGTTGGCCCTCCGACCTCTAGAACGTTCCTAGGGTTCAACGGTAGGATTTTAAACGCGGCCGCCGTTATCGGCAATAACAGAATCTTCTAGAGGCCGGAGGACGCCCGGTTTGACGCGGAGACGGCGGGACAAGGGGCGGTAGGGTGTGTGCACGCACTCACACACCGCTGCGCCTCGGCGTAGCGCGGCGCGGCCGAAATCGGAGCGCGAGGCAGGGCATGTCCCCGACGCCTGCGCACGCTACCTCACGCTTCGAAGGCGCGAATCCCAAACACTTGATTTGCACGAATCCCTTGAAAAATGGCCGAGATACGCCGTGTTACACTTCCGGACGATGAAATCTTGCTAGTTCTCACGTTTTGCAAGCGAAACGCACGATGCACCGCGTTTCGTTCAATTCGTTCAAGAACTCTCGTATCTCGGACATCCGCGAGTGTTTCGCGTCGAAAACATGGTCCCCGTCTGTTTTAGACGCTAAAAATGCGTATGACACTTGATTCACACAAATCCGTTGAGAAATGGCCGAGATACGCCGTGTTACAATTCCGGCTGATGAAATCTTGCTAGTTCTCACATTTTGCAAGCGAAACGCACGATGCACCGCGTTTCGTCCAATTCGTTCAAGAACTCTCGTATCTCGGACATCCGCGAGTGTTTCGCGTTGAAAACATGTTCCCCGTCTGTTTTAGACGCTAAAAACGCGTATGACACTTGATTCGCACGAATCCGTTGAGAAATGGCCGAGATACGCCGTATTACACTTCGGGACGATGAATTCGTTCAATTCGTTCAAGAACTCTCGTATCTCGGACATCCGCGAGTGTTTCGCGTCGAAAACGTGGTTCCCGTCTGTTGTAGACGCTATAAACGCGTATGACACTTGATTCGCACGAATCTGTTGAGAAATGGCCGAGATACGCCGTGTTACACTTCCGGACGATGAAATCTTGCTAGTTCTCACGTTTTGCAAGCGAAACGCACGATGCACCGCGTTTCGTTCAATTCGTTCAAGAACTCTTGTATCTCGGACATCCGAGATACGCCGTGTTACACATCCGAGCGATGTATTCGTTCAATTCGTTCAAGAACTCTCGTATCTCGGACATCCGCGAGTGTTTCGCGTCGAAAACGTGGTCCCCGTCTGTTTTAGACGCTAAAAACGCGTATGACACTTGATTCGCACGAATCCGTTGAGAAATGGCCGAGATACGCCGTGTTACACTTCCGGACGATGAAATCTTGCTAGTTCTCACGTTTTGCAAGCGAAACGCACGATGCCCCGCGTTTCGTTCAATTCGTTCAAGAACTCTCGTATCTCGGACATCCGCGAATGTTTCGCGTCGAAAACATGGTCCCCGTCTGTTTTAGACGCTAAAAACGCGTATGACACATGATTCGCACGAATCCGTTGAGAAATGGCCGAGATACGCCGTGTTACACTTCCTGACGATGAATTTGTTCAATTGGTTCAAGAACTCTCGTATCTCGGACATCCGCGAGTGTTTCGCCTCCAAAACGTGGTCCCCGTCTGTTGTAGACGCTAAAAACGCGTATGACACTTGATTTGCACGAATCCCTTGAAAAATGGCCGAGATACGCCGTGTTACACTTCCGGACGATGAAATCTTGCTAGTTCTCACGTTTTGCAAGCGAAACGCACGATGCACCGCGTTTCGTTCAATTCGTTCAAGAACTTTCGTATCTCGGACATCCGCGAGTGTTTCGCGTCGAAAACATGGTCCCCGACTGATTTAGACGCTAAAAACGCGTATGACACTTGATTCGCACGAATCCGATGAGAAATGGCCGAGATACGCCGTGTTACACTGCCGGACGATGAATTCGTTCAATTCGTTCAAGAACTCTCGTATCTCGGACATCCGCGGGTGTTTCGCATCGAAAACGTGGTCCCCGTCTGTTTTAGACGCTAAAAACGGGTATGACAATTTATTCGCACGAATCCGTTGAGAAATGGAAGAGATACGCCGTGTTACACTTCCGGACGGTGAAATCTTGCTAGTTCTAATGTTTTGCAAGCGAAACGCACGATGCACCGCGTTTCGTAAAATTCGTTCAAGAACTCTCGTATCTCGGACATCCGCGAGTGTTTCGCGTCGAAAACGTGTTCCCCGTCTGTTTTAGACGCTAAAAACGCGTATGACACTTGATTCGCACGAATTCGTTGAGAAATGGCCGAAATACGCCGTGTTACACTTCCGGACGATGAAATCTTGCTAGTTCTAACGTTTTGCAAGCGAAAGGCACGATGCACCGCGTTACGTTCAATTCGTTCAAGAACTCTCGTATCTCGCACATCCGCGTGTTATAAATACTTTGAAAAATTTCAGAAAATGTATTCACCGCTCTATGGTTCTGGGGGAAGTGCTGTGTCCCTTGACACAGTCCTCTTTCCAGAGAGTTCAAAACCTCTCCCCACTCCGTGGCCAGATCCTTTATTCGAGTGCTTATCACTTCGCACGTGCAACGAAGCATCGATGACGTCGGGCCATCGGTCCCGTGCACGTGCCTTCTCAAAGAATTAGGCATCTCCTCGGCGGCCAGCAACAAGGCGTCGGGCCCTTTGCTGCCGCCTCAGATTCCATACGTGCGCGATACTGTATACAGTACCGCGATCTCAAGAACCTGCGACGATTGACATCCGACTATCTAAATATCATCGACCGATATTATTGTCTCGGCTATCGCCTAACTCAAGCCTTTGTAAACAAGCCGTCACCGCCTGGAGTGACCACTCAAAACGTGCCCCCTCTCCCTTTCTACCGCGATGACGCTAACACGGCCAAACTGACCTGCTTCGCGCTCTCGAGAAGCATCAACACCTAATTGTCAAAATTTACCGTCTACGGCCTTCCACAAAAATCCTAAGTACTTCCGCAAAAATCCTAAGTACTTCCGCAAAAATCCTAAGTACTTCCGCAGGTAGCATGGTTAGCAACCACCACATGGTGCTACCCAACCCACTCTCGGCTTCAGTGTCAACCAAGCATCCTACGATGTAACATAGCTAGCAGCCACCCCGTAATGTCACACCGCAGCGTTATAACAAGATTACAGATCTCTTTCCCTGCAAAAGTGCGGTTTATACGTGAAGTTCGTAGCTCGGTCTAGTACCACAACACGCAGCGTTCCAAATAAAGTCAAACGTTCTTTAAATACTTGGAGCGTTTCAGGCCCACTCAGCGATTTTAATGGAACGAGCTGTACATACTTAGTAAAAGCATCTACTACGACTAGAATGTGCTGGAAACCCTCTTTGGATTGCTCAAACGGTCCTACACAATCGCAGTGAATCGTGTAAAACGGTACCGGTGTCTTAGGAATCGAATGTAAGAACCCTTGCTTCGCTCCGGGACGGCGCTTCGATACCACGCAGATGATACAGTGTTCCAGGTATTTTTTAACGAATTTCCGCATTTGCGGGAACCAATATTTCTGCGCCACACGGTCATACGTCTTATCGTAGCCGACATAACAATTGTCATCATGGTAAATGCGCAGCAAGCCTAGGCGACTACCTTTTGGCACAAAACTACGGTATACAACACGACCCGTATCCCGGCGTATCTTTCTGCACAAGATACCTTGCCTAACCTCGAAATCATTGCCAAGAGTATCATTCGCGTCCACGCGTTCAATCATATTTTTTGTCTCGTCGTCTTGCTTTTCAGCGATCTCGAGCCATGAGCCTTCGCAAATAACATTTACACGATAATCCTTACGCGGATTCCTGCTTAAATAATCTACATGCTCGACGTATTTTCCTTTCCTGTATTCCAAGTCAAACGTATAGTCCTGTAAGAAGACCCACCATCTGGCAATTCGTGGTAGTAAATCCTTCTTACATTTTGTTGCCTTTATCGCATTGCAGTCCGTTATGATTTTAAACCTTATTCCCAAAAGATAGACACGAAAATACTTCAGAGCGTTCACTACCGCAAGCGTCTCCAACTCGTACGAGTGGTATCGCGATTCCTCGGGTGACGTACGACGACTAAAATACGCAATCACTCTCATTTCACCGTCTATCCTTTGAAATAGTATGCTACCGTAGCCGATTGAACTCGCGTCCGTGTGTAACTCTGTCTCTCGCTTGGGATCAAAAACTACGAGCAATGGTTTAGAGCTAAGCTTAGTAAGAACATATTCTCTAGCTCTGTCTTGTTCTTCACCCCAATGCCATGGCTCGTTATTCTTTGTCAATTTTGTCACGCATGCCGTACGAACAGCAAACTCGGGAATAAACTTACGGAAATAGCTAGCCAAACCCATGAATTGCCGTACCTGTCTTACGTTAGCTGGTACCGGCGATTCTAACAAGGCTTTAACTTTCTCCTTACC
Organism: Priocnemis perturbator; assembly: GCA_963942575.1. Classification (NCBI taxonomy): domain Eukaryota; kingdom Metazoa; phylum Arthropoda; class Insecta; order Hymenoptera; family Pompilidae; genus Priocnemis; species Priocnemis perturbator. Next base: position 37,306 of record CAWWDK010000041.1, read on the forward strand.
CGGTCTAATGCCCTCAGAGGATACTTCCCTTCCTAAATATTCTATCGTTCTTTTGAAAAACGCACATTTTTCTATGTTCAGCGAGAACCCTGCTTTGTCAAGAGCTTCTAACACGCGTTCTAAGTGTTCGAAACCCTCCGCAACCGTCTCGGACGGAATGAGAATATCGTCCAAGTATACCAGAGCAATACTATTTCGGAGATTCCCTAACGCAACGTTTATGGCCCGCTGAAACACAGCCGGAGCGTTGGCCAACCCGAAGGGCATCCGCATAAACTCATAATGGCCGTCCGGTGTTACAAAAGCAGTTTTATCGATTGAGTCCGGCGCGATCGGGATTTGATAAAATCCGGATGCCATGTCTAATGTGGTGAAAAATCTCCCTTTACCCAAGCGGTCCAGTTGATCGTCTATTAGAGGTAGCGGATACCGATTTTTTTGGGTAATATGATTCAGCGCACGAAAATCAACGCACATGCGGTTTTTCCCATTTTTCTTTGTAACGAGAATTATAGGGCTTGCATAAGGCGATACACTCTCGCGTATTATATCGTGCTTCAACAAATCGGCAACAATCTCGCGTACTTTCTCTCTCTCGACAATCGACAAACGGTATGGATGGTAATTTATTACCTTTTCGCTGGTCGTCACAATTTTAAGTTCTCCAGTACTCACGCGCCGTACATTGTTTCCCGTCGTTATCATACGCTCGTAGCGGCTCAACAGCGTCTTCAAATCGCCGCGTACGTCGACATCTAGTGCGTCTGCCACGCTGCATAGTAGTTCGAGCTGCGTCCCTTCGTTATCCTTGCGAATCCCGGTTGTGCAGTGCTGCAGTCTCGTCGTCCCATCCGGATCGGTGACTATCTGCAGGCCGCCGTCACTTAGGACGTTTTTCCCGATAATAACGTCATACAATATGGACGAATCAGGAACAACGAACAAGTCCAATTCCACTGACACATCCTCAGTTTGCACGACCGCCGTCGTACATCCAAGTGTAGTCACACTCGACTCGCATAATCCCCGTACCGTCGTTATGTACGGATCGACCTTCAAGCTCCCCTTGGCAATTCGCTGTCTAATCAGGGAACAGGTAGAACCATTATCGATGAGACAATTCCGGATTAGCACGTCTTTCAGTAAGATAGGCGTCAGCTTGTGGTCCATGGAATAACACACGTTTGTTTCGGGGTTATCACGGTTTCCTCCAGTTCTTTTGTGGCCCTGGGCATCCCGCGCCTGCCGTTGCTTAAGGAAGCAATCGGCTTCCACGTGTCCACGTTTCGAACAAAAACTGCACGAGACAACACGTGTCGGTGGGTGGTTACGGTCATTGTCCGGCCTCCGTTTCTTGACGCACTGGTGTTTCAAATGGCCTTCTTCGTTGCATAGATAGCACCGTTTTCGGCCAGGCCTTTCCCTCTCCTTCGACGCCTTCTTTTCCGGCACCGTCTTCCCAAATTGGGTGATTGCAACAATCGCACCCGCGGTCGTCTGATGGTTGCCGATCAGCATCGCTTGCCGAACATTTTCGTCCACAATTGCACCGATTAGGAGCTCGACCAGTTCCTCTGGCTTAAAGTTCACACGCGTCTGCTCCAGGTACATCAACTTCGCACGCGCGTATTCGGCGTATGACACAGCGGTCTCACTGGTATAAGAGATCGCGCGAAGCATTCGCGAATGCAGTCTTTTTTCTGACACGAACACCGAGCACAGGTCTTCACGAAATTTTCTCCACGTGCGCGGCCTCCCCATCCACTCCCTGTGCCACCTTCTCGCGGGTCCAGTAAGGGCGTGTGTCGCCAAGGACAAACGTTGTTGGTCCGTAACGGCCTTGGTGATCTCTTCCACCAAATCACACCAGACATTCGAATCGGCGGCTAATTCGTTACCGCCAAATTCGGGTATCAGTTCCATTACCTCACTTGAAGCTGTGTTCGCGTTTGTCGCAGGAGGAGGAGCACTGCACGAAGGAACAGTGTTTCCAAGTTTCAATAGTACCTCGTGCACTATGTCCTCGACAGACGGCATCTCGGCCGGGGTATCCATGCTGTCTCTCCTTATTATTACACACAAAACTCACAAAACACAAATTGAAAACACGAAAAAGAAAGAAAAGTAAAACTAAATGTCGTAGTAACGAGAAATAATAAATGCTTGCGTAAGCCTGCTAACGTGGTAGCAAATGGATATGAATCCCACTTCTGATTTTATAAATACTTTGAAAAATTTCAGAAAATGTATTCACCGCTCTATGGTTCTGGGGGAAGTGCTGTGTCCCTTGACACAGTCCTCTTTCCAGAGAGTTCAAAACCTCTCCCCACTCCGTGGCCAGATCCTTTATTCGAGTGCTTATCACTTCGCACGTGCAACGAAGCATCGATGACGTCGGGCCATCGGTCCCGTGCACGTGCCTTCTCAAAGAATTAGGCATCTCCTCGGCGGCCAGCAACAAGGCGTCGGGCCCTTTGCTGCCGCCTCAGATTCCATACGTGCGCGATACTGTATACAGTACCGCGATCTCAAGAACCTGCGACGATTGACATCCGACTATCTAAATATCATCGACCGATATTATTGTCTCGGCTATCGCCTAACTCAAGCCTTTGTAAACCAGCCGTCACCGCCTGGAGTGACTACTCAAAACGTGCCCCCTCTCCCTTTCTACTGCGATGACGCTAACACGCGAGTGTTTCCCGTCGAACACGTGGTCCCCGTCTGATGTAGACGATAAAAACGCGTATGACACTTGATTCGCAACGAATCCGTTGTGAAATGGCCGAGATACGCCGTGTTACACTTCCGGACGATGTAATCTTACTAGTTTTCACGTTTTGCAAGCGAGACGCACGATGCACCGCGTTTCGTACAATTCGTTCAAGAACTCTCGTATCTCGGACATCCGCGAGTGTTTCGCGTCGAAAACATGGTCCCCGTCTGTTTTAGACGCTAACATCGGGTATGACACTTTATTCGCACGAATCCGTTGAGAAATGGAAGAGATACGCCGTGTTACACTTCCGGACGATCAAATCTTGCTAGTTTTCACGTCTTGCGAACGAAACGCACGATGCCCCGCGTTTCGTTCAATTCGTACAAGAACTCTCGTATCTCGGACATCCGCGAATGTTTCGCGTCGAAAACATGGTCCCAGTCTGTTTTAGTCGCTAAAAACGCGAATGACACTTGATTCGCACGAATCCGTTGAGAAATGGCCGAGATACGCCGTGTTACACTGCCGGACGATGAATTCGTTCAATTCGTTCAAGAACTCTCGTATCTCGGACATCCGCGAGTGTTTCGCATCGAAAACGTGGTCCCCGTCTGTTTTAGACGCTAAAAACGGGTATGACACTTGATTCGCACGAATCCGTTGAGAAATGGAAGAGATACGCCGTGTTACACTTCCGGACGGTGAAATCTTGCTAGTTCTAATGTTTTGCAAGCGAAACGCACGATGCACCGCGTTTCGTTCAATTCGTTCAAAAACTCTCGTATCTCGGTCATCCGCGAGTGTTTCGCGTCGAAAACGTGGTCCCCGTCTGTTTTAAACGCTAAACACGCGTATGACACTTGATTTGCACGAATCCGTTGAGATATGGCCGAGATACGCCGTGTTACACTTCCGCACGATGAAATCTTGCTAGTTCTCACGTTTTGCAAGCGAAACGCACGATGCACCGCGTTTCGTAAAATTCGTTCAAGAACTCTCGTATCTCGGACATCCGCGAGTGTTTCGCGTCGAAAACGTGTTCCCCGTCTGTTTTAGACGCTAAAAACGCGTATGCCACTTGATTCGCACGAATTCGTTGAGAAATGGCCGAAATACGCCGTGTTACACTTCCGGACGATGAAATCTTGCTAGTTCCAACGTTTTGCAATCGAAAGGCACGATGCACCGCGTTACGTTCAATTCGTTCAAGAACTCTCGTATCTCGCACATCCGCGAGTGTTTCCCGTCGAACACGTGGTCCCCGTCTGTTGTAGACGATAAAAACGCGTATGACACTTGATTCGCAACGAATCCGTTGTGAAATGGCCGAGATACGCCGTGTTACACTTCCGGACGATGTAATCTTGCTAGTTCTCAAGTTTTGCAAGCGAAACGCACGATGCACCGCGTTTCGTTCAATTCGTTCAAGAACTCTCGTAGCTCGGACATCCGCGAGTGTTTCGCGTCGAAAACTTGGTCCCCGTCTGTTTTAGACGCTAAAAACGCGTATGACACTTGATTCGCACGAATCCGTTGAGAAATGGCCGAGATACGCCGTGTTACACTTCCGGACGATGAAATCTTGCTAGTTCTCACGTTTTGCAAGCTAAACGCACGATGCACCGCGTTTCGTTCAAATCGTTCAAGAACTCTCGTACCTCGGACATCCGCGAGTGTTTCGCGTCGGAAACATGGTCCCCGTCTGTTTTAGACGCTAAAAACGCGTATGACACTTGATTCGCACGAATCCGTTGAGAAATGGCCGAGATACGCCGTATTACACTTCCGGACGATGAATTCGTTCAATTCGTCCAAGAACTCTCGTATCTCGGACATCCGCGAGTGTCTCGCGTCGAAAACATGGTCCCCGTCTATTTTAGACACTAAAAACGCGTATGACACTTGATTCGCACGATTATGTTGAGAAATGGCCGAGATACATCGTTTTACACTTCCGGACGGTGAATTCGTTTAATTCGTTCAAGAACTCTCGTATCTCGGACATCCGAGAGTGTTTCGCGGCGAAAAACTGGTCCCCGTCTGTTTTAGACGCTAAAAACGCGTATGACACATGATTCGCACAAATCCGATGAGAAATGACCGAGATACGCCGTGTTACACTTCCGGACGTTGAATTCGTTGAATTCGTTCAAGAACTCTCGTAGCTCGGACATCCGCGAGTGTTTCGCGTCGAAAACGTGGTCCCCATCTGTTGTAGACGCTAAAAACGCGTATGACACTTGATTCGCACGAATCCGTTGAGAAGTGGCCGAGATACGCCGTGTTACACTTCCGGACGATGTATTCGTTCAATTCGTTCAAGACCTCTCGTATCTCGGACATCCGCGAGTGTTTCGCGTCGAAAACGTGGTCCCCGTCTGTTTTAGACGCTAAAAACGCGTATGACACTTGATTCGCACGAATCCGTTGAGAAATGGCCGAGATACGCCGTGTTACACTTCCGGACGATGAAATCTTGCTAGTTCTGACGTTTTGCAAGCGAAACGCACGATGCACCGCGTCTCGTTCAATTCGTTCAAGAACTCTCGTATCTCGGACATCCGCGAGTGTTTCGCTTCGAAAACATGATCCCCGTCTGTTTTAGACGCTAAAAACGGGTATGACACTTGATTCGCACGAATCCGTTGAGAAATGGAAGAGATACACCGTGTTACACTTCCGGACGATGAAATCTTGCTAGTTCTCACGTTTTGCAAGCGAACCGCACGTTGCACCGCGTCTCGTTCAATTCGTTCAAGAACTCTCGTATCTCGGACATCCGCGATTGTTTCGCGTCGAAAACGTGTTCCCCGTCTGTTTTAGACGCTAAAAACGCGTATGACACTTGATTCGCACGAATTCTTTGAGAAATGGCCGAGATACGCCGTGTTACACTTTCGGACGATGGAATCTTGCTAGTTCTCACGTTTTGCAAGCGAAACGCACGATGCACCGCGTTTCGTTCAATTCGTTCAAGAACTCTCGTATCTCGAACATCCGCGAGTGTTTCGCGTCGAAAACGTGGTCCCCGTCTATTTTAGACGCTAAAAACGCGTATGACCCTTGATTCGCACGAATCCGTTGAGAAATGGCCGAGATACGCCGTGTTACACTTCCGGACGATGAAATCTTGCTAGTTCTCACGTTTTGCAAGCGAAACGCACGATGCCCCGCGTTTCGTTCAATTCGTTCAAAAACTCTCGTATCTCGGACATCCGCGAATGTTTCGTTTCGAAAACATGATCCCCGTCTGTTTTAGACGCTAAAAACGCGTATGACACTTGATTCGCACGAATCCGTTGAAAAATGGCCGAGATACGCCGTGTTACACTTCCGGACGGCGAAATCTTGCTAGTTCTCACGTTTTGTAAGCGAAACGAACGATGCACCGCGTTTCGTTAAATTCGTTCAAGAACTCTTGTATCTCGGACATCCGAGATACGCCGTGTTACACATCCGGACGATGTATTCGTTCAATTCGTTCAAGAACTCTCGTATCTCGGACATCCGCGAGTGTTTCGCGTCGAAAACCTGGTCCCCGTCTGTTTTAGACGCTAAAAACGCGTATGACACTTGATTCGCACGAAACCGATGAGAAATGACCGAGATACGCCGTGTTACACTTCCGGACGATGAATTCGTTCAATTCGTCCAAGAACTCTCGTATCTCGGACTCCGCGAGTGTTTCGCGTCGAAAACGTGGTCCCCGTCTGTTTTAGACGCTAAAATGCGTATGACACATGATTCGCACGAATCCGTTGAGAAATGGCCGAGATACGCCGTGTTACACTTCCGGACGATGAAATCTTGCTAGTTCTCACGTTTTGCAAGCGAAACGCACGATGCACCGCGTCTCGTTCAATTCGTTCAAGAACTCTCTTATCTCGGACATCCGCGAGTGTTTCGCTTCGAAAACATGATCCCCGTCTGTTTTAGACGCTAAAAACGGGTATGACACTTGATTCGCACGAATCCGTGGAGAAATGGAAGAGATACGCCGTGTTACACTTCCGGACGATGAAATCTTGCTAGTTCTCACGTTTTGCAAGCGAAACGCACGATGCACCGCGTCTCGTTCAATTCGTTCAAGAACTCTCGTCTCTCGGACATCCGCGAGTGTTTCGCGTCGAAAACATGGTCCCCGTCTGTTTTAGACGCTAAAAACGCGTATGACACATGATTCGCACGAATCCGTTGAGAAATGGCCGAGATACGCCGTGTTACACTTCCGGACGATGAATTCGTTCAATTCGTTCAAGAACTCTCGTATCTCGGACTCCGCGAGTGTTTCGCGTCGAAAACGTGTTCCCCGTCTGTTTTAGACGCTAAAAACGCGTATGACACTTGATTCGCACGAATCCGTTGAAAAATGGCCGAGATACGCCGTGTTACACTTCCGGACGGTGAAATCTTGCTAGTTCTCACGTTTTGCAAGCGAAACGAACGATGCACCGCGTTTCGTTAAATTCGTTCAAGAACTCTTGTATCTCGGACATCCGAGATACGCCGTGTTACACATCCGGACGATGGATTCGTACAATTCGTTCAAGAACTCTTGTATCTCGGACATCCGCGAGCGTTTCGCGTCGAAAACCTGGTCTCCGTCTGTTTTAGACGCTAAAACGCGTATGACACTTGATTCGCACGAAACCGATGAGAAATGGCCGAGATACGCCGTGTTACACTTCCGGACGATGAATTCGTTCAATTCGTCCAAGAACTCTCGTATCTCGGACTCCGCGAGTGTTTCGCGTCGAAAACGTGGTCCCCGTCTGATTTAGACGCTAAAAACGCGTATGACACTTGATTCGCACGAATCCGTTGAGAAATGGCCGAGATACGCCGTGTTACACTTTCGGACGATGGAATCTTGCTAGTTCTCACGTTTTGCATGCAAAACGCACGATGCACCGCGTTTCGTTCAAACCGTTCAAGAACTCTCGTATCTCGAACATCCGCGGGTTGTTCGGGTCGAAAACGTGGTCCCCGTCTGTTTTAGACGCTAAAAACGCGTATGACACTTGATTCGCACGAATCCGTTGAGAAATGGCCGAGATACGCCGTGTTACACTTCCGGACGATGAAATCTTGCTAGTTCTCACGTTTTGCAAGCGAAACGCACGATGCCCCGCGTTTCATTCAATTCGTTCAAGAACTCTCGTATCTCGGACATCCGCGAATGTTTCGCGTCGAAAACATGGTCCCCGTCTGTTTTAGACGCTAAAAACGTGTATGACACATGATGCGCACGAATCCGTTGAGAAATGGCCGAGATACGCCGTGTTACACTTCCGGACGATGAATTCGTTCAATTCGTTCAAGAACTCTCGTATCTCGGACAACCGCGAGTGTTTCGCGTCGAAAACGTGGTCCCCGTTTGTTGTAGACGCTAAAAACGCGTATGACACTTGATTCGCACGAATCCGTTGAAAAATGGCCGAGATACGCCGTGTTACACTTCCGGACGATGAAATCTTGCTAGTTCTCACGTGTTGCAAGCGAAACGCACGATGCACCGCGTTTCGTTCAATTCGTTCAAGAACTCTCGTATCTCGGACATCCGCGAGTGTTTCGCGTCGAAAACATGGTCCCCGTCTGATTTAGACGCTAAAAACGCGTATGACACTTGATTCGCACGAATCCGATTTGAAATGATCGAGATACGCCGTGTTACACTGCCGGACGATGAATTCGTTCAATTCGTTCAAGAACTCTCGTATCCCGGAGATCCGCGAGTGTTTCGCGTCGAAAACGTGGTCCCCGTCTGTTTCAGACGCTAAAAACGCGTATGACACTTGATTCGCACGAATCCGTTGAGATATGGCCGAGATACGCCGTGTTACACTTCCGGACGATCAAATCTTGCTAGTTTTCACGTTTTGCGAGCGAAACGCACGATGCACCGCGTTTCGTTCAATTCGTCCAAGAACTCTCGTATCTCGAACATCCGCGAGTGTTTCGCGTCGAAAACGTTGTTCCCGTCTGTTGTAGACGCTAAAAACGCGTATGACACTTGATTCGCACGAATCCGTTGAGAAATGGCCGAGATACGCCGTGTTACACATCCAGACGATGAAATCTTGCTGGTTCTTACGTTTTGCAAGCGAAACGCACGATGCACTGCGTTTCGTTCAATTCGTTCAAGAACTCTCGTATCTCGGACATCCGCGAGTGTTTCGCGTCGAAAACGTGGTTCCCGTCTGTATTAGACGCTAAAACGCGTATGACACTTGATTCGCACGAATCCGTTGAGAAATGGCCGAGATACGCCGTATTACACTTCCGGACGATGAATTCGTTCAATTCGTTCAAGAACTCTCGTATCTCGGACATCCGCGAGTGTTTCGCGTCGAAAACGTGGTCCCCGTCCCTTTTAGACGCTAAAAACGCGTATGACACTTTATAAGCACGAATACGTTGAGAAATGGCCGAAATACGCCGTGTTACACTTCCGGACGATGAAATCTTGCTAGTTCTCACGTTTTGCAAGCGAAACGCACGATGCCCCGCGTTTCGTTCAATTCGTTCAAGAACTCTCGTATCTCGGACATCCGCGAGTGTTTCGCGTCGAAAACGTGGTTCCCGTCTGTATTAGACGCTAAAACGCGTATGACACTTTATAAGCACGAATACGTTGAAAAATGGCCGAAATACGCCGTGTTACACTTCCGGACGATGAAATCTTGCTAGTTCTCACGTTTTGCAAGCGAAACGCACGATGCCCCGCGTTTCGTTCAATTCGTTCAAGAACTCTCGTATCTCGGACATCCGCGAATGTTTCGCGCCGAAAACATGGTCCCCGTCTGTTTTAGACGCTAAAAACGCGTATGACACATGATTCGCACGAATCCGTTGAGAAATGGCCGAGATACGCCGTGTTACACTTCCGGACGATGAATTCGTTCAATTCGTTCAAGAACTCTCGTATCTCGGACAACCGCGAGTGTTTCGCGTCGAAAACGTGGTCCCCGTTTGTTGTAGACGCTAAAAACGCGTATGACACTTGATTCGCACGAATCCGTTGAAAAATGGCCGAGATACGTCGTGTTACACTTCCGGACGATGAAATCTTGCTAGTGCTCACGTTTTGCAAGCGAAACGCACGATGCACCGCGTTTCGTTCAATTCGTTCAAGAACTCTCGTATCTCGGACATCCGCGAGTGTTTCGCGTCGAAAACATGGTCCCCGTCTGATTTAGACGCTAAAAACGCGTATGACACTTTATAAGCACGAATACGTTGAGAAATGGCCGAAATACGCCGTGTTACACTTCCGGACGATGAAATCTTGCTAGTTCTCACGTTTTGCAAGCGAAACGCACGATGCCCCGCGTTTCCTTCAATTCGTTCAAGAACTCTCGTATCTCGGACATCCGCGAATGTTTCGCATCGAAAACATAGTCCCCGTCTGTTTTAGACGCTAAAAACGCGTATGACACATGACTCGCACGAATCCGTTGAGAAATGGCCGAGATACGCCGTGTTACACTTCCGGACGATGAATTCGTTCAATTCGTTCAAGAACTATCGTATCTCGGACATCCGCGAGTGTTTCGCGTCGAAAACATGGTCCCCGTCTGATTTAGACGCTAAAAACGCGTATGACACTTGATTCGCACGAATCCGATGAGAAATGATCGAGATACGCCGTGTTACACTGCCGGACGATGAATTCGTTCAATTCGTTCAAGAACTCTCGTATCCCGGAGATCCGAGAGTGTTTCGCATTGAAAACGTGGTCCCCGTCTGTTTTAGACGCTAAACACGCGTATGACACTTGATTCGCATTAATCCGTTGAGATATGGCCGAGATACGCCGTGTTACACTTCCGCACGATGAAATCTTGCTAGTTCTCACGTTTTGCAAGCGAAACGCACGATGCACCGCGTTTCGTTCAATTCGTTCAAGAACTCTCGTATCTCGGACATCCGCGAGTGTTTCGCGGCGAAAACCTGGTCCCCGTCTGTTTTAGACGCTAAAAACGCGTATGACACTTGATTCGCACGAATCCGATGAGAAATGACCGAGATACGCCGTGTTACACTTGCGGACGATGAATTCGTTCAATTCGTCCAAGAACTCTCGTATTTCGGACATCCGCGAGTGTTTCGCATCGAAAACGTTGTCCCCGTCTGTTTTAGACGCTAAAAACGGGTATGAGACTTGATTCGCACGAATCCGTTGAGAAATGGCCGAGATACGCCGTGTCACACTTCCGAGTATGAAATCTTGCTAGTTCTAACGTTTTGCAAGCGAAACGCACGATGCACCGCGTTTCGTTCAATTCGTTGCAGAACTCTCGTATCTCGGACATCCGCAAGTGTTTCGCGTCGAAAACGTGTTCCCCGTCTGTTTTAGACGCTAAAAACGCGTATGACACTTGATTCGCACGAAATCGTTGAGAAATGGCCGAGATACGCCGTGTTACACTTTCGGACAATGGAATCTTGATAGTTCTCACGTTTTGCAAGCGAAACGCACGATGCACCGCGTTTCGTTCAAATCGTTCAAGAACTCTCGTATCTCGAACATCCGCGAGTGTTTCGCGTCGAAAACGTGGTCCCCGTCTGTTTTAGACGCTAAAAACGCGTATGACAATTTATTCGCACGAATCCGTTGAGAAATGGCCGAGATACGCCGTGTTACACTTCCGGACGATGAAATCTTGCTAGTTCTCACGTTTTGCAAGCGAAACGCACGATGCCCCGCGTTTCGTTCAATTCGTTCAAGAACTCTCGTATCTCGGACATCCGCGAATGTTTCGCGTCGAAAACATGGTCCCCGTCTGTTTTAGACGCTAAAAACGCGTATTACACATGATTCGCACGAATCCGATGAGTAATGGAAGAGATACGCCGTGTTACACTTCCGGACGGTGAAATCTTGCTAGTTCTCACGTTTTGCAAGCGAAACGAACGATGCACCGCGTTTCGTTCAATTTGTTCAAGAACTCTTGTATCTCGGACATCCGAGATACGCCGTGTTACACATCCGGACGATGTATTCGTTCAATTCGTTCAAGAACTCTCGTATCTCGGACATCCGCGAGTGTTTCGCGTCGAAAACCTGGTCCCCGTCTGTTTTAGACGCTAAAAACGCGTATGACACTTGATTCGCACGAAACCGATGAGGAATGACCGAGATACGCCGTGTTACACTTGCGGACGATGAATTCGTTCAATTCGTCCAAGAACTCTCGTATCTCGGACATCCGCGAGTGTTTGGCATCGAAAACGTGGTCCCCGTCTGTTTTAGACGCTAAAAACGCGTATGACACTTGATTCGCACGAATTCGTTGAGAAATGGCCGAGATACGCCATGTTACACTTTCGGACGATGGAATCTTGCTAGTTCTCACGTTTTGCAAGCGAAACGCACGATGCACCGCGTTTCGTTCAAATCGTTCAAGAACTCTCGTATCTCGAACATCCGCGAGTGTTTCGCGTCGAAAACGTGGTCCCCGTCTGTTTTAGACGCTAAAAACGCGTATGACACTTGATTCGCACGAATCCGTTGAGAAATGGCCGAGATACGCCGTGTTACACTTCCGGACGATGAATTCGTTCAATTCGTTCAAGAACTCTCGTATCTCGGACATCCGCGAGTGTTTCGCGTCGAAAACGTGGTCACCGTCTGTTGTAGACGCTATAAACGCGTATGACACTTGATTCGCACGAATCTGTTGAGAAATGGCCGAGATACGCCGTGTTACACTTCCGGACGATGAAATCTTGCTAGTTCTCACGTTTTGCAAGCGAAACGCACGATGCACCGCGTTTCGTTCAATTCGTTCAAGAACTCTTGTATCTCGGACATCCGAGATACGCCGTGTTACACATCCGAGCGATGTATTCGTTCAATTCGTTCAAGAACTCTCGTATCTCGGACATCCGCGAGTGTTTCGCGTCGAAAACGTGGTCCCCGTCTGTTTTAGACGCTAAAAACGCGTATGACACTTGATTCGCACGAATCCGTTGAGAAATGGCCGAGATACGCCGTATTACACTTCCGGACGATGAATTCGTTCAATTCGTTCAAGAACTCTCATATCTCGGACATCCGTGAGTGTTTCGCGTCGAAAACATGGTCCCCGTCTGTTTTAGACGCTAAAAACGCGTATGACACTTGATTCGCACGAATCCGATGAGAAATGACCAAGATACGCCGTGTTACACTTCCGGACGATGAAATCTTGCTAGTTCTCACGTTTTGCAAGCGAAACGCACGATGCACCGCGTTTCGTTCAATTCGTTCAAGAACTCTTGTATCTCGGACATCCGAGATACGCCGTGTTACACATCCGGACGATGTATTCGTTCAATTCGTTCAAGAACTCTTGTATCTCGGACATTCGCGAGTGTTTCGCGTCTAAAACATGGTCCCCGTCTGTTTTAGACGCTAAAAACGCGTATGACACTTGATTCACACGAATCCGTTGAGAAATGGCCGAGATACGCCGTGTTACACTTCCGGACGATGAAATCTTGCTAGTTCTAACGTTTTGCAATCGAAAGGCACGATGCACCGCGTTACGTTCAATTCGTTCAAGAACTCTCGTATCTCGCACATCCGCGAGTGTCTCGCGTCGAAAACATGGTCCCCGTCTGTTTTAGACACTAAAAACGCGTATGACACTTGATTCGCACGAATCCGTTGAGAAATGGCCGAGATACGCCGTGTTACACTTCCGGACGATGTAATCTTGCTAGTTCTCACGTTTTGCAAGCGAAACGCACGATGCACCGCGTTTCGTTCAATTCGTTCAAGAACTCTTGTATCTCGGACATCCGAGATACGCCGTGTTACACATCCGGACGATGAAATCTTGCTAGTTCTCACGTTTTGCAAGCGAAACGCACGATGTACCGCGTTTCGTACAATTCGTTCAAGAACTCTCGTATCTCGGACATCCGCGAGTGTTTCGCATCGAAAACATGGTCCCCGTCTGTTTTAAACGCTAACATCGGGTATGACACAGTATTCGCACGAATCCGTTGAGAAATGGAAGAGATACGCCGTGTTACACTTCCGGACGATCAAATCTTGCTAGTTTTCACGTCTTGCGAACGAAACGCACGATGCCCCGCGTTTCGTTCAATTCGTACAAGAACTCTCGTATCTCGGACATCCGCGAATGTTTCGCGTCGAAAACATGGTCCCAGTCTGTTTTAGTCGCTAAAAACGCGAATGACACTTGATTCGCACGAATCCGTTGAGAAATGGCCGAGATACGCCGTGTTACACTGCCGGACGATGAATTCGTTCAATTCGTTCAAGAACTCTCGTATCTCGGACATCCGCGAGTGTTTCGCATCGAAAACGTGGTCCCCGTCTGTTTTAGACGCTAAAAACGGGTATGACACTTGATTCGCACGAATCCGTTGAGAAATGGAAGAGATACGCCGTGTTACACTTCCGGACGGTGAAATCTTGCTAGTTCTAATGTTTTGCAAGCGAAACGCACGATGCACCGCGTTTCGTTCAATTCGTTCAAAAACTCTCGTATCTCGGACATCCGCGAGTGTTTCGCGTCGAAAACGTGGTCCCCGTCTGTTTTAAACGCTAAAAAACGCGTATGACACTTGATTTGCACGAATCCGTTGAGATATGGCCGAGATACGCCGTGTTACACTTCCGCACGATGAAATCTTGCTAGTTCTCACGTTTTGCAAGCGAAACGCACGATGCACCGCGTTTCGTAAAATTCGTTCAAGAACTCTCGTATCTCGGACATCCGCGAGTGTTTCGCGTCGAAAACGTGTTCCCCGTCTGTTTTAGACGCTAAAAACGCGTATGCCACTTGATTCGCACGAATTCGTTGAGAAATGGCCGAAATACGCCGTGTTACACTTCCGGACGATGAAATCTTGCTAGTTCTAACGTTTTGCAATCGAAAGGCACGATGCACCGCGTTACGTTCAATTCGTTCAAGAACTCTCGTATCTCGCACATCCGCGAGTGTTTCCCGTCGAACACGTGGTCCCCGTCTGTTGTAGACGATAAAAACGCGTATGACACCGGATTCGCAACGAATCCGTTGTGAAATGGCCGAGATACGCCGTGTTACACTTCCGGACGATGTAATCTTACTAGTTTTCACGTTTTGCAAGCGAAACGCACGATGCACCGCGTTTCGTTCAATTCGTTCAAGAACTCTCGTATCTCGGACATCCGCGAGTGTCTCGCGTCGAAAACATGGTCCCCGTCTGTTTTACACACTAAAAACGCGTATGACACTTGATTCGCACGAATCCGTTGAGAAATGGCCGAGATACGCCGTGTTACACTTCCGGACGATGTAATCTTGCTAGTTCTCACGTTTTGCAAGCGAAACGCACGATGCACCGCGTTTCGTTCAATTCGTTCAAGAACTCTTGTATCTCGGACATCCGAGATACGCCCTGTTACACATCCGGACGATGTATTCGTTCAATTCGATCCAGAACTCTCGTATCTCGGACATCCGCGAGTGTTTCGCGTCGAAAACATGGTCCCCGTCTGTTTTAGACGCTAAAAACGGGTATGACACTTGATTCGCACGAGTTCGTTGAGAAATGGCCGAGATACGCCGTGTTACACTTCCGGACGATGAATTCGTTCAATTCGTCCAAGAACTTTCGTATCTCGGACATCTGCGAGTGTTTCGCGTCGAAAACGTGGTCCCCGTCTGTTTTAGACGCTAAAAACGCGTATGACACTTGATTCGCACGAGTCCGTTGAGAAATGGACGAGATACGCCGTGTTACACTTCCGGACGATGAAATCTTGCTAGTTCTCACGTTTTGCAAGCGAAACGCACGATGCACCGCGTTTCGTTCTAATTCGTTCAAGAACTCTCGTATCTCGGACATTCGCGAGTGTTTCGCGTCGAAAACATGGTCCCCGTCTGTTTTAGACGCTAAAAACGAGTATGACACTTGATTCGCACGAATCCGTTGAGAAATGGCCGAGATACGCCGTATTACACTTCCGGACGATGAATTCGTTCAATTCGTTCAAGAACTCTCATATCTCGGACATCCGCGAGTGTTTCGCGTCGAAAACATGGTCCCCGTCTGTTTTAGACGCTAAAAACTCGTATGACACTTGATTCGCACGAATCCGATGAGAAATGACCAAGATACGCCGTGTTACACTTCCGGACGATGAAATCGTTCAATTCGTTCAAGAACTCTCGTATCTCGGACATCCGCGAGTGTTTCGCATCGAAAACGTGGTCCCCGTCTGTTTTAGACGCTAAAAACGGGTATGACACTTGATTCGCACGAATCCGTTGAGAAATGGAAGAGATACGCCGTGTTACACTTCCGGACGGTGAAATCTTGCTAGTTCTAATGTTTTGCAAGCGAAACGCACGATGCACCGCGTTTCGTTCAATTCGTTCAAAAACTCTCGTATCTCGGACATCCGCGAGTGTTTCGCGTCGAAAACGTGGTCCCCGTCTGTTTTAAACGCTAAAAACGCGTATGACACTTGATTTGCACGAATCCGTTGAGATATGGCCGAGATACGCCGTGTTACACTTCCGCACGATGAAATCTTGCTAGTTCTCACGTTTTGCAAGCGAAACGCACGATGCACCGCGTTTCGTAAAATTCGTTCAAGAACTCTCGTATCTCGGACATCCGCGAGTGTTTTGCGTCGAAAACGTGTTCCCCGTCTGTTTTAGACGCTAAAAACGCGTATGACACTTGATTCGCACGAATTCGTTGAGAAATGGCCGAAATACGCCGTGTTACACATCCGGACGATGTATTCGTTCAATTCGATCCAGAACTCTCGTATCTCGGACATCCGCGAGTGTTTCGCGTCGAAAACATGGTCCCCGTCTGTTTTAGACGCTAAAAACGGGTATGACACTTGATTCGCACGAGTTCGTTGAGAAATGGCCGAGATACGCCGCGTTACACTTCCGGACGATGAATTCGTTCAATTCGTCCAAGAACTTTCGTATCTCGGACATCTGCGAGTGTTTCGCGTCGAAAACGTGGTCCCCGTCTGTTTTCGACGCTAAAAACGCGCATGACATTTGATTCGCACGAATCCGTTGAGAAATGGCCCAGATACGCCGTGTTACACTTCCGGACGATGAAATCTTGCTAGTTCTCACGTTTTGCAATCGAAACGCACGATGCACGCGTTTCGTTCTAATTCGTTCAAGAACTCTCGTATCTCGGACATCCGCGAGTGTTTCGCGTCGAAAACATGGTCCCCGTCTGTTTTAGACGCTAAAAACGAGTATGACACTTGATTCGCACGAATCCGTTGAGAAATGGCCGAGATACGCCGTGTTACACATCCGGACGATGTATTCGTTCAATTCGATCCAGAACTCTCGTATCTCGGACATCCGCGAGTGTTTCGCGTCGAAAACATGGTCCCCGTCTGTTTTAGACGCTAAAAACGCGTATGCCACTTGATTCGCACGAATTCGTTGAGAAATGGCCGAAATACGCCGTGTTACACTTCCGGACGATGAAATCTTGCTAGTTCTAACGTTTTGCAATCGAAAGGCACGATGCACCGCGTTACGTTCAATTCGTTCAAGAACTCTCGTATCTCGCACATCCGCGAGTGTCTCGCGTCGAAAACATGGTCCCCGTCTGTTTTACACACTAAAAACGCGTATGACACTTGATTCGCACGAATCCGTTGAGAAATGGCCGAGATACGCCGTGTTACACTTCCGGACGATGTAATCTTGCTAGTTCTCACGTTTTGCAAGCGAAACGCACGATGCACCGCGTTTCGTTCAATTCGTTCAAGAACTCTTGTATCTCGGACATCCGAGATACGCCGTGTTACACATCCGGACGATGTATTCGTTCAATTCGATCCAGAACTCTCGTATCTCGGACATCCGCGAGTGTTTCGCGTCGAAAACATGGTCCCCGTCTGTTTTAGACGCTAAAAACGGGTATGACACTTCATTCGCACGAGTTCGTTGAGAAATGGCCGAGATACGACGTGTTACACTTCCGGACGATGAATTCGTTCAATTCGTCCAAGAACTTTCGTATCTCGGACATCTGCGAGTGTTTCGCGTCGAAAACGTGGTCCCCGTCTGTTTTAGACGCTAAAAACGCGTATGACACTTGATTCGCACGAGTCCGTTGAGAAATGGCCGAGATACGCCGTGTTACACTTCCGGACGATGAAATCTTGCTAGTTCTCACGTTTTGCAAGCGAAACGCACGATGCACCGCGTTTCGTTCAATTCGTTCAAGAACTCTCGTAGCTCGGACATCCGCGAGTGTTTCGCGTCGAAAACTTGGTCCCCGTCTGTTTTAGACGCTAAAAACGCGTATGACACTTGATTCGCACGAATCCGTTGAGAAATGGCCGAGATACGCCGTGTTACACTTCCGGACGATGAAATCTTGCTAGTTCTCACGTTTTGCAAGCTAAACGCACGATGCACCGCGTTTCGTTCAAATCGTTCAAGAACTCTCGTACCTCGGACATCCGCGAGTGTTTCGCGTCGAAAACATGGTCCCCGTCTGTTTTAGACGCTAAAAACGCGTATGACACTTGATTCGCACGAATCCGTTGAGAAATGGCCGAGATACGCCGTATTACACTTCCGGACGATGAATTCGTTCAATCCGTCCAAGAACTCTCGTATCTCGGACATCCGTGAGTGTCTCGCGTCGAAAACATGGTCCCCGTCTATTTTAGACACTAAAAACGCGTATGACACTTGATTCGCACGAATCTGTTGAGAAATGGCCGAGATACATCGTGTTACACTTCCGGACGGTGAATTCGTTTAATTCGTTCAAGAACTCTCGTATCTCGGACATCCGAGAGTGTTTCGCGGCGAAAAACTGGTCCCCGTCTGTTTTAGACGCTAAAAACGCGTATGACACATGATTCGCACGAATCCGATGAGAAATGACCGAGATACGCCGTGTTACACTTCCGGACGATGAATTCGTTTAATTCGTCCAAGAACTCTCGTATCTCGAACATCCGCGAGTGTTTCGCGTAGAAAACGTGGTCCCCGTCTGCTTTAGATGCTAAAAACGCGTATGACACTGGATTCGCACGAATCCGTTGAGAAATGGCCGAGATACGCCGTGTTACACTTCCGGACGATGAAATCTTGCTAGTTCTCACGTTTTGCAAGCGAAACGCACGATGCACCGCGTCTCGTTCAATTCTTTCAAGAACTCTCGTATCTCGGAAATCCGCGCGGGTTTCGCGTTGAAAACATGCTCCCCGTCTGTTTTAGACACTAAAAACGCGTATGACACTTGATTCGAACGAATCCGTTGAGAAATGGCCGAGATACGCCGTATTACACTTCGGGACGATGAATTCGTTCAATTCGTTCAAGAACTCTCGTATCTCGGACATCCGCGAATGTTTCGCGTCGAAAACGTCGTCCCCGTCTGTTGTAGACGCTAAAAACGCGTATGACACTTGATTCGCACGAATCCGATGAGAAATGGAAGAGATACGCCGTGTTACATTTCCGGACGGTGAAATCTTGCTAGTTCTCACGTTTTGCAAGCGAAACGCACGATGCACCGCGTTTCGTTCAATTCGTTCAAGAACTCTTGTATCTCGGACATCCGAGATACGCCGTGTTACACATCCGGACGATGTATTCGTTCAATTCGTTCAAGAACTCTCGTATCTCGGACATCCGCGAGTGTTTCGCGGCGAAAAACTGGTCCCCGTCTGTTGTAGACGCTAAAAACGCGTATGACACTTGATTCGTACGAATCCGTTGAGAAATGGCCGAGATACGCCGTGTGACACTTCCGGACGATGTAATCTTGCTAGTTCTCACGTTTTGCAAGCGAAACGCACGATGCACCGCGTTTCGTTCAATTCGTTCAAGAACTCTTGTATCTCGGACATCCGAGATACGCCGTGTTACACATCCGGACGATGTATTCGTTCAATTCGTTCAAGACCTCTCGTATCTCGGACATCCGCGAGTGTTTCGCGTCGAAAACGTGGTCACCGTCTGTTGTAGACGCTAAAAACGCGTATGACACTTGATTCGCACGAATCCGATGAGAAATGACCGAGATACGCCGTGTTACACTTCCGGACGATGAAATCTTGCTAGTTCTCACGTTTTGCAAGCGAAACGCACGATTCACCGTGTTTCGTTCAATTCGTTCAAGAACTCTTGTATCTCGGGCATCCGAGATACGCCGTGTTACACATCCGGACGATGTATTCGTTCAATTCGATCAAGAACTCTCGTATCTCGGACATCCGCGAGTGTCTCGCGTCGAAAACATGGTCCCCGTCTGTTTTAGACGGTAAAAACGCGTATGACACTTGATTCGCACGAATCCGTTGAGAAATGGCCGAGATACGCCGTGTTACACTGCCGGACGATGAATTCGTTCAATTCGTTCAAGAACTCTCGTATCTCGGACATCCGCGAGTGTTTCGCATCGAAAACGTGGTCCCCGTCTGTTTTAGACGCTAAAAACGGGTACGACACTTGATTCGCACGAATCCGTTGAGAAATGGAAGAGATACGCCGTGTTACACTTCCGGACGGTGAAATCTTGCTAGTTCTAATGTTTTGCAAGCGAAACGCACGATGCACCGCGTTTCGTTCAATTCGTTCAAAAACTCTCGTATCTCGGACATCCGCGAGTGTTTCGCGTCGAAAACGTGGTCCCCGTCTGTTTTAAACGCTAAAAACGCGTATGACACTTGATTTGCACGAATCCGTTGAGAAATGGCCGAGATACGCCGTGTTACACTTCCGGACGATGAAATCTTGCTAGTTCTAACGTTTTGCAATCGAAAGGCACGATGCACCGCGTTACGTTCAATTCGTTCAAGAACTCTCGTATCTCGCACATCCGCGAGTGTCTCGCGTCGAAAACATGGTCCCCGTCTGTTTTACACACTAAAAACGCGTATGACACTTGATTCGCACGAATCCGTTGAGAAATGGCCGAGATACGCCGTGTTACACTTCCGGACGATGTAATCTTGCTAGTTCTCACGTTTTGCAAGCGAAACGCACGATGCACCGCGTTTCGTTCAATTCGTTCAAGAACTCTTGTATCCCGGACATCCGAGATACGCCGTGTTACACATCCGGACGATGTATTCGTTCAATTCGATCCAGAACTCTCGTATCTCGGACATCCGCGAGTGTTTCGCGTCGAAAACATGGTCCCCGTCTGTTTTAGACGCTAAAAACGGGTATGACACTTGATTCGCACGAGTTCGTTGAGAAACGGCCGAGATACGCCGTGTTACACTTCCGGACGATGAATTCGTTCAATTCGTCCAAGAACTTTCGTATCTCGGACATCTGCGAGTGTTTCGCGTCGAAAACGTGGTCCCCGTCTGTTTTAGACGCTAAAAACGCGTATGACACTTGATTCGCACGAGTCCGTTGAGAAATGGCCGAGATACGCCGTGTTACACTTCCGGACGATGAAATCTTGCTAGTTCTCACGTTTTGCAAGCGAAACGCACGATGCACCGCGTTTCGTTCAATTCGTTCAAGAACTCTCGTAGCTCGGACATCCGCGAGTGTTTCGCGTCGAAAACTTGGTCCCCGTCTGTTTTAGACGCTAAAAACGCGTATGACACTTGATTCGCACGAATCCGTTGAGAAATGGCCGAGATACGCCGTGTTACACTTCCGGACGATGAAATCTTGCTAGTTCTCACGTTTTGCAAGCTAAACGCACGATGCACCGCGTTTCGTTCAAATCGTTCAAGAACTCTCGTACCTCGGACATCCGCGAGTGTTTCGCGTCGAAAACATGGTCCCCGTCTGTTTTAGACGCTAAAAACGCGTATGACACTTGATTCGCACGAATCCGTTGAGAAATGGCCGAGATACGCCGTATTACACTTCCGGACGATGAATTCGTTCAATTCGTCCAAGAACTCTCGTATGTCGGACATCCGCGAGTGTCTCGCGTCGAAAACATGGTCCCCGTCTATTTTAGACACTAAAAACGCGTATGACACTTGATTCGCACGAATCTGTTGAGAAATGGCCGAGATACATCGTGTTACACTTCCGGACGGTGAATTCGTTTAATTCGTTCAAGAACTCTCGTATCTCGGACATCCGAGAGTGTTTCGCGGCGAAAAACTGGTCCCCGTCTGTTTCAGACGCTAAAAACGCGTATGACACATGATTCGCACAAATCGGATGAGAAATGACCGAGATACGCCGTGTTACACTTCCGGACGATGAATTCGTTCAATTCGTTCAAGAACTCTCGTATCTCGGACATCCGCGAGTGTTTCGCGTCGAAAACGTGGTCCCCGTCTGTTTTCGACGCTAAAAACGCGTATGACATTTGATTCGCACGAATCCGTTGAGAAATGGCCCAGATACGCCGTGTTACACTTCCGGACGATGAAATCTTGCTAGTTCTCACGTTTTGCAAGCGAAACGCACGATGCACCGCGTTTCGTTCTAATTCGTTCAAGAACTCTCGTATCTCGGACATCCGCGAGTGTTTCGCGTCGAAAACATGGTCCCCGTCTGTTTTAGACGCTAAAAACGAGTATGACACTTGATTCGCACGAATCCGTTGAGAAATGGCCGAGATACGCCGTATTACACTTCCGGACGATGAATTCGTTCAATTCGTCCAAGAACTCTCATATCTCGGACATCCGCGAGTGTTTCGCGTCGAAAACATGGTCCCCGTCTGTTTTAGACGCTAAAAACGCGTATGACACTTGATTCGCACGAATCCGATGAGAAATCACCGAGATACGCCGTGTTACACTTCCGGACGATGAAATCTTGCTAGTTCTCACGTTTTGCAAGCGAAACGCACGATGCACCGCGTTTCGTTCAATTCGTTCAAGAACTCTTGTATCTCGGACATCCGAGATACGCCGTGTTACACATCCGGACGATGTATTCGTTCAATTCGTTCAAGAACTCTCGTATCTCGGACATCCGCGAGTGTTTCGCGTCTAAAACATGGTCCCCGTCTGTTTTAGACGCTAAAAACGCGTATGACACTTGATTCACACGAATCCGTTGAGAAATGGCCGAGATACGCCGTGTTACACTTCCGGACGTTGAAATCTTGCTAGTTCTCACGTTTTGCAAGCGAAACGCACGATGCACCGCGTTTCGTTCAATTCGTTCAAGAACTCTCGTATCTCGGACATCCGCGAGTGTTTCGCGTCGAAAACGTGGTCCCCGTCTGTTTTTAGACGCTAAAAACGCCTATCACACTTGATTCGCACGAATCCGTTGAGAAATGGCCGAGATACGCCGTGTTACACTTGCGGACGATGAATTCGTTCAATTCGTCCAAGAACTCTCGTATCTCGGACATCCGCGAGTGTTTCGCGTCGAAAACCTCGTCCCCGTCTGTTTTAGACGCTAAACACGCGTATGACACTTGATTCGCACGAATCCGATGAGAAATGACCGAGATACGCCGTGTTACACTTGCGGACGATGAATTCGTTCAATTCGTCCAAGAACTCTCGTATCTCGGACATCCGCGAGTGTTTCGCGTCGAAAACGTGGTCCCCGTCTGTTTTAGACGCTAAAAACACGTATGACACTTGATTCGCACGAATCCGTTGAGAAATGGCCGAGATACGCCGTGTTACACTTCCGGACGATGAAATCTTGCTAGTTCTCACGTTTTGCAAGCGAAACGCACAATGCACCGCGTTTCGTTCAATTCGTTCAAGAACTCTCGTATCTCGGAAATCCGCGAGTGTTTCGCGTTGAAAACATGCTCCCCGTCTGTTTTGGACACTAAAAACGCGTATGACACTTGATTCGAACGAATCCGTTGAGAAATGGCCGAGATACGCCGTGTTACACTTCCGGACGTTGAAATCTTGCTAGTTCTCACGTTTTGCAAGCGAAACGCACGATGCACCGCGTTTCGTTCAATTCGTTCAAGAACTCTCGTATCTCGGACATCCGCGAGTGTTTCGCGTCGAAAACATGGTCCCCGTCTGTTTTAGACGCTAAAAACTCGTATGACACTTGATTCGCACGAATCCGATCAGAAATGACCGAGATACGCCGTGTTACACTTCCGGACAATGATTTCGTTCAATTCGTTCAAGAACTCTCGTATCTCTGACATCCGCGAGTGTTTCGCGTCGAAAACCTGGTCCCCGTCTGTTTTAGACGCTAAACACGCGTATGACACTTGATTCGCACGAATCCGATGAGAAATGACCGAGATACGCCGTGTTACACTTGCGGACGATGAATTCGTTCAATTCGTCCAAGAACTCTCGTATCTCGGACATCCGCGAGTGTTTCGCGTCGAAAACCTCGTCCCCGTCTGTTTTAGACGCTAAACACGCGTATGACACTTGATTCGCACGAATCCGATGAGAAATGACCGAGATACGCCGTGTTACACTTGCGGACGATGAATTCGTTCAATTCGTCCAAGAACTCTCGTATCTCGGACATCCGCGAGTGTTTCGCGTCGAAAACGTGGTCCCCGTCTGTTTTTAGACGCTAAAAACGCCTATCACACTTGATTCGCACGAATCCGTTGAGAAATGGCCGAGATACGCCGTGTTACACTTCCGGACGATGAATTCGTTCAATTCGGTCAAGAACTCTCGTATCTTGGACATCCGGGAGTGTTTCGCGTCGAAAACGTGGTCCCCGTCTGTTTTAGACACTAAAAACACGTATGACACTTGATTCGCACGAATCCGTTGAGAAATGGCCGAGATACGCCGTGTTACACTTCCGGACGATGAAATCTTGCTAGTTCTCACGTTTTGCAAGCGAAACGCACAATGCACCGCGTTTCGTTCAATTCGTTCAAGAACTCTCGTATCTCAGAAATCCGCGAGTGTTTCGCGTTGAAAACATGCTCCCCGTCTGTTTTGGACACTAAAAACGCGTATGACACTTGATTCGAACGAATCCGTTGTGAAATGGCCGAGATACGCCGTATTACACTTCGGGACGATGAATTCGTTCAATTCGTTCAAGAACTCTCGTATCTCGGACATCCGCGAATGTTTCGCGTCGAAAACGTGGTCCCCGTCTGTTGTAGACGCTAAAAACGCGTATGACACTTGATTCGCACGAATCCGATGAGAAATGGAAGAGATACGCCGTGTTACATTTCCGGACGGTGAAATCTTGCTAGTTCTCACGTTTTGCAAGCGAAACGCACGATGCACCACGTTTCGTTCAATTCGTTCAAGAACTCTTGTATCTCGGACATCCGGGATATGCCGTGTTACACATCCGGACGATGTATTCGTTCAATTCGTTCAAGAACTCTCGTATCTCGGACATCCGCGAGTGTTTCGCGGCGAAAAACTGGTCCCCGTCTGTTGTAGACGCTAAAAACGCGTATGACACTTGATTCGTACGAATCCGTTGAGAAATGGCCGAGATACGCCGTGTGACACTTCCGGACGATGAATTCGTTCAATTCGTCCAAGAACTTTCGTATCTCGGACATCTGCGAGTGTTTCGCGTCGAAAACGTGGTCCCCGTCTGTTTTCGACGCTAAAAACGTGTATGACATTTGATTCGCACGAATCCGTTGAGAAATGGCCCAGATACGCCGTGTTACACTTCCGGACGATGAAATCTTGCTAGTTCTCACGTTTTGCAAGCGAAACGCACGATGCACCGCGTTTCGTTCTAATTCGTTCAAGAACTCTCGTATCTCGGACATCCGCGAGTGTTTCGCGTCGAAAACATGGTCCTCGTCTGTTTTAGACGCTAAAAACGAGTATGACACTTGATTCGCACGAATCCGTTGAGAAATGGCCGAGATACGCCGTATTACACTTCCGGACGATGAATTCGTTCAATTCGTTCAAGAACTCTCATATCTCGGACATCCGCGAGTGTTTCGCGTCGAAAACATGGTCCCCGTCTGTTTTAGACGCTAAAAACGCGTATGACACTTGATTCGCACGAATCCGATGAGAAATGACCAAGATACGCCGTGTTACACTTCCGGACGATGAAATCTTGCTAGTTCTCACGTTTTGCAAGCGAAACGCACGATGCACCGCGTTTCGTTCAATTCGTTCAAGAACTCTTGTATCTCGGACATCCGAGATACGCCGTGTTACACATCCGGACGATGTATTCGTTCAATTCGTTCAAGAACTCTCGTATCTCGCACATCCGCGAGTGTTTCCCGTCGAACACGTGGTCCCCGTCTGTTGTAGACGATAAAAACGCGTATGACACTTGATTCGCAACGAATCCGTTGTGAAATGGCCGAGATACGCCGTGTTACACTTCCGGACTATGTAATCTTACTAGTTTTCACGTTTTGCAAGCGAAACGCACGATGCACCGCGTTTCGTTCAATTCGTTCAAGAACTCTCGTATCTCGGACATCCGCGAGTGTCTCGCGTCGAAAACATGGTCCCCGTCTGTTTTAGACGCTAAAAACGGGTATGACACTTGATTCGCACGAGTTCGTTGAGAAATGGCCGAGATACGCCGTGTTACACTTCCGGACGATGAATTCGTTCAATTCGTCCAAGAACTTTCGTATCTCGGACATCTGCGAGTGTTTCGCGTCGAAAACGTGGTCCCCGTCTGTTTTAGACGCTAAAAACGCGTATGACACTTGATTCGCACGAGTCCGTTGAGAAATGGCCGAGATACGCCGTGTTACACTTCCGGACGATGAAATCTTGCTAGTTCTCACGTTTTGCAAGCGAAACGCACGATGCACCGCGTTTCGTTCAATTCGTTCAAGAACTCTCGTAGCTCGGACATCCGCGAGTGTTTCGCGTCGAAAACTTGGTCCCCGTCTGTTTTAGACGCTAAAAACGCGTATGACACTTGATTCGCACGAATCCGTTGAGAAATGGCCGAGATACGCCGTGTTACACTTCCGGACGATGAAATCTTGCTAGTTCTCACGTTTTGCAAGCTAAACGCACGATGCACCGCGTTTCGTTCAAATCGTTCAAGAACTCTCGTACCTCGGACATCCGCGAGTGTTTCGCGTCGAAAACATGGTCCCCGTCTGTTTTAGACGCTAAAAACGCGTATGACACTTGATTCGCACGAATCCGTTGAGAAATGGCCGAGATACGCCGTATTACACTTCCGGACGATGAATTCGTTCAATTCGTTCAAGAACTCTCGTAGCTCGGACATCCGCGAGTGTTTCGCGTCGAAAACGTGGTCCCCGTCTGTTGTAGACGCTAAAAACGAGTATGACACTTGATTCGCACGAATCCGTTGAGAAATGGCCGAGATACGCCGTATTACACTTCCGGACGATGAATTCTTTCAATTCGTTCAAGAACTCTCATATCTCGGACATCCGCGAGTGTTTCGCGTCGAAAACATGGTCCCCGTCTGTTTTAGACGCTAAAAACGCGTATGACACTTGATTCGCACGAATCCGATGAGAAATGACCAAGATACGCCGTGTTACACTTCCGGACGATGAAATCTTGCTAGTTCTCACGTTTTGCAAGCGAAACGCACGATGCACCGCGTTTCGTTCAATTCGTTCAAGAACTCTTGTATCTCGGACATCCGAGATACGCCGTGTTACACATCCGGACGATGTATTCGTTCAATTCGTTCAAGAACTCTCGTATCTTGGACATCCGCGAGTGTTTCGCGTCTAAAACATGGTCCCCGTCTGTTTTAGACGCTAAAAACGCGTATGACACTTGATTCACAAGAATCCGTTGAGAAATGGCCGAGATACGCCGTGTGACACTTCCGGACGATGTAATCTTGCTAGTTCTCACGTTTTGCAAGCGAAACGCACGATGCACCGTGTTTCGTTCAATTCGTTCAAGAACTCTTGTATCTCGGGCATCCGAGATACGCCGTGTTACAAATCCGGACGATGTATTCGTTCAATTAGATCAAGAACTCTCGTATCTCGGACATCCGCGAGTGTCTCGCGTCGAAAACATGGTCCCCGTCTGTTTTAGACGGTAAAAACGCGTAATACACTTGATTCGCACGAATCCGTTGAGATATGGCCGAGATACGCCGTGTTACACTTCCGCACGATGAAATCTTGCTAGTTCTCACGTTTTGCAAGCGAAACGCACGATGCACCGCGTTTCGTTCAATTCGTTCAAGAACTCTTGTATCTCGGACATCCGAGATACGCCGTGTTACACATCCGGACGATGTATTCGTTCAATTCGTTCAAGAACTCTCGTATCTCGGACATCCGCGAGTGTTTCGCGTCGAAAACCTCGTCCCCGTCTGTTTTAGACGCTAAACACGCGTATGACACTTGATTCGCACGAATCCGATGAGAAATGACCGAGATACGCCGTGTTACACTTGCGGACGATGAATTCGTTCAATTCGTCCAAGAACTCTCGTATCTCGGACATCCGAGAGTGTTTCGCGTCGAAAACGTGGTCCTCGTCTGTTTTAGTCGCTAAAAACGCGTATGACACTTGATTCGCACGAATCCGTTGAGAAATGGCCGAGATACGCCGTCTTACACTTCCGGACGATGCACCGCGTTTCGATCAATTCGTTCAAGAACTCTCGTATCTCGGACATCCGCGAGTGTTTCGCGTCGAAAACATGGTCCCCGTCTGTTTTAGACGCTAAAAACGCGTATGACACTTGATTCGCACGAATCCGATGAGAAATGGAAGAGATACGCCGTGTTACACTTCCGGACGGGGAAATCTTGCTAGTTCTCACGTTTTGCAAGCGAAACGCACGATACACCGCGTTTCGTTCAATTCGTTCAAGAACTCTTGTATCTCGGACATCCGAGATACGCCGTGTTACACATCCGGACGATGTATTCGTTCAATTCGTTCAAGAACTCTCGTATCTCGGACATCCGCGAGTGTTTCGCGTCGAAAACGTGGTCCCCGTCTGTTTTAGACGCTAAACACGCGTATGACACTTGATTCGCACGAATCCGATGAGAAATGACCGAGATACGCCGTGTTACACTTGCGGACGATGAATTCGTTCAATTCGTCCAAGAACTCTCGTATCTCGGACATCCGCGAGTGTTTCGCGTCGAAAACATTGTCTCCGTCTGTTTTAGACGCTAAAAACAGGTATGAC